>CM038670.1:852272307-852833112 GCA_021605145.1 Aegilops bicornis | reverse complement strand
GATTGAATTGCTGAGACAGAAATTTAGTACCACCTTGAGTATGTTTTAAATTCAAACTGAAAGCGTAAAATCACGAGAAAAAGCGTATTGTGACGGTGAACCTGATAGACTTAATCCGTGCTTTATTATTAGGGAAAAATATGAGATCTCATGTTAGAAGGTGAGATCGATTCTTTTTTAAAAAAATCTATAGTTAAAACATTTTAAAAAATAGACACACATCATTGCTCTATGTTTAATCTTAAAAAGATTTAGCTCCTAATTCAACCTACTTTAATAGAAACAAAAAAGAAAAAAATGGATGTGAATAGTGTCAAAGTAATATTCATCCAAAATTGTCACTGTTCACATTCGTATTTGTCTTTCTTGAATCTCCAAATCTACATTGAGTTTTGAGCTGTTTTTTTTAAGTTGTAGACATACCCCACATAAATGTTTGCAAATAGTTTCAGTTTTTTTCAAAATAAAAATTAATAAAAAAATTGTGGTTGATCCCATTGATCTCACCTAATGTGAGATCTCATGCAAGTCTAACCAGAGAAGCGGGGCGCGCTGCAATCCTGTGCAGCAACATGAGAACAGGTACTAGCTACTGTTTATAGGTATTTATTTAGATGGGAGGAAATCTATACCCAACAGGCATTTAACTCATTAATGAAGTATAAAGGTAGGGGTATAGGCAAAAATACCTATAGATTAGTAATAGGGTAAATTAAATCCTAACAACACGCAAGCATCATCGAGGAGATAAAATCGAAGTCCAACCAACCAGAATGTTCCCTCATCTTCGAAGAAAGACAAACTAATATCGTGTCACGTATCCTTGCTATACACGCTCAAGGTCTTCCTTTAGGAAGCCACCTTTGGCTCCTGAATTCTTAAGACCGAAATTGTATCCCATGAACATTGTTTTCGAGTAATAAAATGGACTGTGCTTAGACTAGAAAAAATAAGTTCACTAGAAGGCAGGAAGCCTACAACTAACTTACAAGCTATATCTCGCATGCAGTGAGATGGTAGCTCGTCCTGGCCTGAAGCTCAAGAGGTCCTATGTTGTAGCTCACCTGGGCCGGCCCATTTCTCTTTCGCCAGGTCAAAAATACAAAAATCAAAGAGCAACATCTGAGGATTGGAACCGCTGACAACATAGTTGTGCCAACACTGTGCTAGCCGCTGCGCCAGCCTGGTTCCCGTGCTAGTTGTCCATCACAACACTTGAAGAAACAAGACAACGGCAAAAACTTTCGCAAAATTCCCAAAAATAAAATCTAGCTGAGGGATCGAACCAAGTACATCCTGTAGGTGAACAAGCTTGCTAGCCACTGCGACTCCTTGGTGTCTACATCTGAAAACGGAACCTATTATATATGAACTATAAGCAGCAACAGCTGTAATTTTTTTGAAAATTTGAACGTGATTTTCCTTTTTGAAAAAGGTAGATATATATTGAAACCGAAATATTTTCAAAATTGTGAACAAAAATTTAAAACCTCGAACATTTTGTGAAATTGTGAACATTTTTGGGATTCTCAAATATTTTCTTGAAACAAGGAACAAAATTAAAATTTAGATCATTTTTTGAAATTATGAAGAATTTTTAAAAAGACGCAAACAGTTTCTGAAAAACAGGAACATTTTGCGAAATCACGGTTTTCTTTCAAAGCAAATTTTTTTGGATTTTGTGTACAAATTTGGGAAGCTGGAAGATTTTTTTTTTATTTCTGAACATTTTTTGAATTTGCGAAATTTGTTCGAGTTTCTTAGTGAACAAAATTTGAAAGTGGGAACTTTTTTAAAATTGTGTGGCAACATGTTTTTTTAATCTTTTGAACAAAATTAGAAAGTGGGAACTTTTTTTGAATTTACGAACAGATTTTCAAAACATGGACATTTTAACAATTTGTGAACAAATTTTGAAAATGGGAACATTTTATGATTTTATAAAATGCAAACATTTTCAATTTATGATTCTATATTTTAAATTTTGGGAAAAAATAGTATAAGAAGCGAACAAATATTTGAAAGCAGAACTTTTTTGAAATTGTGAACAAAATTCAAAATAGGAACTTTTTTAATTAAAATATGAACAAAATGAAAAAATTTAAACATTTTTCAAAATTTCTGACCATTTTTTGAAAAAGAAAAAAGGAAAGAAAAGAATGAAAAAATAAAAAAAGAGAAAATGAAAGGGAGAATAAACAAGAAAAGAAAAAGGAGGGTAAAGAAAAAAGAAACCGGAAAAATGAAAAAACAAAAAAAAAGGAAACAGATAAAAAAAACCGGTCCAAGAACCTTCTAGAAGGTTCCCAAAACCAGAGAAAACCACCTGGAACCTTCCAGAATGTTCCCAAAAACGGGATCGGTGTAGCGCACGCCTCGCTTTTGGGCCGTCCCGTCTCGGTCAAGGCATGTGGAAAAGACGGCGTTCCTGACCCCCTGCGGGGTGTACTGCTACACCTGCATGCCTTTCGGGCTGCGCAATGCCGGGGCTACTTTCCAACGGCTGATGCACATCGCCCTGGGTCGGAAGCTCGGGATTTACGCCGAGGCTTATGTTGATGACATAGTGGTGAAGTCTCGGGAGGCGAAGACCCTAATTGAGGACCTGAAGGAAACGTTTGCCAGTTTGCGCAAGGTGGACCTGTGGCTCAATACCGAGAAGTGCGTGTTCCGGGTTCGCTCTGGCAAGCTGCTGGGTTTCCTAGTATCGCACAGAGGAATCGAGGCTAATTCGGAGAAGGTCAAGGCCATAGAAGACATGGCCCCTCCGCAGATGCTCAAGGAGATGCAGAAGCTGGCGGGCTGCATGACCTCGCTGGGCGCTTCATCTCGAAGCTGGGGGAACGCGCTCTCCCGTCCTTTAAGCTGATGAAAAAGAAGGGGCTGTTTGAGTGGACCCCTGAAGCTGATGCGACCTTTCAAGACCTCAAGAGATACCTAACTAGCCCGCCGGTGATGGTGGCGCCGCGCCCTCTCGAGCCTCTGGTGCTCTATTTGGCTGCCACCCCTCACTCCGCTAGCGCCACTCTGGTGGCGCTAAGAGAAGAGTGCACGATCAAGCACCCTCAGCAGGGCGCCCGGTCACCAAGCAAAGCGCAGCAGCCTTAGGATGGCGCTCCTGAGGCCTCAGCTGATCCGACGGCCAACATCCCTCCTGAGGCTCAAACCGACCCTTCGGCCGGAGGGGCTCCTGAGGCTGAGGCTCGCAAGGCCATAGTCGGCGCGGCAGGTGATGGGACACCCGACGGCTCGCATCCTCAAGAGACACAAGACCTCACCAACACCTCCTCCCTCATCGAGCACCCGGTCTACTTCGTCAGCACGGTGCTACGGGAGGCATGGGTGCGCTACCCCATGCCCTAAAAGCTCCTGCTCACGCTCCTCGTCGCCTCCCAGAAGCTGCGCCACTATTTCCAGGGGCACCCCATCAAGGTCGTTTCAGCCTACCCACTCGAGAGGGTGCTCCGGAGCCCTAATGTCGTAGGGCGGGTTGCAGAGTGGAACATCGAGCTTCAGGCGTTCCAACTCGAGTTCAGCACCACCAGGGTCATCAAGGGCCCGACCCTTGCACATTTCGTGGCAGAATGGACTGACGTCCCTGACCGCGGGATATGTGAGGATCGATCCCTCTTGCCTGGAGACGAGGCGCCAGACGGGTGGATCATGTACTTCGACGGCGCGTTCTCACGACAGGGCGCGGGGGCTGGGGCAGTCCTCATCTCACCCACCAAGGACAAGCTCTACTATGTTGTACAACTCTGTTTTCAGTAGGGCGAAAAGGTCTCCAACAACATCGCGGAGTATGAAGGCTTGCTCGCCGGCGTCAGAGCCGCGGTGGTGCTGGGGGTGAAGCGTCTCACCATCAGGGCGACTCCCAGCTCCTCATAAACTTCTCCAACAAAGAGTACACACCCAAGGACAAGCACATGGAGGCATACCTCGAAGAGGTATGTAATATGGAGAAACAGTTCCTGGGCTTGGAACTGCAACACGTGCCGCAAGGAACGAACAAGGAGGTGGACGACATCGCCAAGAGAGCATCCCGGAGGCTACCTCAGGAGCCAGGGGTGTTTGAGGAACGGCTCTTCAAGCCATCAGCGGCTCCTCCCACCGCAGCGCCAGCGCCACCTCAGGAGGAGCTACCCAAGCACCAGCAACAGGCGCCCTAGCATGCGGCCCACCCTCAGGGGCCCTCTTGCTCCTCGCGCTGGAGCCTCGAGAGGGGTGCTGGGCCGAGGAATTCAAGACGTACCTGATTCAGGGGACCCTGCTGGAGAAGGGGGAGGATGCCGAGCGCGTGGCTCGTGAGGCCACCGCGTGCTGCATCCGTGACGACGAGTTGTACCGCAAAAGACCAATGACGTTTCTTTGCGGTGCATCTCCAGGGAGCAGGGGCTCGAGCTGCTGGCAGACATACATGGTGGGGACTGCGGACACCACTCTTCATCATGCACCCTCGTGGGCAAGGCGTTCCGTAGTGGGTTCTACTGGCTCACAGCACTCAACGACGCCACCGTGCTGGTGCGCTCCTATGAAGCATGCCAGTTCCACGCCAAGCAGATCCACTAGCCCGCGCAAAGCCTCCAGACTATCCCGCTCACGTGGTCGTTCGCGGTCTGGGGGCTAGACATCTTGGGACCATTCCCCCGAGCGCCAGGGGGCTATTGCTACCTCTACGTCGCCATCGACAAGGTCACCAAGTGGGCGGAGGTAGTAGTCGTCCGCACCATCCCAGCTGGATCAGCCATCAAGTTCATCAAAGGCCTCGTGAGACAGTATCACCGGCAATGGTTCGCAGTTCACTAGCAACCTTTTCAAAACATACTGTGCTAACCTTGGAACGCAGATATGCTATGCCTTAGTGGCACACACCAAGAGCAACGGCCAGGCTGAGCGCGCCGACGCAAAGGTCTTGAGGGGCCTCAAGGCAAGGACCTTCAAGAAGAAGCTCAAGGCCTGCGGCAGGGGCTGGCTCGATGAGCTCTAGTCCATGTTGTGGTCCATCCGCACCACCGCGACCAAGCCGACGGGTGAGACGCCATTCTTCCTCGTCTACGGTGTTGAAGCGGTTCTCCCACACGAGGTCAAGCATCACTCCACGGGTCCTGGCGTTGGACGAGGCACGTCAGAACGCCACGCGGGGGATGTATCTCTTGCTGGGGGAGGAATGCCGCCGTCAAGCCTCGCTCCAAGCGGCAAGATACCAGCAGGCGCTGCGGCGGTACCACAGCCGCAGCGTCCGCTCCAAGACGTTGGAGGTGGGCGACCTCGTCCTGAGGTGGGTGCTCTCTAGGGAGGGGCTACACAAGCTCTCCCCCATGTGGGAGGGCCCGTTTAGGATTGTCCGTGTGTCCAGGCCTGGCGCCGCCACTACTAGGGAAATGCATATACACATGAGCTTAGTAGTAGCGCTTTTTACAAGAAACCTCTGCTACTACTTATCAGTAGCGTTTTCTCATGGTAAGCGCTGCTACTATGCACTTACTAGTAGCGCTGTGTTCATAAAACACGCTACTACTACAATTGCCAGACTGTTGCCGGCAGGCCAGGCATAGTAGTACCGATTGTATGTAGAAAGCGCCATCGCTATTATGCGTAGCGATGGCGCTTTCTACATACTGCGCTTCTACTACGCACCTTATCCACGCCTGCCCGCCGACCTGACCGTTGTCCCCTCACACACTCCCTCATGGCGCCTCACTTGCCAGCCGTCACGACGCCATCCCCCGCATCGGTCTTCTCTCGTCGGCCGCCCTTGCCCGTGCCGGCTCTCCTCCCCCGCCGAGATCCTCCCGCACCGGCTGACCTCCCGCGCCGGCCCTCGTCCCCCTCCCCCCTCCCCGCCCCCCGCGCCGGTCGTCCTCCACCGAGAGGTAGTCCTCCTCCCTCCTCCCTCCTCCTTCCTAGTTAATTTTGGATGCTAGCTAGTTGAAAATTTTAGGTTAGATCTTAGAATAATGTAGTAGGTTATGATCTTAGGTGTTTAATCTTAGGTGTTTAATTTTAGAATAATGTAGTATGATCCCTAGCTAGTTATGATCGAACCATGTTCAAAATGTAGGTTTTTAATTATGTGTACTTAATATAATTTAGTTATTTTAGGTGTTTAACCTTAGAATAATGTAGTACGAACCCTAGTTATGATCGAACCATGTTCAACATGTCAAATTTGTTGTTATTTTTTTAGTTAAAGCATTTATTCCCGCATCAACGTCGACGATGCCTATCCCGCATCCTAGTCGTCAACTCGGCGGAGGACACCTGCTTGATCAGAGGGGCCATGTCCGGGACTGGGCTCCACCGGGCTGGTACTGGGAGGTGCTACCTTCCGGGCGGCGCAGCTTGGTAAGGAGCCAGCCCGTCGTTGACTCGAACCTTCTTTGGTGGTGGTCACGTGGGCCAGTGATGGTGCGGAGGCTTGAGGACCCCGTGGAGGTGGTACGTCACCGTGTCAGCGAGGAGGACAAGCACGCCCGTCGCTACATGGTTGCATTGGAGGGCAGGTTCTCCAATACCTGGCAGGTTCTTCAGGGATCTCACTGGAGCTATGATCCTGTGATGGTTCCTTTTCTTTGGGTGTCCACCGCCCACGTCGATACCCTTCGTTCGCTAGGGTTTTAGCTATATTAGTGATGTTATATGTATGATACTATTTGAGATGTATTAGTGATAATATTCGACGATGTATGGACGAAAGAGATGATTCAATTTTTCTTATTGAATGCATGCTAATTTGAATACTTATTTATTTTACGATTTGGTTTTTCTTATTAAATGCTTAAATTGGAAAACTACTCCTACTTTGAATGCCCAAGTGGACGACCATGTTTGCAGGTTACACCTCTTAGTGGCCTATGTTTTGTCGGAGTGTTGATTAATTTCCGTTCAGGCAAATTTCAGGCGCTCGATATGTCCTTTTTTAGCAAAGGTCATGACGAATTGTTTCATGAATTCTGGCATGACTTGTGCTAGAATATGTAGGAAATATCAAGTGGCCTGAATTTTCTAGAAAGATAATTAACGATATATCGGGTTGACTTTAAGTCTGTCGAGGCCCCATACATGACAATCGAAAAATGAGTGAGGGAGTGTGTCCACCATATATGAGAGAAGAATAATGCCGACTGTTTTCGTGGGGGTCGCTTCTCCTTTATTCCCGTGTGCTAGAATTTTGGTTGAATGCACTCGGGGATGAAGGGAGGAGCGACCATCACCAACGGTCGAATATATACACCACGTGAGTTGAGAGTTTTCAAAAAAAGACTCGACGGACCGATAGTCAACCTGTGCTGAATAATAATGATCTAATTTAGTTTTTGTAGTACATATATTGAATTGTACAAGTTTAATCTTTCAATTATGAACCTCTACTTCCTCTACACCCGAATAGTTGCCTTCGACTGATTTTCAATGTTTCAAATATGAACATATATAGGAAATGTTTGACGACGAAAGGAAATTTGGTATGTGTGAATACTGTGAAGACGAGCGCGGAATGTGCGCCAGGCCTCACCTAGTTGGTGGTAGGCGCTTCAACATTGTGCTGGATGAGAACTTCGAAGTGGATACAGTAAGTCACAACGACAAGTCTTTTTTCGTAATTAAGCATTACTTCTGCTACTTCTGTTTTTTTTGCTTCAACTTATAATTTTAATTTTTTACAATTCTACTAGCGTATCCCCTGTCATCTAAGAATCTATGTCTTGGATAAGATTGGTTTTAGTACTATGGAAAGTATGGAGGTAAAGAAAGTTCACTTGAGGACCGAGCATGGTTATACTTTTGCCGCAAAATTATACAATGCAGACACCTACTCCTATTTTGAATGCAAAAATTGGAGAGCACTATGCAAGGCTTATGAATTTGAGCCTAATATGGTTATCACCTTTGATATTCGTCCGGAAGATGAAATTGAAGGTAATATAGACATCTGGGTCGATGTGCACACGCCTCCAGTTCTACCATTATGTGAGTTTCTCAACCATATTTATGTCTTGGATATTGTTTATTCAAAAATAGTTGACAACTAATTTCTATTGACAGCTTATTTTCATTCAAGCAAACCTGTCTGGCGCTTGGTAGACATGACATACTACTGTCCCGGGGCTGAACTAAACTGTGAGGAGATAAGTCATTATGTTTCATGGCTTGAGGATCTTCATACTGTGCAGACAAATTATTTTCCTGGATTTGAAAAATCTTAGTACTGAAAACGTGCGACCAATAGTGTTCGTACTGAACTACGGTCACATCTATTTAGGAAAGATGGTAAGATTTTTACTATTTTTCCTCTATGCATCTTTTGCATACATTATTTTTTAAGCTAAACTTCATTGCTAAGTATGCTACTACGATGTTCTTCAACAGGGACTCCCTATGATAGTTGTGCCTCAGTGGATCAAGGCTAAAGGTCTCATCTCCATGGTTAGCATACTGCCAAGACATCCTACAATGCACATCAGCGCATTCAAGATTTCTAAAAGAGAGCAAGTCTTAATAGTCAATGACTGGAACAAAATTGTGAATGATCACAGAGAAGTACTAGGGAGCAGCAATCAGAAGCGCAACCCACAATTAGGAGACAGATTCATCTGCATTCTCCAATATGATAAAGCAGGAGTGTTATACATGTTCTATGCTATTTTACCTGAGAGAGTAGCATGAGTGATTAGCTAGCTAGAATGAGTTTGAAGATGATGATGTGCTACACTATGACTATGATGATTAAATAGCTAGAGTTGGTGATAATAACTATGATGATTATTATTAGCTAGTGTTGGTGGTGATTAGATAGCTACCGTACCTAGTGTTGGTGGTGATTAGCTAGCTAGAATGAGTTTGAAGATAATGATGTGCTACACTATGACTATGACCGGTGGTAATGACTATGATGATGATTAGTTAGTATATACAACAGTGGGTGAAATGAATGTTGATTAGGTTCAAGTGGAGGCGACATGTGGTGCATGTCGAAAATATATGAAGTGACATGCACCACATGTCCCCTCCACTTGAACCTAATCAACATTAATTTCACCCACTGTTGTATATACTAACTAATCATGGTGATAAAATCATATGATGAAAATACTGTATATAAAACCTATACAAATACAACGAAAATAAGCTGCAATTTAAAAAATACAGGAAAAAATAAGCAGTAGTGCTTTCAAAACAAACACTACTGCTACTTACTACTATCAGCTGCGCATTTCAAGCACCCGCGCCTGGAGACATAGGACAGTGCTACTGCTACATGTTAGCTGTAGCGCGACAGCAGTAGCGCCGGTACCAGCGCTACAACGATGCACATTAGAAGCGCTACTACTAGTGTTTTCCGCAGTAGTGCGCGCGCCTGGAGACATAGGACGGGGTCCCCATCCAGAACGCCTGGAACATCCAGCACCTCCGGAAGTTCTACCCATGAAGCAAGGCTCCGGCCTGTGAAGGTCTCCGCTCGTGACACTCTCATGTAATAGCGAGTGGGGCTGTACACGTCCCGGAGTCTCCCGAGAGCCGCCCTGGGGCCTCACGGGGGCTTCCTCCCACGTCCTAGTGGCATCACTTAGCTCCGCACTGGTGAGAAGACTAGACTAGCTGCCGGATGTGGTTGTTCATTTGCTTTCCGAAGTTGCTTGCAATCTTTTAGTGATCTTTAATGGAGTTGGTGCTTTCGTGCTTTGGTTCGCCAAGTTGGATTTTGTCTCCTCTCATTTTGTCCGTTCTTAGCCTGGGCTAGGGAGGAGTGGCAGTTGCCCATCGCTCTTCCTCGCGCACCTCACGCGTGGGGGCTAGGTAGGTGTGTGTGTGCATGGGCCCGCCCACGCACAAGCACACCTCGCCGAACCCCGTTGCCCCAGTGCTTCGGCTTTATCCTCACGAGGGGCCCTCGATCAAGCTCACGGGCACCAGCGCCCCCTCATGTCTGTGCCCCTCGGGCAGCGTGACGCGGTGCATTAAGCCACAGCTAACCTATGACAGGAGGCTCGCGCGAGGAGGAACGAGGTGCTCGACAGGTTTTATTTTTCTCTAAACAGCTCGGTAGAAGATCTACAACACCTCCCGAGGCCTTAAACGCCTCCCGAGTCACCAGGAATGGGGGCTTCGCCAGATGTTAGGGGTCTCGCCCTCATGAGGTGGGAAGCTACCGCGAACATGTCGAGCTAAGTTATCCTACCCTTGCCTACCTAGAATACATATATCATGGCACAACATTAAGATAATAAGCATTGAATAAAAGGGTATAACTGCCATAGTTCATTACACACCCCAGCGGGGCACCCTAATTTTTTTCGAATTGCAGAAGAAAGGAAAGGTTAAATAAAAGTGGCCCAAGGTCGTGCGGATCCAGCGCCAGCGCCGCATCCTCAAGCAGCACCTCAAGGTGCCCCGGGCACTCCACCAGTTCACCCTCAAGTGGCCCGAGGCTGCGGCAGGCCTCGAGTTCAAGTTCGGCGGCCCCGAGATTAGGCCGGGCTCCCCTCCAGCTTCACAGGGGCGTGGCGGCGATTCGACCCACCGCCACCCTCGATTCGAGCTCGACGGCACGGAGGCTGGTCATAGTCGCCGCTGCTCAAGCTCTCATCCAAGGAAGAGCTGCCACTGCGGGAGGAGGAGTGTACGTCGTCAAGGCCAAGCTCACCCTCATTGCCGGCGCGGCTGACCTCAAGGCCAAGCTCATCATCGCTGCCGTCTTCTGGGAAGCACCCAGCGCGGCGGCCATCTTCCTTGAACACCCTTACGAAGAGGGTCACCAGGCCATCGTACTTGAAGTGGAGGGTGCACCTCCCGCTCGGACCTTGTGCGCGGGCAAACGCCTGCCAGCCACAGGTCAGGACCACGCTGCCCGTGGCGGCCACCTCGGCCTCCACCCATGAGGCCTTGCTGCAGCAGCCGTCAGCCTGCACCCAGAGGCTGTCGAGCCCCGAGGTCGGCAGCTCGCCGGTGAAGAAGCGCGGAAGCCAGAGCGAGGTGCCAGCGGGCCTCTCCGACCACACCACGAACTCTGGAAGCACGTCAAGTGAGGAGAAGCCCGACCGAGGAGGGCGAGCGACCATGGCGCGTCCCCGTTCCACTACTAGGAAAAGGGCTATAGATGATATTAACATTAATGGCGCACCACATGTGTGGTGCGCCATCAGAGAACAAGATCAGGTGTTGGTGCGCCATTTGTGACCATCACACTAATGGCGCACCACACACACGGTGCGCCACCACTAGCAATTTTTTTTCCAAAACTAGTAATGGCGCACCAGGGCATAGTGCGCCATTACTAGTTCAAACTAGTAATGGCGCACCACACACCACGTGCGCCACTACTAGCAATTTTTTTTTGCAAAACTAGTAATGTCCCTGTTCAAATTAGTAACCCTGGTTACTAATGGCGCATTGTTAGGTGGTGCGCCATTAGTAACCTGGGAGCAGCTAGATATTTTGGACAGCCACATACCACACTCACTTTCCCCACTTTCATTCTCTCCACCTCCTCCTCCAAGCTTGTCTCGGGTGCCTCCTCCTCCTCACCTCATTTGCACCATAGATTCACCTAAATTAAGTGGCTAAAAGGTTTTTTGATAGGTAAGTAAGGGGAAAGCTTTCTTTATGTTGTAGATCTACTTTTTTCTCCCTCCAACAACGTGCACATGCACTTTTTATGGCCTAACTAGATCTACGTATGTTTGTGGTGTTGCATATATGTTTGTGTTTGCAGGTATCGATATTTGAAATGCGATAGTTGCCAATATTTTGCCGGAATGTTGATTCATTTCCGTTTCGGCGAGAATTTGGCACTATGCATTCTTTTTGGTCCTATTTTTAGGCAAAGTCATGCCAAAAAAATTTTGGGTTCTAAAATATAGTTTTGCTCTACCTCACAGGCGACCATGGTCCGCACAATGACCGAAGGCATCGTGAATAGGTTTTTGAGCTCCGCGAAGGCCGAGATGCTTCAAAATAACGAGACGGAGATAAGATGTTCGTGTCGAAGATGCAAGCTGAAGAGCCTTATGGACCCAGATTCCGTAAAGGTGCGGGACCACCTGCTCTTGCGTGGTTTCATGGATGGCTATCGGTGGCAAGGTGATGAAGATGATTATGAAGTCGTCCATGGGGGCCGGGCAAGAAATGAGGAAGGGCATGAGCAAGACAACCGCGGCGAGGGCAGGTGAGAAGACGAAGAATCTCGGGACACGATCATCATGTAGAAGATGCCGGACATGATGATGAGGAAGATGCTTGGGAAGCAGACGAAGGGCATGATCATGAAGATGAAGATGCCGGAGCAGACGACGATGGACCATCGATGGCCTGGGTGCAGGACCCTCATATTCAAGAGCTGCTTCTCAAGCAGACGGATAACGCAAGAGCTGCCGCCCGAGAGACAGCCGAGCTGGATCAACTAGAGATAGACGCGGTTACTCCATTGTATGAAGGATGCAGGCCCGAGGATACCCGCCTAGAAGTAATGCTCATGGCTCTGGAGATGAAGGTAAAACACAAAATGACCGACACATGCTTCGACGAGAACATGTCATTCTAGCATGAACGTCTTGCCAAGGGGAACAACTGCCCGACCAGTTTCGAGGAGGCGAAATCGTGTGTCCTTTGGATTTACCGCACGTGAAATGCCATGTGTGCATGAACAATTGCATCATTTATCGGGACGAGCATGCGGAGTCTACCATATGCCCGGTGTGCGGCGTCAGTCGATACAAGAAGAGGAAGAAAGCTCCTCGAAAAGTGGTGTGGTACTTTCCGGTCACTCCTCGTCTGCAGCGGTATTTCGTGGACCCTAAGGTAGCAAAGCTCCTGCGTTGGCACGCAGATAGGGAGGAGAAAAAGTGAGAAGATGACGGAAATGATCCGGAGATAAATAAAAAAGACAAGATGCTGAGTCACCCTAAGGATGCGAACCAGTGGAAGCGTTGAACTTCGAATATCCAGGAATTTGGGGACGATCTAAGGAACATCATGCTGGGCACGAGCACCGATGGAGTCAATCCGTTTGGCAGCCAGAGAAGCACACATAGCACCTGGCATGTGTTTGTGTGGATGTACAACCTTCCCCTTGGTTGTGCATGAAGAGGAAGTACATTCACATGAGTATGCTAATTGAAGGGCCGAAACAACCAGGGAACGACATCAATCTGTATCTGGGGCTGCTGAAAGAGGAGCTAGACACGCTGTGGAAAACGCCAGCCAATACGTGGGACGCCGCAGAGATAGAATACTTCCCTATGAGAGCCGCACTGCTCACAACGGTGCATGACTATCTCGGTTATGGATATGTCGCGGGGCAGGCGATCCACGGATTTTCTGGATGCGTCAGGTGCATGGATGACACAACGTATCGCCAGCTAGATAGAGATCCCGGGTCTTCGAAAACCGTGTTCATGGGACATCGAAGGTGGCTTCGCGACAATGACTCATGGAGAAAACGCAAGGATCTGTTCGATGGTGAAACCGAACCCCAAAGACGCCCGCGTACAAGGAGCGGCGAGGAAATAGACAAGCTGTTGAAAAATTGGAAAGAGTGCCCACCACCGGGAAAGGCACTAGAGCCGGGAAAGAAGCGAAAGGCGCCAGAGCCGCTGCTGAAGGTATGGAAAACGAGGTCTGTTTTCTGGGACTTGCCGTACTGCACTAGTGCAGAACCGGCCTTTAGTGCCGGTTCGTAACGGCCTTTAGTGCCGGTTTGCCAGCTAAAGAGTGGGGACTAAAGGTCCCCCCCTTTAGTACCGGTTCGTCACGAACCGGTGCTAAAGTGACACCACGTGGCACGAGCCAGGCCCGTGCGCGTGTAGGACATTAGTACCGGTTGGTAACACCAACCGATACTAAATGTTTGGGTGTTTTTTTATTTTTCCTTTAATTTTGTGTTTTCAATTTAATTTAGTGATTGTTTTACATTATAATGAGTTGTTAAATCATTAGGTGAAAGTACCGCAAATTAGTTTCGACTGATGCATTCCTATAGCTATATACTAGCTAGCTAAGTGATCAAGAGTATGCCTATATCCATATTATACTTGATCACCTAATTAGGTGATCAATTATAATATATATGGATATGGCATATACTTGATTACCGCTATCTAATCACCACCAACACTAGCTTAAAGAAGAAACATTCACTTGTACCAGAAGCAAAAATATCATCGAGTTCAACATGATGGTCATGATATTATAAGAGTTCATAACACCACAAAAGCAAATCACTCTTTGAGATTAAGTTCAGGACGAAGAACACGGACTTGAGAGGACAAGTACTATAAGAGCATGAAACTAGCTAAATCACTCCTGCTGCTCTCTAAGGTAAAATAGCATAGAACATGTATAGCTCTCCTGATTCATCATACTGGACCATGCAGATGATCCTGTCTCCTAATCGTGGGAAGCGCTTGTCATTGCTGCCCCTAGTACTTCCCTGCGATCGTTAACAATTTTCTTCCAATCTTTCACTATTAAGCATTCATCACTTCTAGAAATCCCGAATGCACTCATGTGCAATGAAGGATATCTTGTCCGTAAGCTAACAATTGACAGCGACGTTTAGTCTCGATCCCCTGAGGCACAACTGTCATCGGGAGTCCCTGTTGAAGAACATCGTATAGTACTTAATTAATATACTTAGCAATGAAAGTTTAGCAAAAAAATAATGTATGCAAAAGATGCACTGAGGACAAATAGTAAAAATCTTACCATCATTCCTAAATAGATGTGACCTTAGTTCAATACCATCACTATTGGTCGCATACGCTTTGAGTACTAACATTTCTAAGTGCAGGAAGAAAATTTGTCTTGACAGTATGAAGATCCTCAAGCCATGAAACATAATGACTTATCTCCTCGCAGTTTAGTTCAGGTCCGGGACAGTAGTAGGTCCTGTCTACCAAGCGCCGGACATGTTTGCTTGAATGGAAATAAGCTGTCAATAGAAATTAGTTGTCAATTATTTTTGAATAAGCAATATCAAAGACAAAAAATATAGTTGAGAAAACTCACATAATGGTAGAACTGGAGCCGTCTGCACATCGACCCAGATGTCTCTATAACCTTTAATATCATCTTCCAGACGAATATCAAAGGTGATAACCATATCAGGCTCAAATACATAAGCCTTGCATAGTGCTTGCCAATTTTTGCATTCAAAATAGGTGTACGTGTTTGTATTGTATACTTTGACATTGAAAGTATAACCATGCTCAGTTTTCAGGTAAACTCTCTTTACCTCCATAGTTTCCATAGCTTTGAAACCTATCTTATCCAAGACAAATTGTTTGCATGGCAGGGGATGCGCTAGTAGAATTGTGAAAATTAAAAATTATAAGTTGAAGCAAATGAAGCATATATAAGTCATGCTTAATTACGAAAACAGACTTGTCGTTGTGACTTACTATATCGAATTCGAAGGTCTCATCCAGCTTGATGCTGAATCGCCTATCATCAACAAGAAAATTTCTGTCACACAGGCCGCGCTGGTCTTCACAGTATTCGCACATAATGAAATCTTTTTCGTCGTCAGACGACATTTCCTATGTTCATGTAGGCGAAACATTAATTCAACTAGTTCAACTAAGCATTTACTAAAAACAAACTAGTTCTAGGCCTTCTAGCTATTAATTCAACTAGTTCAAATAATCTCATATGCCTAATTTTTTTTTTACTAAAAATAAACTAGTTATATATTAATTCAACTAGTTCAAATAATCTCATATACCTAAATTTTGTTACTAAAAATAAACTAGTTATATTAATTCAACTAGTTCAACTAAGCATTGACTAAAAATAAACTAGTTATATTAATTCAACTAGTTCAAATAATCTCATATACCTAAATTTTCTTACTAAAAATAAACTAGTTCTATTAATTCAACTAGTTCAAATAATATCATATACCTAAATTTTGTTACTAAAAATAAACTAGTTATATTAATTCAACTAGTTCAAATAATCTCATATACCTAAATTTTGTTACTAAAAATAAACTAGTTCTATTAATTCAACTAGTTCAAATAATCTCATATACCTAAATTTTGTTACTAAAAATAAAGTACTTATATTAATTCAACTAGTTCAACTAAGCATTTACTAAAATAAACTAGTTATATTAATTCAACTAGTTCAAATAATCTCATATACCTAAATTTTCTTACTAAAAATAAACTAGTTCTATTAATTCAACTAGTTCAAATAATCTCATATACCTAAATTTTGTTACTAAAAATAAACTAGTTATATTAATTCAACTAGTTCAACTAATCTCATATACCTAAATTTTCTTACTAAAAATAAACTAGTTATATTAATTCAACTAGTTCAACTAAGCATTTACTAAAATAAACTAGTTATATTAATTCAACTAGTTCAAATAATCTCATATACCTAAATTTTCTTAATAAAAATAAACTAGTTATATTAATTCAACTAGTTCAAATAATCTCATATACCTAAATTTTGTTTCTAAAAATAAACTAGTTCTAATACATCTAACATTAACATTCTAACATTCTAATTAGAAATAAACTAGTTATATTAATTAATTCATCTAAACAATAGAAAACAGAAAATAAGTAAAAAATGTGTGTGTGTATGTGTGTGTATGTGTGTACGTACATGTGTGTGTAGTGTGTGTGTGTGTATGTGTGTGTGTGTGTGTGTGTGTGTGTGTGTGTGTGTGTGTGTGTGTGTGGGTACGATCGAGTGGGCGACGGGCGGCGGGCGGCGAGGGCGTGAGACGGCGACGACGGGCGGCAGGGCCAAGCGGCGAGGGCGGCGGGACGGCGACGACGCGGCGGCGATTGAGGGCGGCGGGGCGACGGCCGTCAAGGCCGTCGGTGATAGATTGATGTCGCGCGATGGAGACAAAGTGTGATCGATGATGGAACTGATTTTTCGTAAGTGTAGTATATATAGGAGGGGCCTTTAGTACCGGTTGGAGCCACCAACCGGTACTAAAGGCCAATTTTGGCCAGCCCAAGCGGCGGGAAACGAGGGCCTTTAGTACCGGTTGGGCTCCAACCGATACTAAAGGGTAACACATTAGTACCGATTGGAGCCACCAACCGGTACTAATGGTCGTGCGCTGCCACCCGCAGGGGCTCGGATTCGCTGCCTTTGCGTGGCTAAGTCCCAGCTACAGTAGCCTGACTTAGCCATTGCAGAGCGTCCGATCAAAAATGAGTGACCCAGATCAATCCACTGTTGACGAGCATTGTTTATCGGTGTAGCAGCTCACTGATTGCTCTCGTAGATGATGCACTGTAGCGGTACACTGTAGCACTGATCTGGAGCGTTGTTTGGCAATCTAACGACTCGCAGGTGGGCTAAGGTAGCGGCACTGTAGCATGGCTGACTTGGCCATGGCAAGTCAGCGAATCCGGGGCGCACCCGCAGTGCACTATTTTTAGTCCCACCTCGCCGAGCGAAGGGCAGCCGCACTGGTTTATAAACTCAGTCGCGGCTGCCCTTTCGAACTCCTCTATATAGCAGGCTTCTGGGCCTAACTAGGGCGCACTGCCCTGTGAGCCTGCTGGCCCTTCTGGGCCTGAATTTGCACACCCTAGGTCTGGCAGGCCCACCGGGCAGCGCCAACAATTTTTTATATAATTTTTTTCTTTTCTGCATTATTTATTTTCTTCTATTTATTTTTGAGTAATTTTTTATATAGTTTTTCTTTTCTGCTTTAATTTTTGATTCTATTTATTTCTGAGTAGTTTTTTTGCTGTATTTAGTTTCTTTGTGAATATTTTTGCTTTATATAAATTTTTTCTTTTCTGCATTATTTATTTTCTTCTATTTATTTTTGAGTAATTTTTTATATAGTTTTTTCTTTTCTGCTTTATTTTTTTCTTCTATTTATTTCTGAGTAGTTTTTTTTGCTGTATTTAGTTTCTTTGTGAATATTTTTGCTTTATATAATTTCTTTTGTCCGAAACCCTGATACTCAGAAAGAGATTGTACAGTTTGTACACGAAGTTCGTCCAGTTTTTGCCGTTACCCTCTCTACTCTTTCGCACATCTTATGCGGGTGAAATAATGATACCTTTAACATTTTCAGAGTTTGTTTTGTGGTGATTTTCATTTTCACGGTCATTTAGCTCTGATCTAAACAAATCAGTGACTGAAAAACAGCAAATGTTGTCAGAACGTGTTGGAAATTGATGACGTCGCTTCGAATGCTGCATAATGCCGGCTCAAAAAAAATCTAGAGTTCAAATAAGTTAAAAAAATGAAGTGCCCGTGTAACTGATGAGTTCTCGTCCGAAACCCTGATACTCCGAAATAAATTGTCCAGTTTGTACACATGTAAGAATATACATCAAAAATACATTGATTATTAATGATATTTTTGTGTACAATCTGAATTGTCAATATGAGTCCTCAACGGTTTAAAAACCGGTGAAGACTCATACTGAGTCCACAAATTATACACATAGAGTTCAATGAAGACCAAATGCTTGTGATAGTTTGAGAAGTAACATATTTAAATTGTGCATCTGAACGCAGTACCGCCTTTTAGCCAAAACGCGCTACTGCTACAGAGAAGTACATAAAAGATACATTGATAATCAATGATCTTTTTGTATAGAATCTAAATTGTCAATAGGAATCTACCACCGATTTAAGAACCGACGAAGACTCCTATTGCAGCCACAGATCCTACACATAGAGTACAATGAAGACCAAATGCTTGTGATAGTTTGAGAAGTAAGATATTTAAGGTGGTCAAAATCTTGCTAGGGGAGCGAGGTGGGACTAAAAATAGCCCTGCCACAACCTCTTTACTACCGGTTCGTGCCACGAACCGGTACTAAAGATGCTGGTGCCCGGCCAGCACCTTTAGTACTGGTTCGTTGCACGAATTGGTACTAAAGATTCGCACCGAACCGGTACTAAAGATCTTCTCCCGCCTAGTCATTTGAACCGGCACTAATGGACACATTAGTGCCAGCTCATATGCAAACTGGTACTAATGTTTCTCATATTTGCCCCTTTTTCTACTAGTGCTGGAAGATCCTCCGTGTGCCTCACAACCTTGATGTCATGCATATCACGAAGAACGTGTGCGAGAGTCTGCTTGGTACCCTGCTCAACGTGCCAGAGAGGACCAAAGATGGGCCGAAAGCAAGGGGAGACTTGAAATCAATTGTCAGGACCCCGATTCCAAGTCACATCGATCTAGCCGGTAACACCTCATATCACTTTGCGGCCTCACGCACGGTATTCCCGCGGGTGTCGCCTTACCATGGCCCGGGACCGTTTGCGCCTTTTGGCTCACGTATATGATAGTGTCGCTAGCATCCATATGACAAAGAACCCGGGCCGACATGGCTAGTCGTGAACCCAAAGCGGCACTAACCCATGGGAACAGGCATACATGAATCACATCGAGCATGTCGGTCATCAACGTGTGAATCCGGGCTGCAGCACTGGGCTAATAGGACTCCAGTAACCCGGGCTATAGTAGGCTAGGCAGGACTCCGGATGTCACCGCGTGACATTTCCCTGAAGGGACAGACACTGGAACGAAGTGAAACACATGCCGGCCAGTCAAGTGTCCAGAGCAGTAGTGCTGGGCTAGCAAGACTCCGGTGAACCGGCAGAAGCGGACTACTATCGCTCAGGAAGCACTAGACTACATTTCCCCATAAGAGTGGCTGCCAAGGATAAACAACTAGATTGTCGGATCCCACACATACCAAGCATTTCAAACATACACACAATATGCTCAATATGTGCAAATACAACATGGCATCACAACATAACTCTACGACTCAAATATTTATTCATTAGGCTCGAGGAGCGAGATATTACAAACATGGGTCTCATGACCCAACACTCGGAAACATACAAGTCAAAGCACAAGCGAAAGCTTAACATGTCCGAGTACGTACATCTACAAATGAAAAAGGTTGAGAAGCCCGACTATCTACGAGATCTGCCGAGGGCACAAGATCGTAGCCGAGGTAACAAGCTAAACGTCAAGTCCACGCTGAACTACTAGCGAGACTAAGCGTCTCTCGCAAAACATAAAATAAGCAAACGTGAGTACAAATGTACTCAGCAAGACTTACATCGTAACTAACTACATATGCATCCTTATCAACAAAGGGGTGGTGGAGTTTGACCGCAGCAAGCCAGCTTTGACTCGGTGGCGATACTGAACTACGAATTCAAGTATCTCTTTTGATGTGGCGCACACGAGTCCTCTTATTCAACATATCAATACTCCAATATGGACCCGCTCCGTTGTCTCTACGAGAACGCCATCCATAGAACTCAAGCTTGTCTTGCGCATTTTAGAGTATCCACTTTCACTTGTCTATGAACCGCACAGCAACCTGTAAGTCCTTTACCGCGGACACGGCTATTCGAATAGATCATATTAACCCTGCAGGGTGTACTTCTTCACACACGCTCTCGCCACTTACCGCCATGTACACGTCATGTATCTCGGCAACCTTCAAGCGGAAGCTTTGGCGAGGGTGTCGGCCACGGCCTACCTAAACACTCAAGTCCCTAGTCCAGGTTTATCGCCTATTCGGGTTCCATCCGCAGGGAGTCCGGCTGAGGTTTCCACTAACGGCCCCGAACGATGTGTGCAGGGTTCTCGAGGCACCAAACGGGCGAATCGGTACACCGGGCCACGGTGTATCTACCGCATCATAGCCCACCCATTGGGTCAGCGCTACGCACGACCTCCAACACATATCCTACAAACACCAGAAACTAGTTGCAACTCCCCGGACAGAGAACAAGGGTGGTTAAGAAGCCGAGAGAGTCAATTAAGGATCCCAATGTGTGGTAGTAACTGTTTCATGGATCACAAACACAGAACTCAGTTCCTGAGGACGGCTTCAATGAGACAACCCACCATGTACTCCTACATGGCCTCTCACCGCTACCTTTACCAAATCATATTCACACACTTAGCTCTCAACAGTAGGACATATTTACACACCTCCGATTCATCCCGATGAATCAGACCTGACTCAACTCTATGCAGTAGGAGGCATGACAAACAAGCATGAATGAGTAGGCACAACAGGGCTCAAACAACTCATACTCATGCTAGTGGGTTTCATCTATTTACTGTGGAATGACAGGTCATGCAGAGGATAAAGGGGTTCAGCTACCGCAACAAGTATGAGATGAATCGTTGTTGTCCTAATGCAGTAAAAGAGAGCAGGAGCGAGAGAGTGGGATTGTATCGTAATGAACAAGGGGTTTTGCTTGCCCGCACTCCTGAAGATATTATAGCTCTTCATCGGTGTCATCGAACTCATCATCAGAACCACGTCTGTCGAGAGGGGACAAACACCGGCAACTGAGAAAGAACACAATCAATGCAATGCACATTCACATGAATGACATGTCATGTTAAGGTACTGAATTCACCTAATGCAATATCTAGCCAAGTTAATTGAAGTGGAACTCGAACAAGAACAAATTCCAACTCCAAATGTTATTTCATAAATTGCCCTAATCATCATTTGTCCTATTCAGTGAGGTTAACTTGTTCAAACATGCATGATCATGGAATAAACAGATTCTTCATATTTTTCTGATAATTTTTCATATATAACTTATTTCCATTGGAGTTATAGATTATTTTCTATGAATTTTAGAAGTTCTAACCATTTTCTGGAATTTCCAATTCATTTAGAATTAGAAATAATCCAGGAAAATGATTACTGCGTCAGTGTGACGTCAGCAGGTCAACAGGTCGGGGCGGGGTCAAACCGGGCGCGTGGGTCCCGCGTGTCAGTGTCATTAGTTTAACTAACTAAATTAACATTAGATTAACTCCTAATCTAAGGTTGACTAGGGGCAGGGCCAACATGGTCAAATGGGTCAAAACCCGTCAGACCGGTCAACGGCTCGTCGCCGGCGATGACAAAGACGGCGGAGGCTTTGGGAATCGCCCACAGGCGACCAAAATGCGGCGAAGGGCATCTACGCGTTGGTGGTGAGCTCGCGCATCGAGCGGAGCAAGCAGTGTGTGCGGGGGTGGCCGGAGATGACACCCGCGTCGAGGTTTGCGGCGGCCGTGGTTCGGGCGTGCTCGAGAACGGCGTTGTGGTGCACCATACGGCGAAATGGGCGGCGGCGTTGGCTTTGCTGCGAGGTCATTGGGAACCTAGTCGTGTTTCACGCTACGAAGCTTTGCTAGCTCTAGCTACGACAGAGATAGAAACGGCGGCGACAGAAACGGCGGCGACCGGCTCTCGGCTCTGGTGGAAAACGTGGTTAGAGGACGAGTTAGACGCGGGGAGGAGGGGCAAACGACGACGGAGCTCACAGAGGTCTCGCAGAGAAGCCCAGCGTGGTCGGGGAAGCGTCGGAGGCGGCGAATCGACGGGCAGCGATCATCGGGGCAGAGGACGATGATGAGCTCGATGGCGACATTCCTGGCCGTCCGGCGCCGTGTAACTTGGTGAAGGGGAAGAGGTCGTCGCGGCGGAGCTCTCGGGCACGTCAGAGGGGCGAGGGGGAGGCGGTGGTCGCGGCAGCAACGAGCGGCGGCGACGGTGGCGCTCGGGTTCGGCGAGAGAGAGGAAGCAGAGGGGAGGAGGGCCTCGGGGATGAGTGAGAGGGGTCGGGGGGTGCGTGTCGACGTCAGGCGTCGAGCAACATCGGGAGGCGGCGGAAGGTGAGGTGGCTCGGGTGTGCTGATGCTGGCGGCCACGCGCCTCGTCCTTCCGGAGAGAGGTTGGTGGTGGATCGGCACGGCCAAATGGGCCGGGCCAGCTTTGCCTAGTTGGGCTGCAGGTAAGGCCAGGTAAGCCTTTTCCTTTTCCTGTTTTTCTTTTGCTGTTTTGTTTTCTTTGTTCTGATTTAGTTTAAGAACTAAATCATTTTATATAATTCTGAAAATTATTCTGGAGGTTAACTGAATTATTTCAGGGCCCCACAAATAACTTCAGAATATTTGGACCATTTAAAATATATATAGCATTTAAACGGCTCCAATTCAAATACTTTTGTGTTAATTCAAAAATCCAAAGATGACCTAGAAATATATTCATCATTTTTGGGAGAGGTTTTCACCTTAACCGTAAATCATGAACTTTTCTTAGGGACATTTTGGGTTTGTTGAAAATATTTTAATCAAGCCTAGATGGATTGATTTAGTGCTAGGGTTTAAACAATCCCCATTTCAAGTTTAAAGAAATTTAGACATGATGACATGAATGCCTTAATGCAACTAATGACAAGCAAATTCTAGGGTCAGTGACAACTCACCCCCACTAAACAAGAATCTCGGCCCCGAGATTCAAGACGTGAGGTAAAAAAGACGGAGGGGCACAAGACCAACACAATCTTCACGATCCAGATGTCTTTCTCGAGGATGTTGATTTGGTAACTCAAGTCGATCTTGACGTCTTTGCTTTCGAGATCTTCATCCAACACGAGGACAAAAAAGTGATACATGTCTACATGGATGGATCATCCTAATGATCACAAGATCAACTCACGGAATGAGACGTAGAAACATCTCTCGAGCTGAGACACGAAGGATACATCCAAAGGGATGGAGTGGGACGGATGACGAAGGTTCACTAGGTAGACAACAATTTCACACTTAAGGAGGTGGTGATCGGTTGTCAACGTAGCGAAGGGTTGGTTTGCCATGATACCATAACGAGACATCTTAGAGGGGGTGACTCGTGAAATTATCCCTTGAGTGGCAAAAAGAATTACTTTTGATATAGAAATCATTGAAACTCTCTAAACCAGCCCAAAGAAAATCACAAACGACCGTGTGAAGGAGCTTGAAGAAATGGCATACTCATACTAGAATGGATGATGTGGACTACCTTGTTGAAGACAACGCAATGGATGACTCTTGCTTATCACCGGAAATGGATGGGACTCATGACAGGTCCACTATTGAAGATGATCCTAAACAACAATTACTGAGAGGGCAGCCCATGGGAAATTGGCACAATGGCGGTTCAAGCTGGGAACAAGACGCAAGTGTTGGGAATGCTCCAACCTTCATATCTTCCTGAGATTCAGATCTGGTTGGTGTCAGGATATTCCAGACTCATCAAGTCTAGAAAGAAAAATGAAGGTTTGCAACACAAATCGACGAGATGACGTTGCGAGATTCTCGGGAGTGAACT
The DNA here is from genome assembly GCA_021605145.1 of Aegilops bicornis. Classification (NCBI taxonomy): domain Eukaryota; kingdom Viridiplantae; phylum Streptophyta; class Magnoliopsida; order Poales; family Poaceae; genus Aegilops; species Aegilops bicornis. The sequence continues at coordinate 852,808,981 of CM038670.1, read as the reverse complement.
ACGATAGCAAGCTCCAAAACATGAGCTGGTTACGCTACATACATGTGAACACGCCTGTCCCTGCATAAGCATGACCACATAGTAGTCTTACAACAAAACACTACCGAGTTCAGGTGGGGAACCATCGTCGAGGATATCAAAGTCTTGTGCATTACCATGGATTAGCACTTAACTCCTTCTCCTACAACAAATCAGTCAGTGGCTTGGTGTGCTAGGGACACATGTAGAGCGAAGGTTGCCGAGATCCCAACCACGTAATACTTCGTATGCATGACTGAATTGTTATGATTCCAGAGGAAGCAAAACAAACCTTTCTCAAATTCACGACGGCAACTTGCACCAGATGCACATGAATTAGAGGAAGTCACTACTTTCATCCAAACATAAGCTTCATGAACGGAACACGAAGGCATTGCTTATAAAGTTTCCAACACTAGGTTGATGTTCAACATGAATCATGGGGGAGACAAAATGTTGCCGATGGGCTCAACAACAACTCATCGGAATTTCCATATCAATCGACTTCCACCATCATGTGAACACGGTGATAGCATTGGTCAGACCAAAAGATGTAATGGGGTATGCTCGAGGGATCAACCACGAGTAAGACAACATTACGAACATCGTTGGTTCTGATTTGACTTAATGATAGCCCATACTCAAGTCAAAGTTTTGACAAGACAATATATCCGACATCTGATCACGAGGACCCATCGATGAAGATATCATCTTTCTTCAACACACACTCAAAAGGATATCCCTTAAAATGAACTAAGTCGGACAAGCTTTTATCTTCCAACTCTCCAAGTTGTTGTTTAGCTTAACTAACTAGCTCAGGGGTATCCAACATAGATTCTTGGAGAAAGGGTGGTTCACAAGAAACCAACTTGATCACGAGCTCAACATAACGGTCAGGGGACAACCTGGTAATACTTCCGAGAAGATATTCGGAAATCACGAACCACCGGTATGTTGCTAAGCTCAAGAACAATCTTGCTTTTGAGGGCAAGATGATATGATCAAATGAGCGAGGACTTGACAAGATCCTAACTCATTGATCAAGGAGTGCACCAGAAATAAGGACTAGGTAGCACAATCTATCTTAGAAATGATGATTCAAAACCAACACGCTAAGAATAAGAGTACTGCCCATTTACTACCAAGCAACTAGTTGCTAGGAGTATTGATTTCACACATCACGGTTCACTTGTCGGCATTCCGGTTACAACAACACGGGACCGAGGAATGAACAATGATGGTGAGAAGTATCACTGCGTCAAGAATTCATAAGAGGTGGTGCAATTCTCATGACATTCTTGACATAAAGATGGTACCACTCCAGGTGGAACAGAATCAAAAACTAGATTGGCATTTTGATCTGCGGAATACAACTGCTTTGACCCAATCCTATATATGGATGAGGCACTGGAGTTTGTTTCTCCTAGTCATTCTGGAATAGAATGGCTTGACGGACCACAAGACTAATAGGCATTGATGAACGAAGGCACGCATACTCTTGACTATCAATTGATAGATGAAGGTCAGAAGACAACTAAAGAGAACAAGCTCTAAGGAACATATAATTTTCTGAGTTGTGGATGCATAGTTTAGTATGTCGAGCGAAGCTCAACATTTCTTCCTGGATAACCCATGCGGAAAGGTAGAACTGGCAGATGCACAATCATGAATGGGGAACTCCTCAAGAGTACTCTGATTGTGATCCTTCGGTTCAGCGAGGAACTTCTGCCATAAGCGGTTCATAGTATTTGGAAGAAGGAAATACCACGGACCTCGAGGACTATCGCAGTTACTAATATCCTAAAGGAACTAGCAAACACTATCAACAGAGGTAAGTAGGGTGAATCTCGGGTTCGTAAACCCGTGAGTAGAATACCTACTACTAAGTGGCATCACGGGATGCTTTCGAGAATGACGCCGTAATCATCACACGGAACACGTATAAGGCTAGATTAGTAGGTGACTTCCTAGTACACCTAGATCATAATAATAGCTCCAACATATATGTCAAGGCAATAAATTACCTCAACGTACTGGTTAGTGTGCTTATCCTGACCCAAAAGGACATCGGGAACGGAAAGAAGGGATTTGCAAATGCATCAGACTATTCAGAAACCTGGGATGACTCGGACAGCATAACGGCTGTAAATGGTCGAAATGATTTGAGACATCATGCAAAATGGTGGCATAACCACTCTACAACATCATAACAAGATTCCGAGATCAACAGTTAACATACAGAAATAGTAGGAACTGAACTGAGGCTTAAAACCAACAATCTTAAAGGTCCATGGATTAGTAACACGTCATCCTGATAGATAGATGAGAAGCCTAGTTCTTAAACCCCGTAGAAGAGAAGAGGATGACTTAGATCAGAAGGCCATGAGGTATAAGGAGTAAAAAGAGCCTTACGTTCCCTTCCCCAATCAATTCCCTTACATAAATAAAGCATTTCTAGACACAACTTCGACTGGTTTGGCTTGGTAATCATACAGGCAGTCAGGCTCTGATACCAATGCTGTCAGGACTCCGATTCCAAGTTACATCGATCTAGTCGGTAACACCTCATATCACTTTGCGGCCTCACGCACGGTATTCCCAAGGGTGTCGCCTTACCATGGCCCGGGACCGTTTGCGCCTTTTGGCTCACGTATCTGATAGTGTCGCTAGCATCCATATGACAGAGAACCCGGGCCGACATGGCTAGTCATGAACCCAAAGCGGCACTAACCCATGGGAACAGGCATACATGAATCACATCGAGCATGTCGGTCATCAACGTGTGAATCCGGGTTGTAGCATTGGGCTAACAGGACTCCGGTAACCCGGCTGTAGAAAGGCTAGGCAGACTCCAGATGTCACCGCGTGACATTTCCCGAAGGACATACACAGAACGAAGTGAAACACATGTCGGCCGATCAAGTGTCCAGAAAGCGGTAGTCTTTGGGCTAGCAGGACTCCGGTGAACCGGGCTGTAGCGGACTACTATCGCTTAGAAGCACTAGACTACATTTCCCCATAAGAGAGGCTGCCAAGGATAAACAACTAGATTGTCGGATCCCACACATACCAAGCATTTCAAACATACACACAATATGGTCAATATGTGTAAATACAACATGGCATCACAACATGACTCTACGACTCAAATATTTATTCATTAGGCTCCGAGGAGCGAGATATTACAAACATGGGTCTCATGACCCAACACTCGTGAGCATACAAGTCAAAGCACAAGCGGAAGCTTAACATGTCCGAGTACGGACATCTACAAATGAAAAAGGCCGATAAGCCTGACTATCTACCAGATCCTGCCGAGGGCACAAGATCGTAGCTGAGGTAACAAGCTAAACGTCGAAGTCCATGCGGAACTACTAGCGAGACTGGCATCTCTCTGCAAAACATAAAATAAGAAAACGTGAGTACAAATGTACTCAGCAAGACTTACATCAGAACTAACTACATATGCATCCTTATCAACAAAGGGGGTGGTGGAGTTTGACCGCAAGCCAGCTTTGACTCGGTGGCTATCCCGAACTACGACGCAAGTAACTCTTTTGAGGTGGCGCACACGAGTCCACATATTCACCATATCAATACACCACTATGGACCCGCTCCCGTCTCCCTACGAGAACGCCATCCATAGCACTCATGCTTATCTTTCGCATTTTAGAGTATCCACTTTCACTTGTCTATGAACTGTACAGGCAACCCAGAAGCCCTTTACCGCGGACACGGCTATTCGAATAGATCATATTAACCCTGCAGGGGTGTACTTCTTCACACACGCTCTCGCCACTTACCACCATGTACACGTCATGTATCTCGGCAACCTTCAAGCAGAAGCCTGGCGAGGGTGTCGGCCACGGCCTACCTAAGCACTCAAGTCCCTAGTCCAGGTTTATCGCCTATTCGGGTTCCATCCGCAGGGAGTCCGGCTGTGGTTTCCACTAACGGCCCCGAACGATGTGTGCAGGGTTCCCGAGACACCAAACGTGCGAATCGGTACACCGGGCCACGGTGTATCTACCGCATCATAGCCCACCCCTAGGGTCAGCCACGCACGGCCTCCAACACATATCCTACAAACACCGTAAACTAGTTGCAACTCCTGGACAGAGAACAAGGGTGGTTAAGAAGCCGAGAGAGTCAATTAAGGATCCCAATGTGTGGTAGTAACTGTTTCATGGATCACAAACACGTAACTCGGTTCTGAGGACGGCTTCAATGAGACAACGCACCATGTACTCCTACATGGCCTCTCACCGCTACCTTTACCAAATCGTGTTCACACACTTAGCTCTCAACAGTAGGACATGTTTACACACCTCTGATTCATTCCGATGAATCAGACCTGACTCAACTCTATGCAGTAGCAGGCATGACAAACAAGCATGAATGAGTAGGCACAACAGGGCTCAAACAACTCCTACTCATGCTAGTGGGTTTCATCTATTTACTGTGGAATGACAGGTCATGCAGAGGATAAAGGGGTTCAGCTACCGCATCAAGTAACAGATGAATCGTTGTTGTCCTAATGCAGTAAAAGAGGGCAGGAGCGAGAGAGTGGGATTGTATCAGAATGAACAAGGGGGTTTTGCTTGCGTGGCACTCCTGAAGATATTATAGCTCTTCATCGGTGTCATCGAACTCATCGTCGGAACCACGTCTATCGAGAGGGGACAAACACGGGCAACTGAGAAAAAACACAATCAATGCAATGCACATTCACATGAATGACATGTCATGTTAAGGTACTGAATTCACCTAATGCAATATCTAGCCAAGTTAATTGAAGTGGAACTCGAACAAGAACAAATTCCAACTCCAAATGTTATTTCATAAATTGCCCTAATCATCATTTGTCCAATTCAGTGAGGTTAACTTGTTCAAACATGCATGATCATGGCATAAACAGATTCTTCATATTTTTTGATCATTTTTCATATATAACTTATTTCCATTGGAGTTATAGATTATTTTATATGAATTTTAGAAGTTCTAACCATTTTCTGGAATTTCCAATTCATTTAGAATTAGAAATAATCGAGGAAAATGATTATCATCACGTCGGCAGACGTCGATGTGACGCCGCAGTCAACAGGTCGGGTCTAGGTCAAACTGGCGCGTGGGTCCCGCGATGTCGCTGTCATTAGTTTAACTAACTAAATTAACATTAGATCCTAATCTAAGGTTGACTAGGGCGGGCCCACATGGTCAATGGGTCAAAACCACGGACCGGTCAACGGCTCGTCGGGCGATGACAGACGGCGGAGGCTTGAGAATCGCCTACAAAGCGACCAAAAAGTGCGGCGAAGGGCATCTACGCGTTGGTGGTGAGCTCGCGCATCTAGCGGAGCAAGTAGTGTGTGCGGGGTGGCCGGAGATGACGCCGGCGTCGTGGTTTGCGGCGGCTGTGGTTCGGGCGTGCTTGAGAACGGCGTTGTGGTGCACCATACGGTGAGCTGGCGGCGGCGTTGGCTTGCTGCGAGGCCGTTGGGCACCTAGTCGTTCTCACGCGCGAGCTTTGCTAGCTCTAGCTACGGCGGCGACAGAAACGGCGGCGACAGGCTCTCGGCTCCGGTGGAAAACATGGTTAGAGGACGAGTTAGATGCGGGGAGGAGGGGCAAACGACGGCGGAGCTCACAGAGGTCTCGCAGAGAAGCCCAGCGTGGTCGGGGAAGCGTCGGAGGCGGCGAATCGACGGGCGGCGATCGTCGGGGCAGAGGACGATGATGAGCTCGATGGCGACATTCCTGGCCGTCCGGCACCGTGTGACTTGGTGAAGGGGAAGAGGTCGTCGCGGCGGAGCTCTCGGGCACGTCAGAGGGGCGAGGGGGAGGCGGTGGTCGCAGAAGCAACGAGCGGCGGCGACGGTGGCGCTCGGGTTCGGCGAGAGAGAGGAAGCAGAGGGGAGGAGGGCCTCGGGGATGAGTGAGAGGGGTCGGGGGGTGCGTGTCGACGTCCAGGGCGTCCAGAGCGACGTCGGGGAGGCGGCGGAAGCAGGAGGTGGCTCGGGCGTGTGCCGGCGCGCGGCGGCCACGCGCCTCTCGTCCTTCTGGCGAGAGGTTGGTGGTGACTGGCACGGCCAGTGGGCCGGGCCAGCTTTGCCTAGTTGGGCTGCAGGTAAGGCCAGGTAAGCCTTTTCCTTTTCCTGTTTTTCTTTTGCTGTTTTGTTTTCTTTGTTACGATTTAGTTTAAGAACTAAATCATTTTATATAATTCTGAAAATTATTGGAGGTTAACTGAATTATTTCAGGGCCCCACAAATAACTTCAGAATATTTGGACCATTTAAAATATATATAGCATTTAAACGGCTCCAATTCAAATACTTTTGTGTTAATTCAAAAATCCAAAGATGACCTAGAAATATATTCATCATTTTTGGGAGAGGTTTTCACCTTAACCGTAAATCATGAACTTTTCTTAGGGACATTTTGGGTTTGTTGAAAAATATTTTAATCAAGCCTAGATGGATTGATTTAGTGCTAGGGTTTAAACAATCCCCATTTCAAGTTTAAAGAAATTTAGACATGATGACATGAATGCCTTAATGCAACTAATGACAAGCAAATTCTAGGGCTGTGACAACTCACCCCCACTAAACAAGAATCTCGTCCCGAGATTCAAGACGTGAGGTAAAAAGACAGAGGGGGCACAAGACCAACACAATATTCACGATCCAGATGTCTTTCTCGAGGATGTTGATTTGGTAACTCAAGTCGATCTTGACGTCTTTGCTTTCGAGATCTTCATCCAACACGAAGACAAAAAAGTGAGACATGTCTACATGGATGGATCATCCTAAAGATCACAAGATCAGCTCACGGAATGAGACGTAGAAACATCTCTCGAGCTGATACACGAAGGATACATCCAAAGGGATGGAGTGGGACGGATGACGAAGGTTCACTAGGTAGACAACAATTTCACACTTAAGGAGGTGGTGATCGGTTGTCAACGTAGCGAAGGGTTGATTTGCCATGATACCATAACGAGACATCTTAGAGGGGGTGACTCGTGAAATTATCCCTTGAGTGGCAAAAAGAATTACTTTTGATATAGAAATCATTGAAACTCTCTAAACCAGCCCAAAGAAAATCACAAACTAATCGTGTGAAGGAGCTTGAAGAAATGGCATACTCATACTAGAATGGATGATGTGGACTACCTTGTTGAAGACAACGCAATGGATGACTCTTGCTTATCACCGAAATGGATGGGACTCATGACAGGTCCACTATTGAAGATGATCCTAAACAACAATTACTGAGAGGGCAGCCCATGGGAAATTGGCACAATGGCGGTTCAAGCTGGGAACAAGACGCAAGTGTTGGGAATGCTCCAACCTTCATATCTTCCTGAGATTCAGATCTGGTTGGTGTCGTGGATATTCCGGACTCATCAAGTCTAGAAAGAAAAATGAAGGTTTGCAACACAAATCGACGAGATGACGCTATGAGATTCTCGGGAGTGAACTACGATAGCAAGCTCCAAAACATGAGCTGGTTACGCTACATACATGTGAACACGCTGTCCCGCATAAGCATGACCACATAGTAGTCTTACAACAAAACACTACCGAGTTCAGGTGGGGAACCATCGTCGAGGATATCAAAGTCTTGTGCATTACCATGGATTAGCACTTAACTCCTTCTCCTACAACAAATCAGTCAGTGGCTTGGTGTGCTAGGGACACATGTAGAGCGAAGGTTGCCAGTATCCGAACCACAGAATACTTCGCACGTATGCATGACTGAATTGGGATGATTCCAGAGGAAGCAAAACAAACCTTTCTCAAATTCACGGCGGCAACTTGCACCAGATGCACATGAATTAGAGGAAGTCACTACTTTCATCCAAACATAAGCTTCATGAACGGAACACGAAGGCATTGCTTATAAAGTTTCCAACACTAGGTTGATGTTCAACATGAATCATGGGGGAGACAAAATGTTGCTGATGGGCTCAACAACAACTCATCGGAATTTCCATATCACTGGACTTCCACCATCATGTGAACACGGTGATAGCATTGGTCAGACCAAAAGATGTAATGGGGTATGCTCGAGGGATCAACCACGAGTAAGACAACATTACGAACATCGTTGGTTCTGATTTGACTTAATGATAGCCCATACTCAAGTCAAAGTTTTGACAAGACAATATATCCGACATCTGATCACGAGGACCCATCGATGAAGATATCATCTTTCTTCAACACACACTCAAAAGGATATCCCTTAAAATGAACTAAGTCGGACAAGCTTTTATCTTCCAACTCTCCAAGTTGTTGTTTAGCTTAACTAACTAGCTCAGGGGTATCCAACATAGATTCTTGGAGAAAGGGTGGTTCACAAGAAACCAACTTGATCACGAGCTCAACATAACGGTCAGGGGACAACCTGGTAATACTTCCGAGAAGATATTCGGAAATCACGAACCACCGGTATGTTGCTAAGCTCAAGAACAATCTTGCTTTTGAGGGCAAGATGATATGATCAAATGAGCGAGGACTGACAAGATCCTAACTCATCGATCAAGGAGTGCACCAGAAATAAGGACTAGGTAGCACAATCTATCTTAGAAATGATGATTCAAAACCAACACGCTAAGAATAAGAGTACTGCCCATTTACTACCAAGCAACTAGTTGCTAGGAGTATTGATTTCACACATCACGGTTCACTTGTCGGCATTCCGGTTACAACAACACGGGACCGAGGAATGAACAATGATGGTGAGAAGTATCACTGCGTCAAGAATTCATAAGAGGTGGTGCAATTCTCATGACATTCTTGACATAAAGATGGTACCACTCGGTGGAATGTAATCAAAAACTAGATTGGCATTTTGATCTGCGGAATACAACTGCTTTGACCCAATCCTATATATGGATGAGGCACTGGAGTTTGTTTCTCCTAGTCATTCTGGAATAGAATGGCTTGACGGACCACAAGACTAATAGGCATTGATGAACGAAGGCACGCATACTCTTGACTATCAATTGATAGATGAAGGTCAGAAGACAACTAAAGAGAACAAGCTCTAAGGAACATATAATTTTCTGAGTTGTGGATGCATAGATTAGTATGTCGAGCGAAGCTCAACATTTCTTCCGGATAACCCATGCGGAAAGGTAGAACTGGCAGATGCACAATCATGAATGGGGAACTCCTCAAGAGTACTCTGATTGTGATCCTTCGGTTCAGCGAGGAACTTCTGCCATAAGCGGTTCATAGTATTTGGAAGAAGGAAATACCACGGACCTCGAGGACTATCGCAAAGTTACTAATATCCTAAAGGAACTAGCAAACACTATCAACAGAGGTAAGTAGGGTGAATCTCGGGTTCAGAAACCCAGGAGTAGAATACCTACTACTAAGTGGCATCACGGGATGCTTTCGAGAATGACGGCCAGAATCATCACACCGGAACACAGACAAGGCTAGATTAGTAGGTGACTTCCTAGTACACCTAGATCATAATAATAGCTCCAACATATATGTCAAGGCAATAAATTACCTCAACGTACCGGTTAGTGTGCTTATCCTGACCCAAAAGGACATCGGGAACGGAAAGAAGGGATTTGCAAATGCATCAGACTATTTAGAAACCTGGGATGACTCGGACAGCATAACGGCTGTAAATGCTCAAAATGATTTGAGACATCATGCAAAATGGTGGCATAACCACTCTACAACATCATAACAAGATTCCGAGATCAACAGTTAACATACAGAAATAGTAGGAACTGAACTGAGGCTTAAAACCAACAATCTTAAAGGTCCATGGATTAGTAACACGTCATCCTGATAGATAGATGAGAAGCCTAGTTCTTAAACCCCGTAGAAGAGAAGAGGATGACTTAGATAAGAAGGCCATGAGGTATAAGGAGTAAAAAGATCGTTACGTTCCCTTCCCCAATCAATTCCCTTACATAACTAAAGCATTTCTAGACACAACTTCGGGGTAATCCTACAGGCAGTCAGGCTCTGATACCAACGCTGTCAGGACTCCGGTTCCAAGTCACATCGTTCTAGCCGGTAACACCTCATATCACTTTGCGGCCTCACGCACGGTATTCCCACGGGTGTTGCCTTACCATGGCCCAGGACCGTTTATTCCTTTTGGCTCACGTATCTGATAGTATAGCTAGCATCCATATGACAGAGAACCCGGGCCGACATGGCTAGTCGTGAACCCAAAGTGGCACTAACCCGTGGGAACAGGCATACATGAATCACATCGAGCATGTCGGTCATCAACGTGTGAATTCGGGTTGTAGCATTGGGGTAACAGGACTTCGGTAACCTGGGCTGTAGCAGGCCAGGTAGGACTCCGGATGTCACCGCGTGACATTTCCCCGAAGGGACAGACACAGGAACGAAGTGAAACACATGTCGGCCAGTCAAGTGTCCAGAGCAGTAGTGCTGGTCTAGCAGACTCCGTGAACCGGCTGTAGCGGACTACTATCGCCGTGAAGCACTAGACTACATTTCCCCATAAGAGAGGCTACCAAGGATAAACAACTAGATTGTCGGATCCCACACATACCAAGCATTTCAAACATACACACAATATGCTCAATATGTGTAAATACAACATGGCATCACAACATAACTCTACGACTCAAATATTTATTCATTAGGCTCCGAGGAGCAAGTTATTACAAACATGGGTCTCATGACCCAACACTCGAAACATACAAGTCAAAGCACAAGCGGAAGCTTAACATGTCCGAGTACGTACATCTACAAATGAAAAAGGCCGAGAAGCCCGACTATCTACCGAGATCTGCCGAGGGCACAAGATCGTGAAAGGCAGGTAACAAGCTAAACGTCAAGTCCACGCCAGAACTACTAGCGAGACTGGCGTCTCTCGCAAAACATAAAATAAGCAAACGTGAGTACAAATGTACTCAAAGAAGACTTACATCAGAACTAACTACATATGCATCCTTATCAACAAAGGGGTGGTGGAGTTTGACTGCAGCAAGCCAGCTTTGACTCGGTGGCTATCCTGAACTACGACTGCAAGTAACTCTTTTGAGGTGGCGCACACGAGTCCACATATTCACCATATCAATACACCACTATGGACCCGCCCCCGTCTCCCTACGAGAACGCCATCCATAGCACTCATGCTTATCTTGCGCATTTTAGAGTATTCACTTTCACTTGTCTATGAACTGCACAGCAACCCGTAAGTCCTTTACCACGGACACGGCTATTCGAATAGATCATATTAACCCTGCAGGGTGTACTTCTTCACACACGCCTCGCCACTTACCACCATGTACACGTCATGTATCTCGGCAACCTTCAAGCGGAAGCTCCTGGCGAGGGTGTCGGCCACGGCCTACCTAAACACTCAAGTCCCTAGTCCAGGTTTATCACCTATTCGGTTCCATCCGCAGGAGTCCGGCCGAGGTTTCCACTAACGGCCCCGAACGATGTGTGCAGGGTCCCCGAGACACCAAACGGGCGAATCGGTACACCGGGCTACGGTGTATCTACCGCATCATAGCCCACCCCTAGGGTCAGCGCTACGCACGGCCTCCAACACATATCCTACAAACACCAGAAACTAGTTGAAACTCCTGTACAGAGAACAAGGGTGCTTAAGAATCCGAGAGTGTCAATTAAGGATCACAATGTGTGTTAGTAACTGTATAATTGATCACAAACACATAAATAAGATAATGAGGACGGCTTCAATTAGACAACCCACCATGTACTCCTACATGGCCTCTCACCGCTACCTTTACCAAATCGTGTTCACACACTTAGCTCTCAACAAGAGGGACATGTTTACACACCTCCGATTCATCCCGATGAATCAAACTGACTCAACTCTATGCAAGAGCAGGCATGACAAACAAGCATGAATGAGTAGGCACAACAGGCTCAAACAACTCCTACTCATGCTAGTGGGTTTCATCTATTTCTTGTGGAATGACAGGTCATGCAGAGGATAAAGGGGTTCATCTACCGCAGCAAGTAACAGATGAATCGTTGTTGTCCTAATGCAGTAAAAGAGAGCAGGAGCGAGAGAGTGGGATTGTATCGGAATGAACAAGGGGGTTTTGCTTGCGTGGCACTCCTGAAGATATTATAGCTCTTCATCGGTGTCATCGAACTCATCGTCGGAACTGAAGGAAATATGCCCTAGAGGCAATAATAAAGTTATTATTTATTTCCTTATACCATGATAAATGTTTATTATTCATGCTAGAATTGTATTAACCGGAAACATAATACATGTGTGAATATATAGACAAACAAGATGTCACTAGTATGCCTCTACTTGACTAGCTTGTTAATCAAAGATGGTTATGTTTCCTAACCATGAACAAGGAGTTGTTATTTGATTAACAAGGTCACATCATTAGTTGAATGATCTGATTGACATGACCCATTCCGTTAGCTTAACACTTGATCGCTTAGTATGTTAATGCTTTCTTCATGACCCATACATGTTCCTATAACTATGAGATTATGCAACTCCGTTTACCGGAGGAACACTTTGGGTACTACCAAACGTCCACAACGTAATCGGGTGATTATAAAGGAGTACTACAGGTGTCTCCAAAGGTACTTGTTGGGTTGGCGTATTTCGAGATTAGGTTTTGTCACTCCGATTGTCTGGAGAGGTATCTCTAGGCCTTCTCGGTGATACACATCACTTAAGCCTTGCAAGCATTACAACTAATGAGTTAGTTGTAAGATGATGTATTACGGAACGAGTAAAGAGACTTACCGGTAACGAGATTGAACTAGGTATTGGATACCGACGATCGAATCTCGGGTAAGTAACATACCGATGACAAAGGGAACAACGTATGTCGTTATGCAGTTTGACCGATAAAGATCTTCGTAGAATATGTAGGAACCAATATGGGCATCCAGGTTCCGCTATTGGTTATTGACCGAGAATGGTTCTAGGTCATGTCTACATAGTTCTCGAACCCGTAGGGTCCGCACGCTTAACGCTTCGATGGAGCTCATTATGAGTTTATAAGTATTGATGCACCGAAGGTTGTTCGAGTCCCGGATGTGATCACGGACATGACGAGGAGTCTCGAAATGGTCGAGACATAAAGATTGATATATTGAAGCCTACATTTGGACATCGGAAGTGTTCCGAGTGAATTCGAATTTATGGAGTACCGGAGGTTACCGAACCCCCGGGAACTACATGGGCCCATAGTGGGCCTTGGAGGAAAGGAGAAAGGGCAGCCCTAGGTGGTCAAGGCTTCTTCCCCTAGTCCTATTAGGACTAGGAAAGGTGGGCCGCCCCCTCTCTCTTTCCCCTCCGGAATCCTAATCCAACTAGGATTGGAGGGGAATCCTACTCGTGAGGGAGTAGGACTCCCTTGGTGCGCCTCCTCCTTGGGCCGGCCACCTCCCCCTTGGCTCCTTTATATACGGGGGCAGGGGGCACCCTAGAACACACAAGTTGATCTACGGATCTTTCCTTAGCCGTGTGCGGTGCCCCCTTCCACCATATTCCACTCCGGTCATATCGTCGCGGAGCTTAGGCGAAGCCCTGCGCCGGAGAAGTCATATCGTCATGAGCTTAGGCGAAGCCCTGCGTCGGTGGAGCATCAACATCGCTACCACGCCGTCAGGTCGACGGAACTCATCCCCGACACTTTGCTGGATCGAGTCCGGGATCGCCATCGAGCTGAACGTGTGCGTAACTCGGAGGTGCCGTGACGTTCGGTGCTTGGATCGGTCGGATCGTGAAGACGTGCGACTACATCAACCGCGTTGTTATAACGCTTCCGCTTTCGGTCTCACGAGGGCGTGGACGGACACTCTCCTCTCGTTGCTATGCCATCACCATGGTCTTGGCGTGATCGTAGGAATTTTTGAAATTACTACGTTCCCCATCGATGGCATCCGAGCCTGGTTTTATGCGTTGATGTCATATGCACGAGTAGAACACAAGTGAGTTGTGGGCGATATAAGTCATACCGCTTACCAGCATGTCATACTTTGGTTCAGCGGTATTGTGAGATGAAGCGGCCCGGACCGACATTACGCGTGACGCTTACGCGAGACTGGTTTCACCGCCCGAGCACTCGTTGCTTAAAGGTGACCGCGGGTGTCTCTGTCTCTCTCACTTTAGTTGAACCGGTGTGGCTACGCCCGGTCCTTTCGAAGGTTAAAACAGCACCAACATGACAAACTATCGTTGTGGTATTGATGCGTAGGTAAGAACGGTTCTTGCTCAGCCCGTAGCAGCCACGTAAAACTTGCAACAACAAAGTAGAGGACGACTAACAAGTTTTTGCAGGGCATGATGTGATGTGATGTGGTCAAGACGTGATGCTATATTTTATTGTATGAGATGATCATGTTTTGTAACCGAGTTATCGGCAACTGGCAGGAGCCACATGGTTGTCGCTTTATTGTATGAAATGCAAACGCCATGTAATTGCTTTACTTTATCACTAAGCCGTAGCGATAGTCGTAGAAGCAATAGTTGGCGAGACGACAACGATGCTACGATGGAGATCAAGGTGTCGCGCCGGTGACAATGGTGATCATGACGGTGCTTGGCGATGGAGATCACAAGCACAAGATGATGATGACCATATCATATCACTTATATTGATTGCATGTGATGTTTATCCTTTATGCATCTTATCTTGCTTTGATTGACGGTAGCATTATAAGATGATCACTCACTAAAAATTATCAATAAGTGTTATCCCTGAGTATGCACCGCTGCCAAAGTTCGTAGTACCCGGACACCACGTGATGATCGGGTGTGATAAGTTCTACGTCCATCTACAACGGGTGCAAAACAGTTGCACACGCTGAATACTCAAAGTTAAACTTGACGAGCCTAGCATATAACAGATATGGCCTCGAACACGGAGACCGAAGGTCGAACGTGAATCATATAGTAGATATGATCAACATAGTGATGTTCACCATTGAAACTACTCCGCCTCACGTGATGATCGGACATGGTTTAGTTGATTTGGATCACGTGATCACTTAGATGACTAGAGAGATGTCTGCCTAAGTGGGAGTTTTTAATATGATTAATTGAACTTAAATTTATCATGAACTTAGTACCGATAGTATTTTGCTTGTCTATGTTTACTGTAGATAGATGGCTCGTCTGTTGTTCCGTTGAATTTTAATGCGTTCCTTGAGAAAGCAAAGTTGAAAGATGATGGTAGCAATTACACGGACTGGGTCCGTAACGAGGATTATCCTCATTGCTGCACGTAAAATTACGTCTTGGAAGCACCGGCGGGTGACAGTTTGCGGATGCTGAGCCGAAGTTGTGAACGTCTGCAAAGCAAAGCTGATGACTACTCAATAGTTCAGTGTGCCATGCTTTACGGCTTAGAACCGGGTCTTCAACGACGCTTTGAACGTCATGGAGCATATGAGATGTTCCAGGAGTTGAAGTTAATATTTCAAGCAAATGCCCGGATTGAGAGATATGAAGTCTCTAATAAGTTCTATAGCTGCAAGATGGAGGAGAATAGTTTTGTCGGTGAGCATATACTCAAAATGTCTGGGTATAACAATCACTTGATTCAACTGGGAGTTAATCTTCCGGATGATAGCGTCATTGATGTAATTCTCCAATCATCGCCACCAAGCTACAAGAGCTTCGTGATGAACTATAATATGCAAGGGATGACTAAGACAATTCACGAGCTCTTCGCGATGCTAAAAGCCGCGGAGGTAGAAATCAAGAAAGAGCATCAAGTGTTGATGGTCAACAAGACCACCAGTTTCAAGAAAAAGGGCAAAGGGAAGAAGAAGGGAAACTTCAAAAAGAACAGCAAGAAAGTTGTTGATCAAGAGAAGAAACCCAAGTCTGGACCTAAGCCTGAAATCGAGTGTTTTTACCGCAAGCATCGACACCGAAGCGGAACTGCCCCAAGTATTTGGCGGATAAAAGGATGGCAAGGTGAACAAAGGTATATGTGATATACATGTTATTGATGTGTACCTTACTAGAGCTCGTAGTAGCACCTGGGTATTTGATACTGGTTCTGTTGCTAATATTTGCAACTCGAAACAGGGACTACGGAATAGACGAGCACTAGCAAAGGACGAGGTGACGATGCGCGTGGGAAATGGTTCCAAAGTCAATGTGATCGCGGTCGGCACGCTACCTCTACATCTACCTTCGGGATTAGTTTTAGACCTAAATAATTGTTATTTGGTGCCAGCGTTGAGCATGAACATTATATCTGGATCTTGTTTAATGCGAGACGGTTATTCATTTAAATCAGAGAATAATGGTTGTTCTATTTATATGAGTAATATCTTTTATGGTCATGCACCCTTGAAGAATGGTCTATTCTTGTTGAATCTCGACAAGAGTGATACACATATTCATAATGTTAAAGCCAAAAGATGCAGAGTTGATAATGATAGTGCAACTTATTTGTGGCACCGCCGTTTAGGTCATATCGGTGTAAAACGCATGAAGAAACTCCATCTTGATGGGCTTCGAATCACTTGATTATGAATCACTTGGTACTTGCGAACCGTGCCTCATGGGCAAGATGACCAAAACGCCGTTCTCCGAACTATGGAGCGAAAGCAACTGATTTGTTGGAAATCATACATACCGATGTTTGTGGTCCAATGAATGTTGAGGCACGCCAAGGGTATCGTTATTTTCTCACCTTCACAGATGATTTGAGCAGATATGGGTATATCTACTTAATGAAACACAAATCTGAAACATTTGAAAACTTCAAAGAATTTCAGAGTGAAGTGGAAAATCATCGTAACAAGAAAATGAAGTTTCTACGATCTGATCGTGGAGGAGAATATTTGAGTTACGAGTTTGGTTTACATTTGAAACAATGTGGAATAGTTTTCAACTCACGCCACCCGGAACACCACAGAGAAATGGTGTGTCCGAACGTCGTAATCGTACTTTACTAGATATGGTACGATCTATGATGTCTATTTCCGATTTACCGCTATCATTTTGGGGTTATGCTTTAGAGACGGCCGCATTCACGTTAAATAGGACACCGTCAAAATCCGTTGAGACGACGCCTTATGAACTGTGGTTTGGCAAGAAACCAAAGTTGTCGCTTCTTAAAGTTTGGGGCTGCGATGCTTATGTAAAGAAACTTCAACCAGATAAGCTCGAACCCAAATCGGAAAAATGTGTCTTCATAGGATACCCAAAGGAGATCAATGGGTACACCTTCTATCACAGATCTGAAGGCAAGATTATCGTTGCTAAATTCGGATCCTTTCTAGAGAAGGAGTTTCTCTCGAAAGAAGTGAGTGGGAGGAAAGTAGAACTTGATGAGATAATCAGATCTGCTCCCTTATTGGAAAGTAGTTCATCACAAGAAATGGTTCCTGTGACAACTACACCAATTAGTGAGGAAACTAATGATGATGATCATGAAGCTTGCATCAAGTTACTCTTGAACCTCGTAGGTCAACCAGAGTAAAATACGCACTGTGAGTGGTACGGTAATCCTATTCGAAGTCATGTTACTTGACCATGGCGAACCTACAAACTATGAAGAAGCGATGGTGAGCCCAGATTCCATAAAATGGCCGGAAGCCATGAAATCTGAGATGGGATCCATGTATGAGAACAAAGTATGGACTTTGGTTGACTTGCCCGATGATCGGCAAGCCATTGAAAATAAATGGATCTTTAAGAAGAAGACTGACGCTGATGGTAATATAACTGTCTACAAAGCTCGACTTGTTGCGAAAGTTTTTTGACAAGTTCAAGGGGTTGACTACGATGAGACTTTCTCACCCTAGCGATGCTTAAGTCTGTCCGAATCATGTTAGCAATTTCCGCATTTTATGATTATGAAATTTGGCAAATGGATGTAAAAACTGCATTCTTGAATGGATTTCTAGAAGAAGAGTTATATATGATGCAACCAGAAGGTTTTGTCGATCCAAAGGGTACTAACAAAGTGTGCAAGCTCCAATGATCAATTTATGATGTCAGTGCAAGCCTCTCGGAGTTGGAATAAACGCTTTGATAGTGTGATCAAAGCATATGGGTTTATACAGACTTTTGGAGAAGCCTCAGTATTTACAAGAAAGTGAGTGGGAGCTCAGAAGCATTTCTAATATTATATGTGGACGACATATTATTGATTGGAAATGATATAGAATTTCTGGATAGCATAAAAGGATACTTGAATAAAAGTTTTTCAATGAAAGACCTCGGTGAAGCTGCTTACATATTGGGCATCAAGATCTATAGAGATAGATCAAGACGCTTAATTGGACTTTCACAAAGCACATACCTTGATAAAGTTTTGAAAAAGTTCAAAATGGATCAGGCAAAGAAAGGTTTTTACCCGCATTACAAGGTGTAAGATTGAGTCGACTCAATGCCCGACCACAGCAGAAGATAGAGAGAAAATGAAAGATGTTCCCTATGCTTCAGCCATAGGCTCTATCATGTATGCAATGCTGTGTTCCAGACCTTACGTATGCTTAGCTGTAAGCTTGGCAGGAAGGTACCAAAGTAATCCAGGAGTGGATCATCGGACAGCGGTCAAGAACATCCTGAAATACCCGAAAAGGACTAAGGATATGTTTCTCGATATGGAGGTGACAAAGAGCTAGTCGTAAATGGTTACGTCGATGCAAGCTTTGACATCGATCCGGACGATTCTAAATCGCAAACCCGGATACGTGTTTTTATTAAACGGTGGAGCTGTCGGTTGGTGCAGCTCTAAACAAAGCGCCGTGGCGGGATCTACATGTGAAGCGGAGTACATAGCTGCTTCCGTAGCAGCAAATGAAGGAGTCTGGATGAAAGAGTTCATTTCCGATCTAGGTGTCATACCTAGTGCATCGGGACCGATGAAGATCTTCTGTGACAATACTGGTGCAATTGCCTTGGCAAAGGAATCCAGATTTCACAAGAGGACCAAGCATATCAAGAGACACTTCAATTCCATTCGGGACCAAGTCCAAGTGGGAGACATAGAGATTTGCAAAATACATACAGATCTGAATGTTGCGCACCCGTTGACTAAGCCTCTTCCACGAGCAAAACATGATCAGCACCAAGACTCCATGGGTGTTAGGATCATTACTTTGTAATCTAGATTATTGACTCTAGTGCAAGTGGGAGATCAAGGAAATATGCCCTAGAGGCAATAATAAAGTTATTATTTATTTCCTTATACCATGATAAATGTTTATTATTCATGCTAGAATTGTATTAACCGGAAACATAATACATGTGTGAATATATAGACAAACAGTATGTCACTAGTATGCCTCTACTTGACTAGCTTGTTAATCAAAGATGGTTATGTTTCCTAACCATGAACAAGGAGTTGTTATTTGATTAACAAGGTCACATCATTAGTTGAATGATCTGATTGACATGACCCATTCCGTTAGCTTAACACTTGATCGCTTAGTATGTTAATGCTTTCTTCATGACCCATACATGTTCCTATAACTATGAGATTATGCAACTCCGTTTACGGAGGAACACTTTGGTACTACCAAACGTCACAACGTAATCGGGTGATTATAAAGGAGTACTACAGGTGTCTCCAAAGGTACTTGTTGGGTTGGCGTATTTCGAGATTAGGTTTTGTCACTCCGATTGCTCGGAGAGGTATCTCTAGGCCTTCTCGGTGATACACATCACTTAAGCCTTGCAAGCATTACAACTAATGAGTTAGTTGTAAGATGATGTATTACGGAACGAGTAAAGAGACTTACCGGTAACGAGATTGAACTAGGTATTGGATACCGACGATCGAATCTCGTAAGTAACATACCGATGACAAAGGGAACAACGTATGTCGTTATGCGGTTTGACCGATAAAGATCTTCGTAGAATATGTAGGAACCAATATGGGCATCCAGGTTCCGCTATTGGTTATTGACCGAGAATGGTTCTAGGTCATGTCTACATAGTTCTCGAACCCGTAGGGTCCGTGACGCTTAACGCTTCGATGACAGTTCATTATGAGTTTATAAGTATTGATGCACCGAAGGTTGTTCGGAGTCCCGGATGTGATCACGGACATGACGAGGAGTCTCGAAATGGTCGAGACATAAAGATTGATATATTGGAAGCCTACATTTGGACATCGGAAGTGTTCCGAGTGAATTCGGGAATTTATCGAGTACCGGAGGTTACCGAACCCCGGGAACTACATGGGCCCATAGTGGGCCTTGGAGGAAAGGAGAAAGGGCAGCCCTAGGTGGCGCGCCCCCTTCCCCTAGTCCTATTAGGACTAGGAAAGGTGGGCCGCCCCCCTCTCTCTTTCCTCCGGGAATCCTAATCCAACTAGGATTGGAGGGGAATCCTACTCGTGAGGGAGTAGGACTCCTTGGTGCGCCTCCTCCTTGGGCCGCCACCTCCCCTTGGCTCCTTTATATACGGGGCAGGGGCACCCTAGAACACACAAGTTGATCTACGGATCTTTCCTTAGCCGTGTGCGGTGCCCCTTCCACCATATTCCACTTCGTCATATCGTCATGAGCTTAGGCGAAGCCCTGCGCCGGAGAAGTCATATCGTCGCGGAGCTTAGGCGAAGCCCTGCGTCGGTGGAGCATCAACATCGCCACCACGCCGTCAGGTCGACGGAACTCATCCCCGACACTTTGCTGGATCGGAGTCCGGGATCGCCATCGAGCTGAACGTGTGCGTAACTTCGGAGGTGCCGTGACGTTCGGTGCTTGGATCGGTCGGATCGTGAAGACGCATTTACTACATCAACCGCGTTGTTATAACGCTTCCGCTTTCGGTCTACGAGGGTACGTGGACGGACACTCTCCCCTCTCGTTGCTATGCCATCACCATGGTCTTGCGTGATCGTAGGAAATTTTTTGAAATTACTACGTTCCCCATCAGGAACCATGTCTATCGAGAGGGGACAAACACCGGCAACTGAGAAAGAACACAATCAATGCAATGCACATTCACATGAATGACATGTCATGTTAAGGTACTGAATTCACCTAATGCAATATCTAGCCAAGTTAATTGAAGTGGAACTCGAACAAGAACAAATTCCAACTCCAAATGTTATTTCATAAATTGCCCTAATCATCATTTGTCCTATTCAGTGAGGTTAACTTGTTCAAACATGCATGATCATGGCATAAACAGATTTTTCATATTTTTTGATCATTTTTCATATATAACTTATTCCCATTGGAGTTATAGATTATTTTCTATGAATTTTAGAAGTTCTAACCATTTTCTGGAATTTCCAATTCATTTAGAATTAGAAATAATCCAGAAAATGATTATCACATACCGACGTCGATGTGGACGTCAACAGGTCAGTCAATGTCGGGTCTGTGTCAACCTGGCGTGGGTCCCGCGTGTCAGTGTCATTAGTTTAACTAACTAAATTAACATTAGATTAACTCCTAATCTAAGGTTGACTAGGGGCGGGGCCCACATGGTCAAATGGGTCAAAACCCGCCGGACCGGTCAACGGCTCATCGCCGGCGATGATAGAGACGGTGGAGCCCTGTTCAAGAATTCATCCGATTAACCAGTTAACTTGCCGATTAATCCCTACTCATAGGGCCACCGAGTAGCCGATTAACTGATTAATCGCCCGAGTAATTGATTAAATGCCCGATTAACTTGCCGATTAGCCTATTAATCCCCTACTCGTCAGCCAACCGAGCAGCTACCAGTTAACGATTTCCTCAACAATGCGGTGGAGGCTTCGGGAATTGCCCACAGGCGACCAAAAGTGCGGCGAAGGGCATCTACGCGTTGGTGGTGAGCTCGCGCATCGAGCGGAGCAAGTAGTGTGTGCGGGGGTGGCTGGAGATGACGCCGGCGTCGAGGTTTGCGGCGGCCGTGGTTCAGGCGTGCTCGAGAACGGCGTTGTGGTGCACCATACGGCGAGCTGGCGGCGGCGTTGGCCTGCTGCGAGGCCGCTGGGCACCTAGTCGTGCTCACGCGCGATCTTTGCTAGCTCTAGCTACGGTGGCGACAGAAACGGCGGCGACTGGCTCTCGGCTCCGTTGGAAAACGTGGTTAGAGGACGAGTTAGACGCGGGGAGGAGGGGAAAACGACGGCGGAGCTCACTGAGGTCTCGCAGAGAAGCCCAGCGTGGTCGGGGAAGCGTCGGAGGTAGCGAATCGATGGGCGGCGATCGTCGGGGCAGAGGACGATGATGAGCTCGATGGCGACATTCCTGGCCGTCCGGCATCGTGTGACTTGGTGAAGGGGAAGAGGTCGTCGCGGCGGAGCTCTCGGGCACGTCAGAGGGGCGAGGGGGAGGCGGTGGTCACGGCAGCAACGAGCGGCGGTGACGGTGGCGCTCGGGTTCGGCAAGAGAGAGGAAGCAGAGGGGAGGAGGGCCTCGGGGATGAGTGAGAGGGGTCGGGGGGGGGGTGCGTATCGACGCCTGGCGTCCAGAGCGACGTCGGGGAGGCGGCGGAAGCAGGAGGTGGCTCGGGCGTGTGCCGGCGCGCGGCGGCCACGCGCCTCTCGTCCTTCTGGCGAGAGGTTGGTGGTGACTGGCACGGCCAGTGGGCCGGGCCAGCTTTGCCTAGTTGGGCTGCAGGTAAGGCCAGGTAAGCCTTTTCCTTTTCCTGTTTTTCTTTTGCTGTTTTGTTTTCTTTGTTCTAATTTAGTTTAAGAACTAAATCATTTTATATAATTCTGAAAATTATTCTGGAGATTAACTGGATTATTTCAGGGCCCCACAAATAACTTCAGGATATTTGGACCATTTAAAATATATATAGCATTTAAACGGCTCCAATTCAAATACTTTTGTGTTAATTCAAAAATCCAAAGATGACCTAGAAATATATTCATCATTTTTGGGAGAGGTTTTCACCTTAAGCAGAAATCATGAACTTTTCTTAGGGACATTTTGGGTTTGTTGAAAAGATTTTAATCAAGCCTAGATGGATTGATTTAGTGCTAGGGTTTAAACAATCCCCATTTCAAGTTTAAAGAAATTTAGACATGATGACATGAATGCCTTAATGCAACTAATGACAAGCAAATTCTAGGGCTGTGACAACTCACCCCCACTAAACAAGAATCTCGTCCCGAGATTCAAGACGTGAGGTAAAAAGACAGAGGGGGCACAAGACCAACACAATCTTCACGATCCAGATGTCTTTCTCGAGGATGTTCATTTGGTAACTCAAGTCGATCTTGACGTCTTTGCTTTCGAGATCTTCATCCAACACGAGGACAAAAAAGTGAGACATGTCTACATGGATGGATCATCCTAATGATCACAAGATCAGCTCACGGAATGAGACATAGAAACATCTCTCGAGCTGAGACACGAAGGATACATCCAAAGGGATGGAGTGGGACGGATGACGAAGGTTCACTAGGTAGACAACAATTTCACACTTAAGGAGGTGGTGATCGGTCTTCAACGTAGCGAAGGGTTGATTTGCCATGATACCATAATGAGACATCTTAGAGGGGGTGACTCATGAAATTATCCCTTGAGTGGCAAAAAGAATTACTTTTGATATAGAAATCATTGAAACTCTCTAAACCAGCCCAAAGAAAATCACAAACGACCGTGTGAAGGAGCTTGAAGAAATGGCATACTCATACTAGAATGGATGATGTGGACTACCTTGTTGAAGACAACAACCAGAAATCATGAACTTTTCTTAGGGACATTTTGGGTTTGTTGAAAAAGATTTTAATCAAGCCTAGATGGATTGATTTAGTGCTAGGGTTTAAACAATCCCCATTTCAAGTTTAAAGAAATTTAGGGCCTCTTTGATTCGCAGGATTTTGAAAATGTGAGAATAGGAAAAGTATAGGATTGGAGTGTCATGCCCACTTGAATCCTATAGGATTAGCAAGGAGTGTTTGATTTCACGGGAAAAGCAAAGGAATTGTAAAAAGAAGTTGGAGTGGATGTTAGATTTTCTATGAAATATAGTACAAAAGATTCCATTGGAAAAATTCCTATAGGATTCAATCCTATGAATCAAAGGACAAACGTAGTAAAAATTCCAAAGGATTTCAATCCTCCAAAAATCCTATTGAATTCCTTTGAATCAAAGGAGGCCTTAGACATGATGACATGAATGCCTTAATGCAACTAATGACAAGCAAATTCTAGGGCTGTGACATCGATGGGCATCAGGGAGGAGCTTCACGCTAATAATAATGATGATGATGATGATGAGGATGATGATGAGGCGAAGCAGGACATGGAAAGTTGTCGCAAAGGCAAAAAGGCCAAGAAGACCGGAAATGACTTCCCTCCCGCGTGCTTCACTATAAGTTAGGAGGAGATCGATCAGTTTTTCACCTGCCTCGTAGGAGTAAAACTTCCTTACGGTTACGCAGGGAAGATAAGCAGATACCTAGACTCAGCGAAGCAGAAGTTCAGCGGGATGAAGTCTCATGATCGCCACGCGGTCGATGACGCAGATACTTCCGATTGCAATCCGTGGGATCATGGACGCCGCACGTCCGTGAAACGCTATTTGGCCTATGCAACTTTTTCGACGTCATCTCTCGAAGTCGGTTGGCGTGAGGCAACTCGTAAAGGCTACAGGAAGAGATCGTGGTGATACTATGCGAGCTTGAGATGTACTTCCGCCCACATTCTTCGACGCTATGGTGCATCTGCTGGTCCATATCGTGGAGGATATCATCCAACTCGGGCCGACGTTCCTGCACAAAGATGATGCCGCTCGAAAGGATGAATGGTGTCATCAAAGGATACGTTCGCAACATGTCACGTCGAGAGGGAAGCATAGCGTGGGCTTTCGACCAAGAGTGCATCTCCTGCTGCACGAATTATCTAGGCATCGAGAACCCCGTTGGTCTGCCCATCAACAGGCACCTCGGCAGTCTCGCTGGATGGGGTCACCGTGAGGGTCGCCGCGAAATGCATGTCAACTTCAAGGGTTGACTCGCCGATTTTGAAAGAGCAAACCTAGTCACGCTACAACACATAGACGTGGTCGTTCCTTGGGTGGTAGAGCACAAAACCTTTATTGAGAAGACGTACAATGACCGAGGCCAACAGAGGACGGACGGAGATATAATCAAAGAGCACAACTCATGTTTCACGTGTTGGTTCAAGCAGAAGCTTCTGTTGTACCCTTTACATGAGGATTCTTCCGCGGAAGAACAACTCATATTCTCCTTGTCACAGGGCGCCGAGCACAACCTGATGACGTATGAGGCGTACGATATCAACGGCTACACATTCTACACCGAGGGAAAGGACATGAAGAGCGATGGTTATCAAGACTCCAAGGTAACGATGGAATCCTACACCGGTAACAACAAGGACAGATACTATGGAAGGATCGAGGAGATATGGGTGCTGAGCTACGCTGGAGAGAAGGTCCCGATGTTCCGTGTCAGATGGGCCAAGAGCGTCCTAAAAGAAGACCAGTATTTCACCACCATGGTTATACCCGAAGCCAAATCCAAGACCATGCGAGCATAAGCGTCACCGCGAAAAATGAGCCATGGGTACTGGCTACCCAAGTGGACCAATGCTTCTTCATTACCGACCCGCCAAAGCCCAGCCGTGTTGTCGTGAGAAGAGGCAAAAGGAAGATCATCCGAATGGATGGAGTCGCCAATGAGCAAGACTTCGACAAGTGCGGCGACTCGAAGATGGAACATGACGACGACAATGAAGTACCATCGTACACCACAAGAAGAAGCAGGACCACCCTACCTAAAGGACGTCCGTTCAAGAGAAGAACTCCATTTGCGAAAAATAAGGGCAAGAAGATTGTGAACAGATAGCTAGCTAAGATCGATTGTATTTAAATTGTAGCTTTCATTTCTCAATTGTATTTTGACATATTTAAATGATATTTCTTCTGTTCTAGTGTCCTCATGAATATTTATTTATGTTCATTATGGTATTGAATTTCTAACTCACAAAAAAGTATTAAATTTGTTAATATTTTTTGAACTCGTGAATATTTTTAAATTTCATGGGCACTTTTTGAATTCATGAATATTTTTCAAATTTGATGATATTTTTTCACATTCATAAATGTTTTCAAATTTGATTGTCATTTTCTAAAAAATTATTAGATGCAACTAAAAAAAAGTTACTTATGGCTTACCCCTCGCGCCAGATCTCCCTCCATCTCGATCGCTATCCTCCCTCGCCAGATCCCCCTCGTCGCCGATGACCCCCCGCACCCTCCCGCTCCACCGCCACCGCGGACCCCCCACCTCCCCGCTCCACCGCCCGCCGACCCCCGCACCCTCCCGCTCCACCGCCGCCACGAGCCCTGCACCCTCCCAGACCGCCGCCGACCCCCCGCACCCTCCCCTGTCTCCTCGCTCGGTTCCCCCGAATGGAGTCGGCCGAGCGCACCACCCACCCCCTTCCTCCCCCCGAGCGAGACCTAGGGTTCAAGCCGCCGCTGCCGGCCCTCCGCTAGGCAACAAAAAATCCAATTTTTTTTACTAATGGCGCACCGCTAGGAGGTGCGCCATTGCTATCCAAAAAAAAGATTACTAATGGCGCACCGCCAGGAGGTGCGCCATTGCTATCAATTTTTTTTACTAATGGCGCACCGCTAGGGGGTGCGCCTTTGCTAACCCTCCCCCAGCTAAAATCCCCAATCCCTTTTCTTCCCCAATCGATCACATCTCTCTCGATCAGCCCCCCCACCCACTGCCCGACCCACTGCGCCGCCGCCGCCGCCCCCGCCGCCTCCCTCTTCCCATCCTACCCTTCCTCCCCTCCGACCCCACCTCGACGCCGTCGAGCACCAAAGGCCGGAGAAGTCCAGCATGACAACCCCACCCCGACAGCGTCTACGTCGTTTCCGTCGTCTACCAAGGGAGGCGCTCGCTGTCCGCCGCTCGTAGCTCGTCCACCGCGCGGAGGGGCCGCTCGCCGCCGCCGCCCAATGAATGCAACTAAAAATCCAAAAAATCAAATTGATGATAGTTTTAAATACGAAATTTGATGATATTTTCAAATAACAAATTTGATGATATTTTCAATTAAAAAAACAAATTTGATGATATTTTCAAAAAAAAACTTGATGATATTTGATGATATCTTCTGTTCTAGTCCTCATGAAAATAACAAATTTGATAAAAACAAATTATTAGATGCAACAAAAAATAATGAAAAAAAAGTTACTAATGGCACACGAGAGGTGGGTGCGCCATTGCTATTAGAAAAAAAGTTACTAATGGCGCACCAGAGGTGGGTGCGCCATTGCTGTCAGAAAAAAATATTACTAATGGCGCACCGCTAGGGGGTGCGCCATTACTAACCTTCCCCCCTCTAGCTAACCCCCCTTCGCCTGATCCCCCTTCCCTCCCTCACCAGATCCCCCTTCCCTCCCTCGCCACACCCGCTTCGACGACCCCCGCGCCCGCTCCGACGACCGCCGCGCCCGCTCCGATGACCGCCGCGCCCGCTCCGACGAGGTGCTCCGACCAAACAGGCGAACAACCCTCCTTCGCTCGGCTCGAACTCAAGCAGGGCCAGCGCTAGGGTTCCATCGCCACCGCCGGCCCCGCCTCGCCGTCTCGGTCCTCGCCGCTGCCGGGACCCACTCCCGCCGCAGCCCAGCTTCCTCCACGGCCCGTCTGCCCCTCTTCCCTCTTGTGTAGCCGGGACAACGGGAAGCCGCCGCCTCGCCCCTCTGTACCGGCTGCCCACGGCGCCTCCGTCCCGAAGCTGTAGATCATCCAGTCCTCCACTCCTCCACGGTGAGCCATCCTCTCTCTTCCAACTCCCTGTTCTTCTTTTTTTAAGCTATAAATTGTTCTCCTTCTTGACGCATTGTGGTCATGCTTGATGCAGGAGCTCAAGAACTTGCGACCGCAGCTCTACTCCGCCTCCGAGTACTGCGAGAAGTCCTACCTCAACACCCACCAGAAGTAGATGTGAGTAGCCACCTCTGCTGTTCCTCCTCTCCTCCATTAGAATTAGTCGCAGAGTTATTGAGTGGACGGACATGCTTAGATGGGCCTGGAAGACAGGAAGAACATTTAACTTGAAATGGTCATGAATTGGAACTAAGTGTGTGTAGAACAGCGACAACTTACACTAGTTTTGTAGCCTCCAGCAAGTTTACGAGCAAACAGAATTTTCCTTCTCTTTTAGAAATATGCAGGCAGCTCCCTGATCAGTGTTGTTGTTGGTTGCTGTAAAAAACTAGTTACCAGTGCACAAATGAGTCTGAGACATGCCAAGCTAAGCTACTCACCATTTATGACTGATGGATGGAAATTCTTCTGCTGTTTTTTTTTGCTGTGGATGGAAATTCTTCTTTCTCTGCTTGCAGTTCATCCTGATTCCTGAATGAATTCCCTTTTCTCCAGCCATGCTACAACTGATAAACATATCTTGTATTCACCTGGTTATGACATTTTCACCTGTTTGTTCGATACATCATGAAACTCATGGTTTCTTTTGTACTGGCACTGATGGCAGAATCAACTCCCAACTTAAACAAGCCTGATACTGGCTTGCAATGATATGGTTCATTCGTGTGGATAAGTTTACCTAATTGTAGGCTATTTTGCCCAAAGTGCTCTGCTGTCTTGCTCTGGTTCACTATTCTTCTTCTATGACACTGGTTCATTTGTATGGATGAGTTTTAATTAGTTATAGGCTATTGACCAATCTGGTCATCTTTGTTTTATTGCATGACATTGCTGCAAAGGTGGGCACATCCAGTGAATACTTACTCATGACTTTTTGCATTGATTTAACATTCATCCAGTGAAACATGTGCTGTCATGCCACTATCATGTTAAAGAAGGGCCTTTTATGAACTTTCAGTTGTGAACTTTGATATTTTCTTGATAACTGATGGGGACACACTGCTGTTTTGCTGTGGTTAGAAACTCTTCTTTCTCTGCTTGATAATCATGTAAGGTGTTTAATAATCAGCCTCATTCTTCATAGTACTTTTTGCTGTTTTGCTATGGCATCAAACTGATGGACATTCTTTGTTGTACTATGTATATTTATATGCAGTAATTGCTGAATTCTGAGATGCTGAAATAGACTTCATTTAAGTTTCTGAACAGTCAACAGTGTAGTGATTTAAGGAGGAAATCATTATCTGCCATCTTCTGAACATCATTACCTTACAGTTATCTGGCTGGATTTTCTTCTTCTTAAAAGCTTCAACTTTAAAGTATAGTTTTACAAGCTTCTGCAACTTTTTCTTAAAAGCTCCAGCTATATATTTTATCACTTGTTCTTTTCTCTCAGAATATGGAACCTATTTGTGTAATCTGACCTATCTCTCCTTGATTTTGATGTTGTAGCTAGAACTGCCATGAATGCTCAGTATGTATATAAATTTAGATGTTTATATGGTCAGTGGGTTCTCATAGTATACTGTTTGAGGGGTTCATCATGCTGCAGTAGCTCTAGGCAGAGCATGTCATGTTACAACCATAGATGTACCCAAATATGTAGGTGTAGTTTGTGTTTTCATTTGTTCACACTGTCGCTGTATTGCTCAATTAGACAATTACTGTTTATGAAGAAGTAGAATAAACCTGCTGCTGCTGATGTTATGCCTGTATTCACTGCTGCTGCTGCTGTACTTGTGATGATGTTGTACTTGTGATGATGCTACTTGTGATCTTCTGAAATGACCCATTGGCGACTTCATTACGCGGGGATAATGATTTTGCAGGTACCCCGAGAGGCCCTTGAGTTTGCCAGAATGTCGATTAACTTCCATTCCGGCAAATTCAGGTACTCCATATGCCCTATTTTCAGCAAAGGTCATGCTGAAATTTTCCGTGAATTTTAGCATGACTTTGCTAAAAATAGGACATATGGGGTACTTGGGACTAATGCATGGGCCGGGGTATCTTAGTACTTAATTAAGTAGGATCAACTGCCCCTTTATTCTTGCTGCATTAAACCATAGATGGCAATAGCCAAGTGATTAGGCCCAACTTAGAATTCTCCTTACCTTTTCTTGATAGGGTATATTATTAGAAGATACCCATATATATCAGTCAACCTAGGGTGCCTCGGCATCGATAAACCCTAAATGATGAAAACTTTACTTCGTATTTAGGGTGCCTCAAATATCGACAAACCATAAATTATAAAACCTTGGCTTTTAGGGTGCCTCGGTGTCGATAAAAACCTAAATGATGAAAGCTTAGGCTTTTAGGGTGCCTCGGCGTCGACAAACCCTAAATGATAAAATCTTAGCTTTTAGGATGCCTTGGTGTCGACAAATCCTAAATGATGAGACCATGATCTTGTTCCTTGACAATAACCAACTTTTTGACCAAACTTTTTTCCTATTTAGAGTGAAACATGGACCACAACGATGAGACCGGCGGTTCGGGTAAGGCATTTTGAGAGCTGTCCCAGGAGATGTAGGAAGAACCTCACCGCTATGAGGACGCCGCGGAAGACACCGATCCCGACTACACAACCCCTAGTGGCGTCGGGGATGAAACCACTGATGGTGCCGCCAAGGATGCCACCACTGATGATGGCAGAGCACACACAGATGGCAGCCAATCGAAGAGGCAACGGAAGGACCGGCGCCCGAACGTGCTCGGCACCGTCAAGGAGGAATTTACTGAAGTGTCCTCCAACGGGTATCGAACGGCACCCAAAGAAATAGTCAAGGGGTACGCCGTTCAGCTCGGGCGCATTCTCCGGAGCACCGTCTCGATCAACACCTCGAGAACCTAAGGCATAAGGACCGAGGGAATTTGCGCAACCTCCTCTTCACGAAGCTGCACAAACGATACAAGTTCCCCGGTGACGTCGCAAACACACGCCTCTCAGGGAATAAAGTGAACAATGCCGCCCTCACGAAGATGAGCACGACCCTGTCTACTTGGAGAACCGCAGTGAAGAGAAAGATTGACAAAGGTGATAGTTATGAGAAGATCGAGGCAAAAAATTCTTCGATCAGCGAAGATGACTACAAGGAGTTCAAGATCAAGTGCGAGAGCAACACAACCGTGGAATCAAGTCAGTGGGGGAAAGAAATGCGGGAGTTGAACTTAGGGGTCCACCAACTCGGTCCCGGCGGTTACAGAGTGGCGGAACCTATATGGGACAAGGAGGACGTGGAGCGTGCTGAGCAAGGCCTGCCACCCCACTTCGAGAATGCTTCCCCCGCGTAAGGAATACACCCCCGCGTAATTAGCTCCATATGGTTGCATTCTAATTAATGAAGCCAAATTTCTAAATGCTTCACATTCCTTCCGCAGGACACTGAAAACAGTAGCGCGGGGTCGTCTCAGAGCTCCCCTTGGGACACCACTTTAAATAGGGCGTTGAACGTAATGAAAAACAAGGATAAGTCCAGTAAGCCGTCGTCAGCTGGTCGTGTGGCCGGCAAAGGCTTGTCCACGAAATGGTCGTCATACTATAACGCTGGTGGGCGAAAGAAGAGAAAGACCAACTTGGAAAGCCAATCGCGCGAGGTTCAAGAACTCATGGCACAAGTGGTGTGGATTCCGGAGATGTTCCAAGAGCAAGTGCAACACCAACTGGGAGGGGCGATCACCGCCATTGTGCCTTCCTTGATTGAGGGGCTACAGGCGTGGATTGCGGGCGGCCAACAGGGGCCGCCGTTCCCCAAACTTCACGGCCAAAGAACTCGCACAACACGCAGGCGGCGCCATTGGTGTCTCCGGCGAAGGCGGTATTGGTGTCTCCGGCGCCGGCGCGGGCATTGGAGCTTACTAATGCACCCGGTGTGCAAAGAACACGCCGGCCGGCACCTCGCAGCAAGCGGCCCCTCCGTCACTTGCACGCCGACCGTTGGCGGTGCCTCGACATTAGCCGAGCTCGACGCCATCACGGTAACTAAGCCTCTCTCGGCCGACCACTTTATCTCCTTGCCTTTGACTGGGCATCCCCTGACGCCCTACATGTTTTCGCAGGGCGCCGGCGCTGACGTTCCATGCACTCTCCTGCACTTCGTGGGCGGCGAGTTGATCGATGTCGCCAAGGGCAGAATCGTTCAACCGGGCAACCCCGTGTTCCACGGTAATCCGATGCCACCCACCGTGTATAGGGTTCAACTAGTTCGGGTGCTGCCAGGCCGCGACGACTTGTTACCTCTGTTACGACCCGCTGGGGCCGACGAAGATGATGTGATGACCCTCAGCGCCTGCTTAAGCTGGTCCCTGCTTTGGCCGAAGAGCCAGATTCGTTTGGGGGCGGGGGACACCACCCCACAGACAACACCGCCAGTCGTGCCGGCGGCAAGCCATGGCAAGACCGCCGCAACGCTACCGGACATGTCGGACATGCATATGCCACAGGATCCGGACATGCATATGGCACAGGATCCGGACGATGACGACGACGATGGTACATTTACCAAAGTCAATAAGTACTTTGCCGAACATGGGTACGGTGACGAATTCTTGGGGCCTCCTTCTCAAGAACCCAATCCTGCAAAAGACGACCGCGATCTAGCTGGTACCGCGGAGAAACCCAATTGCAACAGGCGTCATCTGGTTCAGTTCTCAGGAGACGCCTCCAGCTGCCGCCTTCACCGAGCCTCAGATAGCCGAGGTGCGAAATATTATCAGCCCCAACACACTCAAGAAGGTGGTCTCTGAGCAGAACTCGATCCCATGACAGCAGAAGAAGAAGGGACGGAAAAGAAAGACTAACAAGGGTGCGACCAGCCGTCACCGAGTACGATCCATGCTCAGGACGGGCCACCTTCACCTAAGGATATCTCAAGGAGGGTGCATGTGGCGGGTAGGCCGATGCTACAGACTAATCTGCTCAATGCTGCAACCGGTGCTATGCGGAGTCTGCATGACAGTGTTCTTTCTTTGGAGAAGTGGCGTATCTCCGAGAATGATGTGGCATACCCGATTTTTGTGGCCAAGGTGCCAAAGGGCAAGGGCTTTGTCGATAGCGCCATCGGGGCTACAATCGTCCTGCGGTTTGCTGACATCTTCGCTATGTTTAACCTTCATCCGCTGCACTACACCTTCTTTCGGCTATTTTCACTGAGTATGGAGATGCGGATCATTAGAGACAAGACCCCGGACATCGTGATAGTCGACCCCTTCTACATACTGTTGGGGAACGTAGCAGAAATTCAAAATTTTCCTACGTGTCACCAAGATCTATCTATGGAGAAACTAGCAACGAGGGGAAGGAGAGTGCATCTACATACCCTTGTAGATCGCTAAGCGGAAGCGTTCATGAGAACGGGGTTGAAGGAGTCGTGCTCGTCGTGATCCAAATCACCGGAGATCCTAGTGCCGAGCACGGACGGCACCTCCGCGTTCAACACACGTACAGCCCGGTGGCGTCTCCCATGCCTTGATCCAGCAAGGAGAGAGGGAGAGGTTGAGGAAGACTCCATCCAGCAGCAGCACAACGGGCGTGGTGGTGGTGGAGGAGCGTGGCAATCCCGCAGGCTTCGCCAAGCACCAAGGGAGAGGAGGAGGAGGAGAGGCAGGCTGCACCAAGAGGGAGAGAACTCATGTGTGTTGGGCAGCCCAAAACCTCAAGTATATATAGGGAAAAGGGGGCTGCGCCCCTTTAGGGTTTCCCACCCCAAGGGGTGCGGCCAGCCCTAGATGGGACTTGGGGCGGCCAAGAGGGGAGGAGTGCCTCCCAAGTCAAGTGGAGGCCCTCCCCCTTAGGGTTTCCCCCTCCCATGCGCATGGGCCTTGGGGGGGCTGGTGCCCTTGGCCCATTATGGCTAGGGCGCCCCCTACAGCCCATGCTACTGTAGTGGACGTGGTGGAACAATTTCCGGACCTCCGGACCCCTCCGAATCCTCCGGAACCTTCCGGAAGCTTCGGTACAATACCGAAAAACCCGAACCTTTCCGGAACCCGAACAACAACTTTCCATATATAAATCTTTACCTCCGGACCATTCCGGAACTCCTCGTGACGTCCGGGATCTCATCCGGGACTCCGAACAACATTCGGTAACCACATACAAACTTCCTTTATAACCCTAGCGTCGCCAGACCTTAAGTGTGTAGACCCTCACGGGTTCGGGAGACATGTAGACATGACCGAGACGCGTTCTCCGGTCAATAACCAACAGCGGGATCTGGATACCCATGTTGGCTCCCACATGTTCCACGATGATCTCATCGGATGAACCACGATGTCAAGGACTCAATCGATCCCGTATACAATTCCCTTTGTCTAGCGGTATTGTACTTGCCCGAGATTCGATCGTCGGTATCCCGATACCTTGTTCAATCTCTTTACTCGTTCCGTAACACATCATCTCGTGATCAACCCCTTGGTCACATTGTGCACATTATGATGATGTCCTACCGAGTGGGCCCAGAGATACCTCTCCGTTTACACGGAGTGACAAATCCAGTCTCGATTCGTGCCAACCCAATGCAGACACTTTCGGAGATACCTGTAGTGCACCTTTATAGTCACCCAGATTACGTTGTGACGCTTTGGTACACCCAAAGCATTCCTACGGTATCCGGAGTTGCACAATCTCATGGTCTAAGGAAAAGATACTTGACATTAGAAAAGCTTTAGCATACGAACTACGATCTTTGTGCTAGGCTTAGTATTGGGTCTTGTCCATCACATCATTCTACTAATGATGTGATCCCGTTATCAATGACATCCAATGTCCATGGTTAGGAAACCGTAACCATCTGTTGATCAACGAGCTAGTCAATAGAGGCTTACTAGGGACATGGTGTTGTCTATGTATCCACACATGTATCTGAGTTTCCTATCAATACAATTATAGCATGGATAATAAACGATTATCGTGAACAAGGAAATATAATAATAACTAATTTATTATTGCCTCTAGGGCATATTTCCAACACATACGTGCCAAGATCTTGGGCAGCGCTGGGGACCGGCAAGTCACGAGTTCATACCTCGAAGGCGTCATTCTGGCAAACCCAGATAAGGATAACTTCCTCGTGCCTTACTTTACCGAGTAAGTCATCCCCTCACTGCCCCGTAACATATGATTTCTTAGATTTCGATCGTTCTTTTTTTCTAACATTCTGTGTTTTGTGCAGTGACACACATTGCACACTCATCCTCTTAAGCCCGAAATACTCCACGGCCACGTATTTCGACTCGGACCGTCAGTTCAAAAAAGACTACACAAATATCAAGAAAGTTCTTGCTGAAGCTCTTCCCGGCTACGCCAGATCTGGAGGCACCTTCAGCAGGACAATTCGAAGGTACGACCAGCACGTGTTCACCCACAATACGATGTTCCCCAGCGTCAAGCAGCCGCATGGCGGTCAGAAGGATGCCTACTACGCCCTCCATCACATGCGGGCGATCATACGGGACCATAATCACCTTCGGCTACCAAATAATCTCAAAGATTGGGCCGCACGCTTGTCGACAATCCTGGACACGGACATTAGACAAGAATTCTTTCGCATCTAGTCGGAGTTTGCGGAAATCATCCATCAAGATGTCCCTTCGTACCTCGGGGCAGTTCTACCTCAGATTTCAACCGTCCAACAGTGAGATAGAAACAACGCTACAAATGCAGGCTAACAACGATCGTGATTTTATGACCATCACGAAAGACGGCGGCTTCATCCACGTTCCAGTCCCTGAGTCGAGTCGAAAGTAGTGATGCTATGTAGTTATGAAATATCGATTAGCTCACGTTGTAATTAAACTTTAATGAACTTGTACGTCCCTTTGGCACTAGTAGAATAAGGGCCTATTGTCCCGGTTGGTAAGGGCCTTTAGTCCCGGTTCCTGAACCGGGACTAAAGGGTCGGTACTAATACCCTGGCCCTTTAGTCCCGGTTCTATCCGTAACTGACCGATGGTCCTCCACGTGGCCTGTCTCACGAGCCCGAGCGGGAGGGCCTTTGGTCCCGGTTGGTGGCACCAACCGGGACCAATAGGCTTCCACGTCCACAAGATTTCCATGGCTGTGTTTTTGTTTTTTTAAAGGGGGGTTTGGGGGTTTTGGGGGGTTAATTTAGGTGTTTCATATATTGTGCTATAGCTAGCTAATTAATAGAGAAAAGTGTCCCTGTCTTTTTGTCCGTGCTTGGTCGACGCTTACGTACTATACATACGTATAGAGAGGACTAGCTAGACACGCTAGCTAGCTAGTAATTAAGCAAACAGAAGATGCGTCATGAACATATATGCATACAGAGAGAAGTGATATCGACCACCTCTCCTTCTCCGAGATTGGTCGAACAACAAGTTCTCGTATATCTATCCGATACTACCGCTACATATATACAATAATTATCTTTTACAATACGGACGCGTGGTCCACATAGTATTCTCCGCCTTCAGCGATCACGTGGTCAAGAAAGAATGCCGCCAATTCCTCTTGAATTGCTGCATGCGATCTGGTGCTAGGAGTTCATCCCGCTTCGAAACATCTAATTTTAAGAAAGGGTCAATACACACACACACACACACACACACACACACACATATATTTGTCTATATATATATATATATATATATATATATATATATATATATATATATATATATATATGAATGAATGAAACTCAACACAAATGATGGTAATAAAATAAAATTGTGAATATTTTTATTTACGCACTTCATATTGTTTGTCGGAGTAGCCCCTCTCACAGGTCGTGTGGCGGATGGACTGCAAAGCGTAGTATCCACAGAAATCTTTCCCTTGTTCCTGCCACAACCACTTTACAAGAAACAGAGGTCAATCAAACTGATAATTAGCAAGCATGCTAAATGGTATTGATGAAACTAGTGCTTGAATCACTAGGAGATGCGCGTGGAATATGCTACTGTATAGTACTTACTTTGGTGTCTAAATTGCAGCTTCTTCGGTAGTCCCGGAGCTTTTTGGTGAATTTCCCCAAGCCCTGCCATACAAAGAAAACAATTACTTGATATCAGAAATGAACAAAGTTGCTGATATGGTGGATAATGATCGATTTAACTTACTTCTCGAGCATTTCAGTCATGTCCGCATACTCCTTGGGATCTTTTCGCTTGGAGTCAAAGACAGTTACTACTCCCTTCTCAAGCTTAATCTCTAGGAGAATATAGTGGTAGCTGCGCACACATGCATAACTCATCAATATTACATTACTATAACCTGGACTAATAAGGAAACCGAATATGCCACAAGACAGTTACACTCACGTGTAGTTGTAAGGAAAGGGCATTATATCTTTGTGTTCATTTATTACCAACGATTGTAGCAAGTTGGCCTCGGTATCTTTGGCACGAAATTTAACCTCAGTTGCATCTATGAGATATGTGTTAATGAACCCAATATCACCCACTTGTCTTTTCTTCAATTCGCGATCTTCAATCTGCATAATATAGTGAGGATATTTATAAATACATGCAATGAAAGGGCTGAGTTATATAGAGATACTTAATGATGTAAGTAGTACTACTTACGCGATGAGCAGGTGACCGTTGTTTTATCGAGGGCCAATTGATTGAAAAACTGATAGAACTCCTCAAATGGAATAGGCAGCAGTTCAATTCCAAGGAGGTCATGCTCCTTTTAACTCTCAAATACAAAGTACTCCTCCCTCGGACTCTTTGCAGGTTTTCATGTACCAATCATGCAATCTTCGCATCATCGTTGATAGAGAGCTTTCATCTTTGACGAGAGGCTTCCCGTACTCGTATCTTTGTATCTGCACCTCCAAGAAATCATAATGTACATCGTCAGGCAGGTAATCTGCAGGATTGACATAACCGGGCACCATCCTTGGATCGGCGATGTCGCTAGCGCACCTTGAGCGGGGGCACGATTGCTTGCTTGTTCGCCGAGCTGGGCAATTTGTTTCCCAGCTCGTCGTTCTTTCATCCTTTGATCACCGACAGTACTTCCCGACCTCTCCGCTTCGCAAATGCCTTTCCAATAATGCTCATAGTTGCCTTTCGGCGGAGACTTGGGTGGTTTTGTCGGGGCAGCGAGTGCGCTTCGCTTTGGACCGGATCTACCTTCTCCTCCGGAGGTGGATGTCTCTTTGCTTTCAACCCTTGAAACCAGTCATCCACTTCGATGCTGCGCGATCTTCGCGTTTTCCTCCTCGCTCCTCTCGTCGGTAACTTCTCCGGAGTCTTGAGAGAAGGACCGAATCTGTATCTCCTCCGCATTTGGCTGTACCGCTAGACACCGCAGAGCAGGCCGGAGCCGATGTCTTCTTTCCTTGCTTACGAGGCGGAGGAGAAGGACTACGACGCCGGAGCAGCCGAGCGGGCGGGTCTCTTCCGCCCTTGCCGACGAGGCGGAGAAGGAGGAGGCTGGCTGCTCGGGCGCCCGGTGCAGGTGAAGAAGGAGACGGAGTGCCGCCACGCCGGAGAAGGAGCCGGCCGAGTGCCCTGATCGTCACTCGCCCGGAGGAGGAGGCGGTGGAGGAGGCGGAGTGCCCTGACTTCGCGGAGGAGGAGGAGGAGGCGGAGGCGCCCAGTTCGGAAGGTTGATGAGATCCTTCCGCCATAGGCATGGAGTCTTGAGCGTAAACCAGCCGATACTCCCCTTCACCGGTAGGGTGGTCAAGCCGAGGTCCTCAAATCCTCCGTTATTTCATCGACCATCACCTTAGCATATCCTTCGAATCGGCCGGCAGTGAAAAGTTGAGTCGGGTTTAGTAGGATAAACAGAGCCAACAGCCGCCTTGACCTTCAAATTGCTCCATTGCGCCATAAGGTGGCAATGTTCAGCATTCGTGATAGCATCCACGGGATAGCTGGCAGGAGCCGTCAAGGCATGCTGCTCTGGCTGAAGCAGCTCGGTGGAAGCCACGCTGCTTCTCCGCTGAGATGGCGGGGTAGCTTCGGGGGAAGCTTCGGCAGGTCGTTTGTTGTGATCTGCTGCTTCTTCTCGTTCCTCTAGCCCCATTACCCTTTCGCAACGCCTGCATTAGGCTCTGCTCTAGTTTCTTCCTCCTCTCATGGGTTTTGTAACCCCTGCGTCCGAAATCCAGCCTTCCACGAAACGGAGCCTGGCGTGCCTCGTGTGTCCGTCCGTGGTGCTCAGGATTCCCGAGGGCCATTGTGAGCTCGTCCTTCTCCCCTGTCGAACGAACTTCCCTTGCTGCGCTGCTTCGATATATTGCTGAAGTCTCTTGACTGGTATGTCCAATTGTTCGTCCGTCCAAATGCACTTCCCTGTTATAGGGTCCAAGGATCCGCCAGCCCCGAAGAACCAAGTCCGGCAACGGTCTGGCCAGTTCATTGTCTCTGGTTCGATCCCTTTATCAAGCAGATCATTCTCAGCGTTGGCCCACTTAGGTCGGGCTATGAGGTAGCCACCTGACCCCGTGCGATGGTGAAGCTTCTTCTTCGCAGCATTTCTCTTGTTTGTCACCGACATCTTTTTACTCTTTTCCGATGTCTTGTAGGCCACAAATGCGGGCCACCATCTCTCGATCTTCTCATATTTGCCCTTGAATTCTGGTGTCTCATTTTTTCGACATACGTATTGAGTTCTTTCTTCCAATTCCTGAATAGTTCTGCCATCTTTTTAAGAGAAAAGACTTGATTAATGGCTCTATTACTGGCTTCTCCGGATCATCCTCTAGCGGTAGGGTAAAATTTGACTTCAGCTCGGTCCAAAGATCATTTTTACGCATATCATTGACACAAGACACCTCGGGGTCTTTGTTCTTAGGCTTATACCATTGGTGGATGCTGATCGGGATCTTGTCCCTAACCGTAACCCCACCGAGCAACAAATGCCTTCTTTGTCCGGTAGGGTTCAATCGGTTGGCCGTCGCCTTGATTTGTATGATCTCAAACTTTTCATCGAGCTCAACTTTTTCTTCGGCCTCGTCTCTTTACCGAAGTTGTTCTCGATCCGGAGGGCTAGAAAAAGAACAAAGACGCGAGAGTTAATTAATATATGTGTACATACCAAAACAATGAATGCATCAATTAGCTAGTCGGACAGGCTTAACTAATATATATACCTGGCCGGACTCGGTTTGGTGATCACCAGAGCCGTCCTCACGGTCTACTTCTTCACCCTCTCCTTCTTGCACCGGCATTGGGTCATCGGAGCCATGTAAATCATAGCCAGCTGCTTCTTCACCCTCTCCTTGCAGACCATCGTTGTCGTTGAGAAACATCAACGAGCGACAAAGATCACTTCCTTGTGCGATTATGTCCCTCAACAACGCTTCTTGTGCTTCGTCTCGGGGGTGTCCATAGATTCTACAAATATTTACAACATGGCAATTATTATTCAAACATGACAGATATGGATATATTAGTGGCAAACGTAGAACTAGCTAGCTAATCACAATAAGGAATCATATTAGAGGCCTCGACTCTGCTTCTCTAGGGTTTGGGGTGGCCTCGACAACGCTTCAAGGGTAAGGGGTGGCCTCGAGAACGCTTCAAGCTAGGAGGGGTAATATCGACCCCCCACGTGTTGAAGCTTATCGGGAGGGGTCGGCGTTG
Organism: Aegilops bicornis; assembly: GCA_021605145.1. Classification (NCBI taxonomy): domain Eukaryota; kingdom Viridiplantae; phylum Streptophyta; class Magnoliopsida; order Poales; family Poaceae; genus Aegilops; species Aegilops bicornis. The sequence goes on along the minus strand of CM038670.1, from coordinate 852,768,570 downwards.
AACACTACATCTATGTCCCACAAGTGGCGTGGGCATCGACGCCATGATAGGGTAGAGGGTCGTGGATCGCCCGGCGGTCGAGGTCGAGGTCGAGGATCGCCGAGGGTCGGGAGGTTGCCTAGTGTCAAAGTTCAACAAAACCATGTCTTCATCATTAAGTAATGTAACAGGTGCATGATGGTACGAAGCTCTCCAAAGTTATTTTGAAGCGGAGTCCCGAGATAGGATAATTAAGCTTTTTGGTACAAAGTTCAGCAAGAACCTTCCGAATATCGTTATTTGGAAGGCCTTTGCTGAAATTCATACAAAAAGGCAAATTATCCTATTCGGGACTCCATTCCAGAATAACTGTGGAGGACTTCGTACCATCATGCCATGGTTACTTCCGCTAATGATGAAGCCATGGATTTCTTCAATACTTTGACACTAGGAACCCTTCTCGACCTCGGCGATCCTCGACCCCTTGAACCCTCGAGACCCCGAACCCTCGACCCCTAGGCGATCCTGGAACCTCGATCCCTCGACCTAGAACCCTCGACCGGGATAATATCGACAACGCTTCAAGGGGTAATATCGACAACAACGGCAGAGATACATACACGGGAGAAATTAATGTTATCGGGGAGGTATATCGATTTCCACGTATTGAAGTTATCGGGAGGGGGTATATGGACCCCCCCCTCATGTTGAAGTTATCGGGAGGGGTATATCGACGATGACAGAGGAGAAGATCGAAGAAAAAAAGAAGAAAAAAAAGAGGAGAAGAAGAAAGGAATAGAGGAGAAGAAGAAAAAATAGAATATTTTCTATTTTTTCTTCTTCTCCTCTATTTCTTTCTTCTTCTCCTCTTCTTTTTCTTCTTTTTTCGTCTTCTTATTTATTTGTCCTCTTCTTCGTCTCCTCTTCTTCTCCTTTCTTCCTCTTCTTATTTTCCTTTTCCTCTCCTTCTTTTCTTCTTCTTCCTTCTTTCTAGCTAGATATATAAAACTTTTCTAAAAATGTAACTTTTGCATATATAAAACTTTTTCTTCTTCTTCCTTCTTCCTTCTCTTCCTTCGTCCTAAATATATAAAACTTTTTCTAAAAATGAAACTAACCTAAAATTAATGTACTAAATCAGAGAACAATTGAAAACACCATGCATATTACAATTGAAAAAATACATACATTCATACAAAAAAATATATAAAACAAGCATACATATATGAAAAAAATATGAAAAGGAGGCGCTGCCGGACCAAGCTGCGGCGAGGATGGCGGGTTCGGGGCAGAGGCGCGGATGACGGTGAGGGCGGGCTGGGGCGGCGCGCGTCGGGGCAGGCGCGCGGGCGACGGCGACGGTGGTGGGCCGGGGTGGAGCGCGTCAGGCAGAGGCGGGCAGGGCCACAGCGTGGGCAGGCGACGGCGACGACGGGCACCTGAGGCGACGGCGACAGGGCGGGCGGCGGCACAGGGCGCGCGGCAGCGGCGACGGTAGGGCCGGGCGGAGCGTCAGCAGGCGGGCGGCGCGGCGACGGTGACGACGGGCACGCAGGCGACGGGCGATGGCGAGGCGACGGGCGGCGTCACGGCAGCCTGGCGGCGTCGATGTTCTCGGCGTCGTCGGGGGGAAACTGGCGAGGGAAATCTGAAATTTCCCAAGTGTTTTCTTATATAGCAAGTGCATTAGTCCCGGTTCGTGGCACCAACCGGGACTAATGCCCCCCTTTAGTCCCGGTTGGTGCCACCAACCGGGACCAAAGGCAAATTTTCAGCAGCCCAAAGGGCGGGAAGCGGCGGCCTTTGGTCCCGGTGGGGGGCACCAACCGGGACTAAAGGGGGGCATTGGTTCCGGTTCGTGCCACGAACCGGTACAATGCACCCCTTTAGTCCCGGTTGGTGCCACCAACCGGGACCAAAGGCCTTGTGCTGCCCGCGTCGCGGCCAAAAGTTTAGTCCCACCTCGCTAGTTGAGAGAGCTCGAGAGTGGTTTATAAGCGCTGCTGCGCCCACCCTCTCGAGCTCCTCTCAACTGCAGGCTTTCGGGCCTAACCGTGCAATCCCTGCCTGTGGGCCTACTGGGCCTCACGCGGGCCTGAATCCTAGCCCATGGTAGGGTTTCTAGTCGTATTCAGGCCGTGGTGGCCCAGTAGGTGGCACTTTTTTTTTGTTTTCTTGTTTTCTTTGTTGCTTTATTTATTTTATTTTGTTTCTACTTACAACAAAATACTTATTGTTTCTATTTTTATTTTTTTCCAGTTTTTTCTTTTGCTTTCTGCATTTTTTGTTGTTTTTTGCTTTATTTTTTAATTCTTTTTTGCTTTTAGTTTTAGAAAAATTATAAACTTTCTGTTAGTGCCATTAGTTTTCAAATTTGAAAACACTTTTTTTGTTTTCTTTGTTGCTTTATATATTTTATTTTGTTTGTACTTACAACAAAATACTTATTGTTGCTATTTTTATTATTTGAAAACACTTTTTGCTTTATTTATTTATTTTATTTTGTTTCTACTTACAACAAAATACTTATTGTTTCTATTTTTATTTTTTTCTGTTAGTGCCATTTGTTTTGTTTTCTGCATTATTTATTTTCTTTTGGTTTTTCTTTATTTTTAATTCTTTTTGCTTTTAGGTCAGCAAAATTATAAACTTTCTGTTTGTGCCATTAGTTTTCTTTGAAATTTGTGTGAATCACAAGTTTGTGAGCTCAACAAAGGCGTGTAGAGGGACGGGCTTATAAACCGTGTGAGTACAAAGCGGACAATGGTATCATACTAAATGCATTACAAAGTTGGCATGGTATCATCATAATAGTTGCGGGAGAAAGTCTTCACTTTTTCTTCGCTTGTGTCGTTTGCTTATTGCGCCGTAACCATGGATAATCTTCATCGTTTATCGGGATGCTTGGGTCAGCCTTGACTTTGAAGGGGGGAATTTCATGAAACTTTTCATACTCTTCTGACATGTCTGTCTTGCCCTCCACTCCCGTGGATGTCCCTTTTTCTGAAAGAACTATGTGGCACTTTGGCTCATTGTATGATCTATTCTCTTCCTTATCTTTTCTTTTCCTCGATGCAGTAGACATGTCCTTCACATAGATAACCTGTGCCACATCATTGGCTAGGACGAACGGTTCGTTAGTGTACCCAAGATTTTTCAGATCCACTGTTGTCATTCCGTACTGTGGGTATACCTGTACCCCGCCTCCTGACAGATTGACCCACTTGCACTTAAACAAAGGGACCTTAAAATATACTCCGTAGTCAAGTTCCCATATGTCTACTATGTAACCATAATATGTGTCATTTCCCTTGTCGGTTCTTTGCATCAAAGCGGACACCGCTGTTTTGGTTGGTGCTCTTTTCATCATGGTCAATCTTGTAAAATTTATTCCCATTAATCTCGTATCCTATCCAAATCATTATAGTCGACGAAGGTCCCCTCGACAACAAGTACAGCTCATCAAAAACAGTTCTTTCACCTCGAGACGTGTTTCCAACCAACTGCTGAAAGTCCTGATGTGTTCACATGTAATCCGATCGTCGCCTTTGCTCCGGGTGTTTGGAGCGCAGATCGTTCTTGTGTTCATCGACATACAGGGTCACCAAGGTAGAGTTCTCAGAAACTGTGTAGTGTGCTTGAGACCAAGAATATCCGTCCCTGCATATTATTGTGTCTCTTCCAAGCGTGCCTTTTCGGTCAGTCTCCCCTCATACCGCGATTTAGGGAGACCTAACTATAAGGCCAGGAATGAAGTCAACACAAAACCCGATGACATCCTCTGTTTGATGGCCCATGGAGATGCTTCCTTCTGGCCTAAGCAGCGATTCTGAACATATTTCTTTAGGACTCCATGAACCTCTCAAAGGGGTACATATTGTGTAGAAATACGGGCCCCGTAATGACAATCTCCTCGACTAGATGAACTAGGGCGTGCGTCATGATATTGAAGAAGGATGGTGGGAACACCAGCTCGAAACTGACAAGACATTGCGCCCACATCACTCCTTAAGCGTTGGTACGATTTCTGGATCGATCACCTTCCGAGATATTGCATTGAGGAATGCACATAGCTTCACAATGGCTAATCGGACGTTTTCGGTAGAAGCCCTCAATGCAACCTAAGCAGTTGCGTCATAATCACGTGGCAGTCATGAGACTTTAGGTTCTGGAACTTTTTCTCTGGCATATTTATTATTCCCTTTATATTCGACGAGAAGCCAGTCGGGACCTTCATACCGAGCAGGCATTGAAAGAATATTTCTTTCTCTTCTTTCGTAAGAGCGTAGCTGGCAGGACCTTCATCTTTGCTTGGAGGCATGCCCTCTTTTTTACGTGCAAGCGTTGCAGGTCCTCTCGTGCCTCGGTGTATCTTTTGTCTTCCCATACACGCCTAAGAAGCCTAGCAGGTACATCGCAGAAGGTCGCTTCGTCACGTGCATCCACGTCGATCGAAGAGCGGACCTCTAGGTCTTTCCAGTAGGGTAGGTCCCAAAATATAGATTTCTTCTTCCACATGGGTGCGTGATTCTTAGCGTCATTCGGAACAGCTAGTCCGCCGGGACCCTTTCCAAAGATTACGTGTAAATCATTGACCATAGAAAGTATGTGATCACCGGTACGCATGGCGGGCTTCTTCCGGTGATCTGCCTCGCCTTTGAAATGCTTGCCTTCCTTTCGACATTGATGGTTGGTCGGAAGAAATCGACGATGGCCCAGGTACACATTCTTCCTGCAGCTTCCCGGTATATACTATCGGTGTCAAGTAAACAGTGCATGCATGCGTGGTATCCCTTGTTTGTCTGTCCGAAAGGTTCTTGAGAGCCGGGCCAATCGTTGATGGTCACGAATAGCAATGCCTTTAGGTCAAATTCCTCCTTTTGTGCTCATCCCACGTCGTACACCGTTTCCATTCCACAGCTGTAAAAGTTCTTCAACTAATGGCCTTAGGTACACATCAATGTCGTTGCGGGTTGCTTAGGGCCTTGGATGAGAACTGGCATCATAATGAACTTCTGCTTCATGCACATCCAAGGAGGAAGGTTATACATACATAGAGCCACGGGCCAGGTGCTGTGATTGCTGCTCTGCTCCCCGAAAGGATTAATGCCATCCGTGCTTAAAGCAAACCATACGTTCCTTGGGTCCTTTGCAAACTCATCCCAGTACTTTCTCTCAATTTTTCTCCACTGCGACCCGTCAGCGGGTGCTCTCAACTTCCCGTCTTTCTTACGGTCCTCACTGTGCCATCGCATCAACTTGGCATGCTCTCCGTTTCCGAACAGACGTTTCAACCGTGGTATTATAGGAGCATACCACATCACCTTCGCAGAACCCTCTTCTGGGAGGCTCGCCGTCAACATCACCGAGGTCATCTCGTCTCGATCTTATACCGCAATGCACCGCATACCGGGCATGCGTTCAGATCCTTGTAGGCACCGCGATGAGAGGATGCAGTCATTAGGGCATGCATGTATCTTCTCCACCTCCAATCCTAGAGGGCATCGACCTTCTTTGCAGCGTATGTCTTTGTCGGGCAATTCGTTTTCCTTTGGAAGCTTCTTCTTCATTATTTTGATAGCTTCTCAAATCCTTTATCAGGCACAGCATTCTCTGCCTTCCACTACAGCAATTCGAGTATGCTACCGAGCTTTGTGTTGCCATCTTCGCAATTGGGGTACAACCCTTTTTTGTGATCCTCTAACATGCGATCGAACTTCAGCTTCTCCTTTTGACTTTCGCATTGTCTCCTTGCATCGACAATGACCTGGCGGAGATCATCATCATCGGGCACATCGTCTGGTTCCTCTTGATCTTCAGCAGCTTCGCCCGTTCGGCACCATCGTGCACATCGTCAGTGCATCTTGATGTTCAAGAGCATCACCGTATTCAGGGGCACATAGTTGTCATCGTACTCTTCTTCCTCGCCGTCTTCCATCATAACCCCTATTTCTCCGTGCCTCGTTCAAACATTATAGTGTGGCATGAAACCCTTGTAAAGCGGTGGGTGTGAAGGATTTTCCGGTCGAGTAAGACTTCAGATTACCACATATAGGGCATGGACAACACATAAAACCATTCTGCTTGTTTGCCTCAGCCACTTGAGAAAATCATGCACGCCCTTAATGTACTCGGAGGTGTGTCACACCGTACATCCATTGCGGTTCATCTGCGTGCATTATATATAATTAAGTGTGTCAAAAATCATTCTGAGAACATCATGAATAGATAATTAAGTGACCAAATTAATAGAAGTTCATCATCACATAAAAACCAAAGTACATACATAGTTCTCATCTAACAACATAAAGCTCTGCAGAGCATCTAAATTAATTAAACCATACATTGAAACTATGTAAAACATTTCAATGCGAAAACAAATCTGATCATAATCGCAACCAAGGTAACAACTGATCCAACGGCATAATGATACCAAGCCTCGGTATGGATGGCATATTTTCTAATCTTTCTCATCTTCAAGCGCATTGCATCCATCTTGATCTTGTGATCATTGACGACATCCACAACATGCAACTCCAATAACATCTTCTCCTCCTCAAGTTTTTTTATTTTTTCCTTCAAGAAATTGTTTTCTTCTTCAACTAAATTTAACCTCTCGACAATAGGGTCGGTTGGAATTTCCGGTTCAACAACCTCCTAGATAAATAAAATCTATGTCACGTTGGTGGCATAATTTTCATAAACAATAAATGAACCAATAGTTATGAAAAGATAATATATACCACATCCGAATCATAAACAGGGCCGAGGGCCGGCGGGCGGATACCAAAACCATCGCACTATATAAGATGCAATAATAAAAGTAAGAAAATAATACAAGTATCTATCTAAACAAACAAGTAATAATATTTTTCCTTTCAGAAAGAAGATAAGAACAAGAGGCTCACCACGGTGGTGCCGGCGATGAGATCGGTGCGGGTGATCGACGGGGATGGGGCGTGATGGGCCACTAAACCTAGATAAATATTGAGGAAAATGGAGCTTGGCGGTCGAGCTTGGAGAGGAGAAACCTGAAGTAGTGTGGCTCGGGCATTCCATCGAACACCTTGTGTGCATAGGAGGTGAGCTAGAGCACCACCAAGCCCTCTCCCCCTCGGCCAGAAAAAACAGGCGGGCGCCTCTGCTCTTGCGCGAGGGGCTATATATAGCCACCACCATTAGCCCCGGTTGGTGGCATGAACCGGGGCTAAAGGTAAGCCTTTGGTCCCGGTTCATGCCTCCAACCGGGACCAATGGTGGTGGGCCAGGAGCCAGGACCATTGGTCCCGGTTCGTCCCACCAACCGGGACCAAAAGGTCCGGACAAACCGGGACCAATGGCCCATGTGGCCCGGCCGGCCCCCTGGGCTCACGAAACGGGGCAAATAGCTCCATTGGTCCCGGTTCTGGATTGAACCGGGACTAATGGGCTAAACTGGCCTGGACGAAAGCCCTGTTTTCTACTAGTGTGGTTTGGACAGTCGTTCAACTTATATGTAATCGATGCTATTTATTAGTAGGACCATGAATCGTGCTATTAATGTGTTGCTTTTCTCTTCCGATCCTTTTTTTTGCATACTTATATATTGCTTATGTATTGTCTGTGAATTGCTACTAACGTTTTGTTTGGCTAGTGCATAGAGATGCCGTCGTATGTCGTGTACAAGGGTAAGGCTCCTGGAGTCTACATTGACTGGGAGGAGTGTCGGAGACAGGTTCACCGTTTCAGCGGTAACCGTTACAAAGGTTACACCACTAGGGCGGAGGCGGAAGCTAGATACGCGCGCTATCTAGCGGGAGAGAGGAGGGAGCGTTGGAGGAATAGGATGAAGACCAATTTCATCGCGATGATGCTCATCGTGATGACCGCAGCTCTCTTCTATGTGATGGTAGTTTAGATGATCGACATCGACTTGTAATGTTAAGACAAACTCGCTACTCGCGGTCTCGAGACTTGTAGTGTTCTAACTTTGTTCGGTATTTTGAATTCGGAGACTAATATGATGAATTGTATTCGGAGACTAATATTCTTGTATTCGATAAATCTGCTGCTTATATGTTGTGCTGTCTATATTCTGTGCAGTAATATGTTTTGTAACCTGTGCAAATATAAGAAAAGAAAAAAAATCCTAATATTCATACTAGTGGCGCACTCTCTGCACTTTAGTGGCGCACTACCTTAAGCACACTAGTGGCGCATCACATACAGGTGCGCCATTAGTAAGCCAGAGCACAAGGTAAACATGGCGCACCTGTATACATGGCGCACTCCATGGTGCGCCATTAGTATTAATTACTAGTGGCGTGATGCTAGTGGCACACTTGTAGTGCGCCAATAATGGCCAAAACAGGGGCGCCACTAGCAGCCTTTTCCTAGTAGTGTTCGCCGCGGGGGCTGCCCCGTGGCCGGTGGCCCCCGCTGCGGGAAGAAGCTCCGCCACGAGCGCCAAGGGAGACATCAGCCCCTGAAGAAATGCGCCCGCACCCCCTGGGAGCCGCCGCCGGGGTCGCCGCGTAATTGCGGGGACGACCTCGGCCCCTCTTGGGCGGTGGCATGGCCGGTCCCTCCTTGGGAGCTTTCCCCTTCTCGGCAGCTAAGAACCTCCTCGGTGGCGCCATGGATGCTATGGGAAGATGGAGGAGGAGAAGAGATGAGCAGCAAAGATGAATAAGGAGATGAGCGAGGGGGCTCTGCCCCTCCCCTCATTTATAGCCGGAGGGAGGCCAACTGCTGGCCTCCACAACCTCGCGTAATGATTGACCTTCTGCATGCAGCATCGACTCGTCAAGTCGAACGGTTGCCGAGGCAGCATGGGGAAGTGGAGACGCCCACATCTCTCAATCGCCACATGTCGTCTAAGGCCTTAGGTGGTTAGGGCCCACGACGCTCCGCACTTGCCCTTTGGCTTCGCCTAGAAGCCAAGTCTGAGCGCACCTTGGGCCCGGGGGCTACTGTCGGCGTGCAGGTGCACGGGGTACCCAGACTTGCCTACAGCTGCATCAAGTGGCTCCATCGGACGGCCCGGCAGCCCAACTTCAGCATCAACAACTCGAGACACTCGCGAGGGGCCAAGCCTCGCGAGGCGGACGACACCAAGACCTCTAAGGGGATTGACCTCCTCAGGCTGGCTCCCAAGGAGTGGAGATCTCAATGCTAGGCGCACCTCATGAGGCTCAGCTGACGTGAGCCATGACGATCAAGGCCAGGCGGGCGCCAGCGGGTGCAGAGTACCAGTTTCCTCTTTGGTACAAAGGAGGCAAGTAGCAGGCGTGGAGTCCCGAGGAATCAACCAAAGGTTTGCATTCTGGTGCAACAAAACTGAGACCGCCAGGATGGCACGGTGGAGGTCATCGCCGAGCCCACCACAGCGTCAAGACCAGAGGCTTTTGCAGGCTAAGACCACTTTAGTCAGGATAGGATGTACTTCTTGCCCCCCTTCAAATATGGCCATTGTGGGATCCCTTACCGCCAACATTTGGGAAGAAGACCAAGGCCACTACAAATAGGACTTAGCCACCACCATAGAAGGGGGACATACCCAAACGGAGCGAAGCCATTTCTCCTTCACTAGCTCATTTGATCTCAAGAACACCCCACCTCCTGAGGCTGTTCATCCATTGTACTAGTTCATCCTCAGCCCCTCGAGGCAATCCACCACAAATCTGGAGTAGGGTATTACACCGTATGGTAGCCCGAACCAGGATAAACTATTGTGAATTTCTGTCCCTTTGAGCTCGACGCGCTAGGCTGTGAGGATTGCGAGCAGGAAGGATTGGTAGGTTGAGATCTCTGCATGCATCCCAGAGTTCGAACCTCTCAAGGGTTGGCGAAACCCGAAATACGACAGTCTTTCCTATCTAGGCTTCTTGCCGCACACTTGGGTGGTACTTTTTTAAATATTTGCCATTGAGAGCTCGAGATAACAATGTGCCTTGTACGGATTCCACTAAATATGAGTTTTCGGTAACTGCTCCTGTAATTTTAAAAGGACCTTCCCAACTTGGAGACCACTTCCCGATTTTTATGTCTTTTGAACCAATTGGTAGAATCACCTTCCAGACAAGATCACCGACTTGAAAATTCTTCAATTTGACCTTCTTATTGTAAGCTCTTGCCACTCTCAACTTATCTCTCTCTATGGCCTTCATAGTAGCCAAACGTTTATCAGCGACTTCATGAATATTGTCCATCATCAATATATAAACAATACCAACACCTTGGCCATTGCTACAAACTGAATCATCAAAATATAATCTCCATGGTACTAATGAGACAAGGTTTATATCAATATTATGCTTGTCATCAATCCGATACTCAACAATAAAATTAGCAATGATTTGGCCATTCATGTATTTCAAAGATTCATAAGCAAAATCATATTCAACTAAAGCATAATCACACTTGCTAATTCTACCACTAAGAATTGGCCTATGCAACATGTATTTGATGACATCGCGTTGACAAGCTATAATGCAAGTACTAGGCACTAGATAATGTCTCAATTTTTTGCAAGCATAAGCATAATTTCTCAATAAATGTATACCTTGTCTCGGCGTCCAATAAGCGTCGGCTCAAATAAGTAATAGCATGCTCCTTTCCTTCGGTCTCTTGAGTCAAAACAACACCAATAACACCTTCCTCCGCCGCGATATAAAGCCTAAAGGGCTATCTATGCTTGGGGGCTTCCAACACAGGAGGAGTGCAGATTTTTTTTATCATATCGAACACTTCTTGTTGTTTTGGCCCCAAGTAAAATTGGCATCGTTCTTCAATCGAAGGATGGGAGTGAATGCATCAACCTTCCCTGACAAGTTGGCTATGAATCTCCTCAAATAATTGACTTTGCCAAGGAATTTTTGCATATCTTCCTTGCATGTTGGAGCCCCCACCTTTTGTATGCCTCTATCTTTTGGGGATGAATTTCTATGCCATCTTGATGAATAATGAAACCCAAAAACTTTCTAGCCGATACACCAAAAGCACACTTTAAAGGATTTTAGTCCATATTTTTTCATTCTGTCAGAAGCTAAGTCCAAATTGGCTAGATGAGATTCAAAAGCATCTGATTTGACAACAATATCATCAATATAAACCTCAAGTATAACACCAAGCAAATCATGAAAAATTAAATTCATAGCCCTTTGATATGTTGCAGCGACATTTTTTAATCCAAAGGTCATCACCGTCCACTCGAATAAACCAAGGAAACTGGGACATCGAAAAGCCATTTTGGACATGTCCTGTTCGGCCATAAAAAATTGATTATACCCCCATTACCATCAAGAAAGCTAAAGACCTTATGTCAAGAGGCATCATTAATAAGCATATCGGCTATGGGCATGGGATACTCATCTTTGGGTGTAGCTCTATTCAAATCTCTAAAATCAATACACACCCTCAACTTGCCGGAGCCTTTCTTCTCCACTGGTACAATGTTAGAAATCCACTCGACACACCTGCAATGTCTAATAAAATTAGCTTAAAGAAACGGCCGGTCTCTTCCTTGATCCGGTCATATGTTTCTGGATTAAACTTTCTGGCCGATTGCTTGTACGGTCTAAACTAGCCTTTATAGGTAACCAATTCTCCATTAGCTCTCGGCTTAAACCTCACATCTCATGATATTCCCATGCAAAGCAAGAAACATATTCTTTCAACAACTTGATCAACTTAGCTTTATAATCGGCTCTTAAATTTTTGTTTACAAACGTCGTCCTAGGACTTGAACCATCTCCAATATCTATCTCCTCTAATGGATCGGCCAATGTAAAACTTTGTCCTAATTTATCCATGTCATCTATCTCCTTATAGACTCATACATACGTTCTCATCAGACCGATATTTTACAAGACGGTTTTGTAACCACTCTGAGTTAGGATCCATTTAAATACATCATACCTTGGAGCCGATTATCGCCAATCGGCTTTAAAGAAACGGACACGAAACCAATTTTTGTAGCGCTAAGAAAATCAAATTCTCATAGGTCGTGCCCCATCAAGCAATTAGAATTGGGATGTTGCCAATCCACCGATGCATCGGCCAAAGCAACACAAGCTGAATTATCCGCATAAATGACTTCCACTTCATCATCAACCCATTGAATTAAAAACTAATGCATAGTAGATGGCACACATTGGTTTGCATGAACCCAATTGCGGCCTAATATCATATTGTAGTTACCTTGCACCTCAGCGACAAAAAAAGGTGGTAGCCAAAGTTTTGCTTCCCATCGTAAGCTCTACATACATCACACGTTTGGCTTTAGTTTTCTCTTTGCTTTCAAATCCATTAAGCACCATGTTGGTCTTTATTAACTCTTCATCACGTAGCCCCAATTTTTTGAAGATCGAATATGGCATAAGATTCACCACAGCACCACCATCAACAAGCATTATAGCAATCGGTGATCCATTAATATGATCTTTAAGGAACAATGGCTTCAAGTGCGTCACTGGTTCTTTTGGCTTCTCGAATATAGCATTTTTGGGACCAGAATCTAGCTGAGCTACTTCCCCTTTGTAAGTGCATCTAGTGCCCCTTAGTGAATTTGGTGCATTGAATACTTGTAGGTTAAGGGACTAATATGTTTGTGAGTGTACACAGGCTCTATAAGTCGACGAGGAGTTTGATATTTACAATGAACGTCGACCCCTAAAAATGTATGTATTCAGCTGAAGACTTTGATTCTACTGAAGATTTTGAAAGTGAAGAAATTGGTGTGACCTTGAAGACTTGGATATTCATGCGAGGATTATGAAGCATGAAGACTTTTGTTTTCGTAGTTTCATTGTCTCTTTCTTGAGTCATAGGAAACACCATACTGTTAAAGGGGGTCGAGGTAATACCAAGGAAAGTGATTTCCAAGTGATGCCCATCTCAAAATCCTACACCTACCCAATCCTTTCGAGTGAAGCCATTGGAAATCTCATATCAGTTCAGTCAATTTCTTCAACGACAGAGACGAAGATCTTCTGGTCTCTGAGGAATTTTTTCTGACTCAGGAGTTAGGAATTCGCCAGTGCGGATTGCCTACACAGTGAGGAACATGATAGCCTTGAGGAATTTGATACCTCAAATCCAACGTTGCTGTGCTACACGCCAGCTGTCCAAAATATCCTACCACCTAACGGTCATATCACTGAAGGGCATTTATGTCTTATCATGTCGGGCTACTCCCTAGGATATAAATAGCCACCCCCTACAACCACTAGCTGGTTCGCTGCTCCGAGAGAAATTGACACTTGTCATTGAGAGCATCCCATCATCCGAGGACTTTGAGCGAAAATCATCAAGTGAGGAAAACCCAAAACCCAAACCCCAAACACCTACAAACCCAAAGTGATTGAGCATCACTGAAGAGATTGTTCCTGTGTGGAACCGACGCTTGTTACCTTTGAGGAGTGTGTATCCTCCAAACGGTTAGGCGTCATGGTCTGAGCATCCAAGAGGAATTGTGGATCGCCGAGTGACCAAGTCTATGAAGGTTTGGAAGTCACCTGTGAAGACTTACCACGAGTGTTGGGCGAGGTCTGTGTGACTTTAGCTTAAGGAGAATACGGTGAGGACTGTGTGTCCTCGAGTTTAAATACTCAGCCGCTCCAACCAGACGTACAACTGCCACAACAGTTGGAACTGGTCTACCAAATCATTATCTTCACCAAGCCAACTGGTTCTATTGCCTCAACCCTTTCATTTCCTCATTGATGTGTTGATGAACCTGATAATTACCGTTTGAAGACTTTGACTGAAGACTTTCTCTATTTCCTCAATCCTATTTCTTCAGTCACATAGTCTTCAACCTGCTTATCCTGTTATCACGTTTTTTGTACTCTGTGTTTGTTTTCATTTCATCATGATGACTATGCCACTACTCTGTTATGCTTATACTTGAGTACTTATTCTGCTGCTAGTGTGTCGTTACTTAGGAATTTCTTCACCTAGAAATTCCTTAGTGACGAATTTGTAAAAATCGCCTATTCACCCCCCACTAGTCGATATAACACACTTTCAATTGGTATCAGAGCAAGGTACTCCATTGTTATGTGTGATTTTGGTTTAACCACCTGGAGTTTTAGTTATGTTGACTGCAGGAATGAAGAAAGTGACCTATCTTTGACGGTCATGATTATCCCAAGTGGAAGGCCTTGATGAGGAAGCGCCTCATGGCCATGAACAACGAGTTGTGGACCATCACAGAGATTGGCCTCACTGACCTATGCAAGATGGCGGAAGCTGATGATATTCGCAAGTACACTCTACTTAACCTCACTGCGAAGGACATCATCTGCTCCTGCTTGTCCCAAAATCAGTTCAGGAACATCATGCATCTCAACCATGTGAAGCTTATCTAGGACCGACTCTCTGAGGTCTATGAAGGTCATCGAACTCGTCATGATCCTTGGTTTGAGGATTTCAAGGAATCACTCAAGGAGATGACTTCCGCTCCAGAATCATCATCCTCTGCACCATGCCTTATGGGAAAAGGTGCCAAGGTAACTGAATGCTACCTTTTCTGAATCTAGTGATGATGAATCTGGTGATGAATTTGGACCCAGCTACACTAAACTTGCTTCCGTCGCCACTAAAAACAAAGGGCTCTTGAAAAAGTTCAAAACATGCTTGATGAAAGTGATGATATGTTGTGTGAGGAATTGAATCAAACTAAGGCTTTGACTGATAGTCTTCAGAGACTTCAGTCTAGGTTTGACAACCTTCAAAATCATCATAACACTCTCTTATCTGATCACGAGAAGCTTTCTTATGAATTTCTTTAGAGAAAGCAAGATCTTGAGAAGTTAAAAGTGAGTTATGAAGATCTTCAAAACGAAAATGATTCATTGCTTGCTCAACATATTAGTTCCACTCAGGAAGAATTTATTCCACCATGTCTGAAATGCATTGAGCGTGAATCTGCTAATTCTTCACCTGAATGCTCAAATGCTTCTATTGCTGCAAATTCTTCAACTGTCTCTGTGGTCACAATTTCCTCATCTGAGGATACCACATGTATCACTAACGATAATGCAGGTTGAAGGATTGTATGTGACAGGCATATACAAAAGCCTCAAAGGGCATCAGACACTTTGTGATGTGCTCAAAAAGCAGATCTTGAACAGGAACCATAGGAAAGAGGGTACTGCCTTTGAGAGGAAACTCAATGCTAATGGGACCTACTGGAAACCTGAGCAGTACCCCAAAACATCATGGGTTGCTGCGACATGAGCTCCTGTATATCCATGCACTTTATCTGGCTTTATTTGTGACTCTTCCTATTCCTCTGATGAGTCATTTGACTCCAACTATAAACTGTTCAAAAATTAGAATGGTGAAGTATTTTCTCGATATGTTGGAACTAACTACAGGAACAGTCCCCCTATGAAGAAAACCTGGGTTCCCAAAAGGTGTCTTGAAAATCTTCAGGTGAATGTCATCATGACACCACCTATGAAGAATATGAACCCAGATCAAATTCTTCATATGGATCCAAGTCCTCATATGGACCAAATTCTTCATCTGGATCAAATTCCTCACGTGGATCAAAATCCTCATATGAACATCATCGTGCTAACACTTATGTTTCGCAGGGAAAGTCTAAAGGCTATGAATATGTGCATTATTCTTCAAACCATTATGTTCACAAGTCCTCGAAGATTTTCTCTGCTTATTCATATGCTTATCCTAACCACTCTTCTATGAAACGAAGTGCACTGGCTTCAATGCCATCTTTTTCTTATGGAGCTCACAGAATGATGAACTCTTTGCCACCCCTCCAGATGTGGGTGGTGAAGAAAAAGAACTAATCTCTTATGCAGGGTCAGGTCTCCAGACGAACTTAATCATCGGAAGAATTTGCTGGAGAACTGGATACGCTTGAATGGACGCAAGCTAATCATGAAGAAATGAATCACTCATTTCTCACGTCCTCATATTGCTATATCTATTACTGTTGATGAAATTGATATCATATTCTTCACTGATGAAGTATATGGATTTGTAAGTTGCACTAATTCATCTGTAGGATGAACAACCCAAAGCTACTGAGTGGATCCTCGACAATGGATGTACAAATCACATGACTGGTGATAGGAACTTATTGATGGACACTGATTTATCTCCATCTCATCTGAAACATATCACCTACATTGACAAAGGCAAAAGCAAGGTATTGGGTCTAGGTAGGGTTGCGATCTCAAAGGACAGACACATGGACAAAGTCATGCTTGTCGAGTCCTTAGGATTCAATCTCATGTCTGTCTCAATGCTTTGTGATCTTGATATGGTTGTCGTCTTTGGCAAATATCATTGCATTGTGCTAATGGAATCTGACAAATCCAAAGTCTTCGAAGGCTTTAGGAAAGGAGATTGTATATTGTTGATTTCTTTGCAGGACCACAACCTGCCACATGTCTACTAGAAAAAGCTTCAGAAGGCTGGTTATGGCATCGACAACTTGATCATCCTAGTATGGGGAACTTGCATACTCTCGCGAAGAAGAAGCATGTCATTGGCATCGAGGGTGTCAAATTCCTCAAAGATCATCTTTGTGGGGCTTGTGAGGCTGGAAAGATCACCAGAGCCAAGCATCCCTCAAAGACTATCATGACCACTTCTCGTCCCTTTGAATTACTTCATATGGATCTCTTTGGCCCTACTCATTATGCCACGTTCACTAGTTCTGCTTCATTATATGGCTTTGTCATTGTTCATGATTATTCTCGTTATACCTGGGTGCATATCATCATTTACAAAAATGAACTGCAGGAAGTCTTTAGACAATTTTCCTCAAGAGCATCTACGAACTTCGGCGTGAAGATCAAGCATATCAAGAGTGATAATGGAACTGAGTTCAAGAACACTGGTCTTGATGAATATGTTGATATACTTGGTAATTACTCACAAGTTATCTGCTCCCTATACTCCTCAGCAGAATGGCGTCGTGGAGCGCAAGAACAGATTGTTGAGATGGCTCGCACTATGCTTGATGAATACAAGACACCACAGTGTTTTTGGACAGAAGCTATTGATACTGCATGCCACATCATCAACAGAGTATATCTTCACAAATTCTTCAAAAAGACCTCATATGAACTCCTCACTGACAAGAAACCCCATGTAAGTTATTTCAAAGTCTTCGGTGCTAAATGCTGGATTAGAGATCCTCACCATCACTCTAAATTTGCACCGAAAGCACAAGAGGGTTTTATGCTTGGTTACGGAAAGGACTCTCACACTTACAGAGTCTTCAACACCAATCATCACAAGATTATTGAAACTGTAGATGTGTGGTTTGATGAAACTAATGGCTTGCAAATAGAGCACCTACCTCTTGTGCTAGATGAAGTGTCACCTGAGAAATCCATCAAGCTCAAGGCTACTGACGATGTCATCCCTACCAAAGAATCTGCTCAAGAAGTCATTTCGGACCGTGAAGACAATCACACTGGTGCTACTGAAGAAAATGGCCCTGAAGAAATTACTGGGCCTAAGCAAAGTCGTCAACCAGCTCATCCTCGCATTGCAAATGAAGTGCAGATTGAGAAAATCATCAGCGACATCGAAGCACCAGGTCCTCTCACACGCTCAAAAGCTTCACACTTATCTAACTTTTGTGGGAATTTTGTGTTTGTCTTTATCATAGAGCCCACTGATGACCCACAAGTGTAGGGGATCTATCGTAGTCCTTTCGATAAGTAAGAGTGTCGAACCCAACGAGGAGCACAAGGAAATGATAAGCGGTTTTCAAGAAGGTTTTCTCTGCAAGCACCGGAAATAGTAGGTGATAGATAGTTTTGTGATAAGATAAATAGTAACGAGCAAAAGTAAAAAAAGTAAATAAAGTGCAGCAAGGTGGCCCAATCCTTTATGTAGCAAAGGATAAGCCTGGAAAAATTCTAATAATAAGGAAGAAGCTCCCGAGGACACATTGGGAATTATCGTCAAGCTAGTTTCATCACGTTCGTAAGATTCTCGTTCGGTACTTTGATAATTTGATATGTGGGTAGACCGACACTTGGGTACTGCCCTAACTTGGAAAAGCATCCCACTTATGATTAACCCCTATTGCAAGCGTCCGCAACTACAAAAAGGAGTATTAAGGTAAACCTAACCACATAATTAAACATATGGGCCCATATGATCCCCTAACGAAGCAATTCATAAACTAGGGTTTAAGCTTCTGTCACTCTACCAACCCATCATCTACTTATTACTTCCCTATGCCTTCCTCTAGGCCCAAATAATGGTGAAGTGTCATGTAGTCGACGTTCACATAACACCAATAGAGGAGAGACAACATACATCTCATCAAAATATCGAACGAATACCAAATTCACATGACTACTAATAGCAAGACTTCACCCATGTCCTCAAGAACTAAAGTAACTACACACAAAACATAATCATGTTCATAATCAGAGGTGTAATAATATGCATTAAGGATCTGAACATATAATCTTCCACCAAGTAAACCAATAAGTGTCAACTACAAGGAGTAATCAACACTACTAGCAACACACAGGTACCAGGATACAACATTGGATACAAGAGATGAACTAGGGTTTGAGAGGAGATGGTGCTGGTGAAGATGTTGATGAAGATTGACCCCCTCCCGATGAGAGGATCGTTGGTGATGATGTTGGTGATGATTTACCCCTCTCGGAGGGAAGTGTCCCCGGCAGAACAGCTCCGCCAGAGCCCTAGATTGATTCGGCCAAGGTTCCGCCTCGTGGCGGTGGAGTTTCATCCCGTAAGCTTGCCCATGAATTTTTCCAGGACAAAAACCTTCATATAGTAGAAGATGGTCACCGGAGGCCCACCAGGGGGCCCACGAGATAGGGGCGGGCCCTATAGGGGGGGGGGGCGCCCCCCTGTCTCCTGGACTGGGTGTGGGCCCCTGGCCTATTTCTTTTGCTCATAATTCCTTAATAAATCCAAACAGTGGTTTCGTGGAGTTTCAGGACTTTTGGAGTTGTGCAGAATAGGTTTCCAACGTTTGCTCCTTTTTCACCAATTCCATTCTTAGGCATTCCCCCTCTTCATGGTAAACCTTGTAAAATAAGAGAGAATAGCCATAAGTATTGAGATATAATGTGTAATAACAGCCCATAATGCAGTAAATATTGATATAAAAGCATGATGAAAAATGGACGTATCAACTCCCCCAAGCTTAGACCTCGCTTGTCCTCAAGCGGAAACCGAGATCGAGAAATATGTCCACATGTTTAGAGATAGAGGTGTCGATAAAAATAAAATACGGACATGAGGGCATCATGATCATTCTAATAACAACATATATATATATATATATATATATATATATATATATATATATATTGTCATATGGTTTCCTATGTTCAAGTAATAAGCAATTCACAATGTCAAGTATGGTTCATAAACTTCATTGGGAACTAACAAACTATAATCTCGATCATTGAAGCAATTGCAATTTATCGTAACATCAGAAAGAGTCAGTAATAGAGCTTTTCAGCAAGATCACATACTCAACTATCTCGTAGTCCCCCATAATTGTTAACACTCACTCAATACTTGTGGTTATAGAGTTTCAGCCGGACACTGAGAAAGATAGGGGCTTATTATGGTTCCTCCCAACATATTCACCTTTAGGTGATGTCAACAATAATAGCCTATGCCAACTTACATTCAATTTGATATATTTATCATGACCTTTCAAACACGAGGAGCTTGCCAAAGGATAAAATGAAAAAGTGGAAGGGTGAGGATCACCTTGACTCAAGCATAAAGTAAAAACATAAATTAAAAGATAGGCCCTTCGCAGAGGGAAGCAGAGGTTGTCATGCGCTTTTAGGGTTGCATACACAAAATCTTAATGCAAAAGAACGTCACTTTGTATTGCCCCTTGTATGTGGACCTTTATTATGCACTCTGTCGCTTTTATTACTTCCACAACAAGTTCGTACAAAGCTTATTTTCTCTGCATTAATAAGTCATGCATATTTAGAGAGCAATTTTTATTGCTTGCACCGATGACAACTTACTTGAAGGATCTTACTCAATCCATAGGTAGGTATGGTGGACTCTCATGGCAAAACTGGGTTTAAGGGAGTTTGGAAGCGCAAGTAGTATCTCTACTTGGTGCAAGGAGTTTCGGCTAGCATGAGGGGGAAAGGCAAGCTCAACATGTTCAGAAGGTCAATAACAATATACTTTAACTGAGATGTCGGAAAACATAAACCATTACGTTGACTTCCTTGTCCAACATCAATTCTTTTGTAACATCCCAAATTTTCAATTTGGCATGTTATACATAGGTCATCCATGCATAGCATATTTATTGCATATTCATTTACTATCCTCGAAATCCTAAGCAACTCAAGGACCCTCGGAGAGAGTTGGAGATTTTTCGATTTTCATATTTGAATTTTATCAAATAATGAAAGACGAGGATATTGGATTTTATTATTTTTTTCTCCGGAAAAATATTTCAAGTTTAAAATAAACGAGAGGAGATAATATGACTTCTCCAAAACTAATTGAAATACCGGAGGAAAAATGTTAAAATCATTTTTGGGATTTTATTTTACCTATTTGGAATTTTATTTGCCTAGTGAAAAAAATTGCATATGTTTAAAAATTTGCATTTTAGGGGCCAAGAGAAGTTCATCTTGTTCTAAATATTTTATTTAGGCAAATAAAACTTGTTTTGGCATTTTTAGATTTTTATTTATTTTTCTAGGATTTTTACAATTTTCGGCGGAATGTTTTAAGAAAAAAAAAGGGGGGAAATCATACCGATCGGGCTAACGGCCCAGCCCGCCCGCTTCCCACACTGGCTGGCCCGGACTCGAGTCCGAGCCAGACTCCGCCTCACGGTCCTCCAAGCCACCTCCCTCCCTCTTTAAATAGCCCCTCTCGCCTTAGCCACCACCGCCCGCCACCATCGCCACCGCCGCTTGGGACCAGGAAAGCCCGAGCCGAGCCGCCCGCCCACGCCTTGGCCGTCGCCGCCCGCCCCGCCGCCGTCGCCCCCCCCGAGCCGCCGCCCTAGCCGCCTTGCAGGCCCCACTTGAACCCGCCGCCCGCCCAGACGACCTCGCCGGAGGAAGCCCCTTCGCCGGGTTTTCTTTAAATAACCCTTCGGTTTTTTGGAAAACCCTAGCCGTTTTTTTGATCGGTTTATTTTTCCGGTTTATTTATTTTGAGAACGTTCACCTGTTCGATTCGTTTTTACGAACATGTTCATCATTTAGTTTCAGCTAGCGAACGTTCGTTCGTTTAGCCGTTCGTCGTTTTCTTTTATCGGTTTTATTCCGCGATTATTCCGAATTCGACTTCTGAACCAATGTTCAAACTAGTATAACTTTTCGCTCGTTTATCGGAATCAGGCGATTCAAGCGCCTGGAGTTTCATCTCGAAACCCACTTTCCGAATAGTCAACTTAAACCAGTTTTTATCTTTGTAAAATTTGACTCTAGTTCAGATTAGTAAACGGACCTTGTTTTTCTCGCCGTTTGAGTTTCGTTGTTCCATTTGGTTTGATTCTTTTTGCAAACCGGAGTTCTTAAGTTGAAATCTCCGGTCAACCTCTTTCAGTTGAAGTTTCGTTTGTGCATCTTTGTTTGTTACTTATGTACGTATTGTTTGCTTGCGATAGAATTCCCGGAGTGCGAAGCGTGTTACTACGAGTCTCTAGGATTCATGGATCGTCAGCAAGGCAAGTACCACTTTGATCATAATCTTTTCATACCCAGTTTTTATGCATTAGCTCAACCCTCCAACATTGCATGATTAGGATGTCATTAATTTGTGGGTTGGGAAGTAGATGATGAGGTAGGAACCTATTGCCCTGTTGTTATCAAACCCTTGGGAGTTACTCTACGTGTTGCTTATATTGCCATGCTATGCTCGTAGACGTGGTTTGGGTTTGAGAGATATTCACGACAGATGTGAGATTATTAATTAATGGTTTACTTTAAGGTGGCAACTTAAATACACATCTGGGTGGATTGAGGCACCTGGGGAACCCAGTGTCGTCTGTTTTACTTTTGGAAATCCCGGGGTACCCGTGTGATCTTCCTATGGACCGCCACCCAGGCTCAAAGGAAACTGAGATTATTCATGCTAGAAACTTCCGTGTGCAGCCACAAGCTATTATGGGCTCTAGCATAGTTGAGTAAGTTACGTGAAGCTTTCGAAGAGGTAGATCAGCAGGTAGTGGGTGTTATAGGTTTGGTATGATCTATCCGGAGTAGAGAGTTAATGTGTCTGAAAGACTGTGTCTCGGTCATCCGTCTCTCAAACACCATGCAGTGCGAGAAACCAACGGAGGCGATCGAGTCTTGTGGGGAAAAGTGCGCAAACCTCTGCAGAGTGTACAATCTAATCATGGTTAGCCGTGTCCCCGGTTATGGACGATTCTGAGTATCTAGTACTTGAGTATTCACATGTATCTCATCACTCTAAATTAATACTGCTGGGTTGTTAATCACTTTAATTGGGATTGAGTTGGGGTTACACCTTCTCAATGATGTTTCAACCACCATGATAGTTAAAGTAAAATTTATTCCTTTGATGTAGGGAAAAATTGGCTTTTTGCAAAACTGTAACCATAGAGCTTTCCACCAGCCAAACTTGCATGTAGTGTTAGCTTTATTCTGTTATTGCTCTATTGTGTTACATTGCCAGCATATTCCATGTGCTGACCCGTTCTCGGGCTGCAACGTATTATGTTGCAGACTTCTCGAACGAGGAGTAAGGATCAGAGGTCGCTGCCGCAGCTCGCTTATGCCGTTGGAGTTGATGGACTCACTTTATCTTCCAAGCCTTCCGCTGTTATCGCATTAGATGGCCTTAAGCCATATTATTGTAATAAGTTCTCTTTTGAGACATTCGATGTAATAAGTGTGTGATTGCTACTCTGTTATAAATCCTTCGAGTAATCGGTGTGTCAAGATTACCGATCCAGTGGATGACATGTACACGTAGACTTGACCATCTGAGGTCGGGTCGCTACAAGATGGTATCAGAGCACACGCTGAGTGTAGGACATGACCACTAAGATAAAACCATAGGTCGCTCCTCTCTATTCATTTCTGACTCCTCTCCATTTTTCCACTCTTTAGGATGACGGAGATGAAGTATAAGTTTGCCCAACCAGATGAAGACACACCTTTCGGATGCCACTTGAAGGAAGTCACTAGGTACCTGAATATTGGAATACCAAGCTTCATCGGGACGTACAATGCCACCTTACCTGAAGAAGAATGCTGGAAGATTCAAGCTCTAGTTCCCGGAAGGACGTTTGCACCAAGCACGGAGCCCATAGTATGTGTTTTCAATGCACCAACATGGAGTTTGGGAAAGAGTATGGCAGCTCACATTACCATGGGACGCATTGGAGAAGTCTACAATAAGGAGCTTAAAGACACCATATACCAAATATGTGGGCGCCGAGACGAGCAATGGGAAGTAATTAGCACCAAGAAGGATAGATCCATTGCAGCTTACATCCAGGAGCTAAACCAACACATTCGACGTCATGAGAACCAGATGTGCGCAGACATGCTGGATTTGAAGAAGGCGAAAACTAAGATCATTGAGTTGGAGGAAGAACTCAAGTCTACACGCGATGGATATGAGGAAGAAATCAAGATACTACTGGGGAAGAACGACGACCTAGTCAAGAAGATTGGAGTCTTCATGGGAGGACCAACACCCAAGGAAGAGGAGCAAGAAGAGGAAGAAGATCCCGCTTGTCCGCATAACTACATCATCATCGCATTTACACACCGACTCAGACCCAAGTGATGATGACTATGAAGACGAAGTCGAGCGTACATCATGGAGTCTTCCACCGATCAAAATTTCTAGATGACCACCATATAATAGTAGTATTACCCCCATGTAACTAGTAGTAGTTGAGCACTTATGCGATAGTCCTAGATCGTTTTGTATGCCCTTGCTTGCTTGATTGAATGAATGTGTGTTTGCCTCATGTGCATATGGGTAGTGTTTTCTCACTAGACCTATTTCTATTCTAATCTCTCCCATCTAAACCAACAGATGCCTCCGAGACGTGACCCCGGTTTTGTTTTCCCACCGGAGCTCACTCAGTTGATCCAACAGCAGAATGCCTTGATGCAATTGCTAGTTCAGAACCAGGGCAATGCCAACAACAACAACAACAACCTGCCGCCAGTGGACAATTTAGCCCGCTTTCTAAGGTTACAACCGTCGGTGTTTTCCAGTAGCACCAAGCCAATAGTTGCAGATGACTGGTTACGCCGTATTGGCAGGGAGTTAACCACCGCAGGATGCACGGATGCTGAAAGAGTGCGTTTTGCCGCACATCAATTGGATGGACCAGCAGCCGCATGGTGGGAGAATTACACGGCTACTTTTCCTATAGCCAATGTCACTTGGGACCAGTTCCAACAAGCCTTTCGCACGGCCCATGTTTCAACTGGAGCCATGCAGATAAAGAAGCGTGAGTTCCGCAACTTACGCCAGGGGAACCGTACTGTGGCTCAGTACGTGGATGAGTTTAGCAAGTTATCACGCTATGCCCCTGATGATGTGGCCACAGATGTCGCGAAGCAAGAGAAGTTTATGGAAGGGCTGAATGATGAGATGAGTATGCAGCTGATGGTGGCAACTTTCAATAACTACCAGGAGTTGGTAGATAAGGCTCTAATGATTGAAGGAAAGCAGCAGCAAATTGAGAATCGTAAGAGGAACTATGGACAAGGGAAGTATAACTCGGGAGCTCGCCAGAAGTCACGTTTAACCCCGAACTCGGGAGGACTAGTTCATAACCATGGAGGACATAACCATACTGGAGGAGGATCGCATAATGGTGCGAAGAATGGGAATGGAAATGCAGCCAACAATAATCGTAATCGCTCTAACCCAGCTACACCCGCCAAGAGAGACTTGAGGCAAGTTATTTGCTTTAAGTGCGGGAAGACAGGCACTATGCCAACGATCGCCTGAAGGGAAGAATGGAAACGGAAATGGGAGCGCTGGGAAGAAGCCCAATCCATTCAACAAAGGACAAGTGAACCACATTAACGTGGAGGAAGTTGAAGAGCAGCCGGACGCGGTAATAGGTAAGTTTTTGGTTCAGTCATTTACCGCTATTGTTCTTTTCGATACTGGTGCATCACATTCATACATATCAAGGGGATTTGTGGATAAGTTTAAGTTACCAACCCAGACCCTTAGAACCCCTCTTTTAGTGAGCTCGCCTAGAGCAGAGTACATGGCTAGCAAGTGGTGCACCCAGATACCCCTAATCATTGGCACGCATGTTTTTCCGTCTGACCTAATTATCTTGGAGTCGCAAGGATTGGATGTGATATTAGGTATGGATTGGATGTCGAAGTTTGGAGGAAGTATTGACTGTGCTAGCAAGTCAATTTATCTTACCACCCCAGAGGGAAAAGGATTAAGTATGTATCTAGGCATGTGCCTAGGAGGAGCCAAGTGAATACCCTCACGGGAGTTGTACAAGAGGAAGTACCAGAGTGAAGGATTATCCAGATGTTTTTCCGTAAGAGTTACCGGGCATGCCACCGGATCGAGACATCGAAGTTTCGATAGAACTAATGCAGTACAGGACCAATATCTAAGAGACCCTATCGGATGCCCGCAAATGATCCGGGGAAATTAAGAAGCGAGATCAAGGAGCTATTGGAGAAAGGTTACATTCAGAGAAGTTCATCACCTTGGGGAGCTCCAAGATTTTGGTGGAAAAGAAGGATAAATCCCTAAGGATGGTTGTTGATTACCGAGCTTTGAATGAAGTAACGATAAAGAACAAGTACCCTTTCATCGATGATAAATGATCTGTTTGATCAGTTGCAAGGAGCTAAGGTGTTTTCTAAGATTGATCTACGATCGAGGATACCATCACCAAGATCCGAGAGAAGGATATACCAATGACAAAGATTCACCACACGATATGGATTATATGAGTATACGGTCATGTCGTTTGGACCGACTAACGCCCTGCCTATTTCATGAGTATGATGAACAAAGTGTTCATGGAGTATTTGGACAAGTTTGTTGTGGTGTTTATCGATGATATTATGGTTTACTCGAAGAACGAAAAGGAGCACGCGAACACCTACGCTTGGTTCTTGAGAAACTCGGGGAACACCGCTTATATGCCAAATTCAGCAAGTGCGAGTTTTGGTTAAAGGAAGTTGGATTTCTTGGGCATGTTATATCGGGAGAGGGTATAGCAGTAGATCCCAAAGAAATTCAGTCGATCCATCGAATGGTTGGCACCCACTTGATCTGAGATTCGCAGCTTCACAGGGTGGCAGGATATTATCGTAGATTTATTGAGAATTTTTCCAAGATTGCTAAACCAATGACAGAATTGCTAAAGAAGGATACCAAGTTCAAATGGACAGATGATTGTGAGACAAGCTTCCAAGAGTTGAAGAAACGGTTGACTACAGCCCCAGTGCTGACATTGCCAGATATACATAAGGAGTTTCAAGTGTATAGTGATGCCTCTCGCTTGGGACTTGGATGTGTTCTTATGCAGGACGGAAAAGTTGTTTCATATGCCTCACGACAACTGAAGCCTCACGAGTGGAACTATGCCACGCATGATTTGGAGTTAGCAGCTGTAGTACATGCGTTGAAGACCTGGAGACATTATCTCATGGGAAACCGTTGTGATGTGTACACAGATCATAAGAGTTTAAAGTACATTTTCACATAGAAGGAGTTAAACCTCAGGCAGAGGAGATGGCTGGAACTTATAAAGGATTACGACATGAAGCTACACTATCATCCAGGAAAGGCCAACATTGTAGCAGACGCTCTGAGTCGGAAGAGTTATGCCAATATCCTTGAAGGTAGAGGACTGCCAAAGGAGTTAGCAGAGGATATTATGGAACTTCAGTTGGAGGTTGTTCCAAGAGGTTTTCTTGCAACAATGGAGGTTCAGTCGACCTTGTTAGACAAGATTCGAGACGCTCAAAAGGAGGATAAAGAGATTGCTGAGATAAAGCAAAAGATGGGCAAAGGAAAAGCCAAAGGCTTTCGCGAGGATGAGCACGATACCTTGTGGTTTGAGGATCGGATTTATGTGCCCAACAATTCGGAGATCAGGAAGTTAATACTTCAAGAGGCCCATGACTCACCATACTCGATTCACCCCGGAAACACCAAGATGTATTTGGACTTGAAGGAACGTTTCTGGTGGACTGGTATGAAGAAGGATATTGCCGAGTATGTAGCGTTTGCGATGTTTGTCAGAGAGTGAAGGCAGAGCATCAAAAGCCAGCAGGACTGTTGCAACCTATGCCAATACCCGAATGGAAGTGGGACAAACTTGGCATGGATTTTATCACCGGATTACCCAGAACCAAAGCAGGATATGATTCAATATGGGTAGTAGTGGATCGGTTGACCAAAGTAGCTCACTTCATCCCAGTGAAAACAACTTATACAAGTGCCAAGTTGGCCAAGATATATATGACCAGGATCGTATGTTTGCATGGAGTTCCAAGCAGCATCGTATCAGATAGAGGAACACAGTTTACTTCAAAGTTTTGGCATCAACTACACCAGACTTTGGGTACCAGATTGGAGTTTAGTACGCGTTCCACCCATGCAGAGCGGATGGGCCAGACGAGAGAGTTAACCAGATTCTGCAGGATATGTTAAGAGCCCGTGCGCTAGATTATGGATCTAGTTGGGATGACAATTTGCAACGCAGAATTCTCATATAACAACAGCTACCGTGCCAGTTTGAAGATGGCACCGTTCAAGCTCAGATGGACGCAGTGTAGAACACCCTTGATGTGGGACGAGGTGGAAGACCGTCAGCTTGTTTGGACCAGATTTGATCAAAGACTCAGAGGAGAAGGTTAAACTAATCAGAGATGCACTAAAGATTGCTCGGTCTAGATGTAAGAGTTATGCAGATTCAAAACGCAAGGAAGTAACCTATGAAATCGGAGATGAGCCTATTCTGCGAGTATCACCCCGAGGGGAGTGAAACGTTTTGGAGTAAAGGGAAAGTTAGCCCCAAGATTTGTAGGACCGTATCGTGTTTTGGAACGAATGGGAGAAGTTGCCTACAAACTGGAGTTACCCGAAGGACTATCAGGAGTTCACGATGTTTTTCACTTATCACAACTGAAGAAGTGCCACGCCGAGATGGCCGACATACCGTTAAAGGATACAGTGCCCCTGGAGGCGATACAATTGGATAGTAATTTGACTTATGAGGAGAAACCAGTAAAGATTTTGGATTTCGACAGCCGAGTCACTCGCAGCAAAGTAATCAAGTTTTGTAAAGTTCAGTGGAGCCACCACACCGAGGAGGAAGCCACCTGGGAGCGAGAAGATGAAGTTCGCAAGGACCATCCGCACCTATTTTCTAGCCAACCCGAATCTCGAGGACGAGATTCATCTTAAGGGGGGTAGGTTTGTAACATCCCAAATTTTCAATTTGGCATGTTATACATAGGTCATCCATGCATAGCATATTTTATTGCATATTCATTTGCTATCCTCGAAATCCTAAGCAACTCAAGGACCCTCGGAGAGAGTTGGGGATTTTTCGATTTTCATATTTGAATTTTATCAAATAATGAAAGACGAGGATATTGGATTTTATTATTTGTTTCTCCGGAAAAATATTTCAAGTTTAAAATAAACGAGAGGAGATAATATGACTTCTCCAAAACTAATTGAAATACCGGAGGAAAAATGTTAAAATCATTTTTGGGATTTTATTTTACCTATTTGGAATTTTATTTGCCTAGTGAAAAAATTGCATATGTTTAAAATTTGCATTTTAGGGGCCAAGAGAAGTTCATCTTGTTCTAAATATTTTATTTAGGCAAAGAAAACTTGTTTTGGCATTTTATATATTTTATTTATTTTTCTAGGATTTTTACAATTTTAGGAATGTTTTTTTTAAAAGGGGAAATCATACTCGACTGGGCTAACGGCCCAGCCGCCGCCGCCCACCTGTGTGCTCCGCCTCCTTGGCCGGACTCGGAGTCCGAGCCGACTCCGCCCGCCGCCTTGCCCCCTCCTCCAAGCCACCTCCTCCCTCTTTAAATAGCCCCCTCTCCCTTAGCCACCACCGCCATCGCCACCGCCCGCCCGCCCGGACCAGGAAAGCCGAGCCGAGCCGCCGCCCGCCGCCTTGGCCGCCGTCGCCGTGCCCCCCCTCGCCGAGCCGCCGCCTAGCCTCATGGGACCCGCGGAACCGCCGCCCGCCCCGCCGGACGACCTCAACGGAGGTATCCCCGTCGCCGGTTTTTCTTTAAATAACCCTTCGGTTTTTTTTGGAAAACCCTAGCCGTTTTTTTGATCGGTTTATTTATTTTGAGAACGTTCACCCGTTCGATTCGTTTTTACGAACATGCTCATCATTTAGTTTCAGCTAGCGAACGTTCGTTCGTTTAGCCGTTCGTCGTTTTCTTTTATCGGTTTTATTCCGCGATTATTCCGAATTCGATTTCTGAACCAATGTTCAAACTAGTATAACTTTTCGCTCGTTTATCGGAATCAGGCGATTCAAGCGCCTGGAGTTTCATCTCGAAACCCTCTTTACGAATAGTCAACTTAAACCAGTTTTTATCTTTGTAAAATTTGACTCTAGTTCAGATTAGTAAACGGACCTTGTTTTTCTCGCCGTTTGAGTTTCTTTGTTCCATTTGGTTTGATTCTTTTTGCAAACCGGAGTTCTTAAGTTGAACTCTCCGGTCAACCTCTTTCAGTTGAAGTTTCGTTTGTGCATCTTTGTTTGTTACTTATGTACGTATTGTTTGCTTGCGATAGAATTCCCGGAGTGCGAAGCGTGTTACTACGAGTCTCTAGGATTCACGGATCGTCAGCAAGGCAAGTAACACTTTGATCATAATCTTTTCATACCCAATTTTTATGCATTAGCTCAACCCTCCAACATTGCATGATTAGGATGTCATTAATTTGTGGGTTGGGAAGTAGATGATGAGGTAGGAACCTATTGCCCTGTTGTTATCAAACCCTTGGGAGTTACTCTACGTGTTGCTTATATTGCCATGCTATGCTCAGAGACGTGGTTTGGGTTTGAGAGATATTCACGACAGATGTGAGATTATTAATTAATGGTTTACTTTAAGGTGGCAACTTAAATACACATCCTGGGTGGATTGAGGCACCTGGGAACCCAAAGGTGTTGTCTGCTTTACTTTGGAAATCCCGGGGTACCCGTGTGATCTTCCTATGGACCGCCACCCAGGCTCAAAGAGAACTGAGATTATTCATGCTAGAAACTTCCGTGTGCAGCCACAAGCTATTATGGGCTCTAGCATAGTTGAGTAAGTTACGTGAAGCTTTCGAAGAGGTAGATCAGCAGGTAGTGGGTTTTATAGGTTTGGTATGATCTATCCGGAGTAGAGAGTTAATGTTTCGAAGAAGATCGTGTCTCGGTCATCCGTCTCTCAAACACCATGCAGTCACGAGAAACCAACGGAGGCGATCGAGTCTTGTGGGGAAAAGTCGCAAACCTCTGCAGAGTGTACAATCTAATCATGGTTAGCCGTGTCCCCGGTTATGGACGATTCTGAGTATCTAGTACTTGAGTATTCACATGTATCTCATCACTCTAAATTAATACTGCTGGGTTGTTAATCACTTTAATTGGGATTGAGTTGGGGTTACACCTTCTCAATGATGTTTCAACCACCATGATAGTTAAAGTAAAATTTATTCCTTTGATGTAGGGAAAAATTGGCTTTTTGCAAAACTGTAACCATAGAGCTTTCCACCAGCCAAACTTGCATGTAGTGTTAGCTTTATTCTGTTATTGCTCTATTGTGTTACATTGCCAGCATATTCCATGTGCTGACCGTTTCTCGGGCTGCAACGTATTATGTTGCAGACTTTTCGCAACGAGGAGTAAGGATTGTAGGTCGCTGCCGTGCAGCTCGCTTATGTCGTTGGAGTTGATGGACTCACTTTATCTTCCAAGCCTTCCGCTGTTATCACATTAGATGGCCTTAAGCCATATTATTGTAATAAGTTCTCTTTTGAGACATTCGATGTAATAAGTGTGTGATTGCTACTCTGTTATAAATCCTTCGAGTAATCGTGTGTGTCAAGCATTACCGATCCAGGATGACACGTATACGTAGACTTGACCATCTGAGGTCGGGTCGCTACATCTTTTAGCATGTCATACTTAACGAGTGCTTCACAATCATAAAAGATGTCCAAGATAATATATCTATATGTGAACCCCTCTTTCCTTATCACTTCCTATTAATTGCAACAATGACTAAGGCTACGTTCATCAACTCTCAACAATTTTTATGCCTCATACTTTCTATGTGTGAAGTTATCACTATCCATAAGATCAATATGAACTCTTTTGTTCTTTCTACTTTCTCAGGATCATAGTAACATAGCAAAGCCCTTGACTCAACACTAATCTTTATTATAGATAGCACACGGACTCGCTTACAAAAAGAGATCACAAAGAAAACTCAAAACTACTTGATATCAAAACTTCGAACTAAAAGATCAAGACACTACTAAAAGGATCGAACTAAATAAAGCGGTAAAGATAGGAGTGTGGTGGTGATACGATATCGGGGCACCTCCCCCAAGCTTGGCAGTTGCCAAGGGGATTGCCCATACCCATGTGATTATTTCTTCGGAGGTGGTGAAGTAGGAGTTGTTGATGGAGTAGGCTTGTCATCCATCTTCCGAGGCATAGGCTCTCCATCATAAAAGGACGACTGAGTCTCCGGGATCCTTAAATCTGCAGCCAAACTCATTCGCTTGAATCTATATTCATACTCACAGTTCTGGTTTTGCAGGTCATAAATCTGGGCTTGGAGATGCTCGATTTTCTCTTGAAGCTTGAAGATGGTCTCCCCAATGTCTTTGGCATCCAACTTGTTGTTGTTGGTGAACTCCGTGATCATCATCTGGTTGGCATTGAGTCCACGCTCCACCATCCCTTGGCACTTGAAAACTTCTTGTTCCATGGCTTCGAGCTTTGTCTCTATGCTCCCGGTACGCCTTGGTCCTTCCACACATCGCGGATGTGCAACACCCCCTCATGCACCTAAATGGTTTGAGGGTGATGCAGCACCTCCGCAAGATAGGGGTTGATCACCCTCTCAAAAACTTGTCCTTGGAAGCGCTTGAAGACGACATGATGCTCTAGATCTGAAACAGAAACAGCTCGAAACGAAAACAGAGGATATTTGCGTGACACGGTGGCCAAAACCTTCGGGAGTATATATAATGAATTTTTACCGACCAAAATACGTAACATACAAGAAAACGGAGTCCGGGGGGCACACGAGGTGCCCACGAGACAGGGGGCGCTCCCTACAGGGGGGGGCGCCCTCCTGTCTCGTGGGGGCCTCGTGTCCCTTTCGGACTACTTCTTTCTTCCTAAAATTTCTAAATAATCCAAAACTGATGAAAATTGCCATTAGAGTTGTTTTGGAGTCGGTATACTTACCGTACCACGTACCTATGCCTTTTCGGAGTCTGGAACATTCTGGAAAGTGTCTCTTATGTACTCCTCTGGGGTTATGGTTTCAATAATATTAGTTTCAACATTGATAGGGTTACCTGAAATATAATGTTTGATTCTTTGACCATTAACCACCCTAGGATTTGTGCCTTCAAAGTTGTTAATTTTTATAGCACCAGAATGATAGACCTCCTCGATAACGTAGGGACCTTCCCATTTTGAGAGACGTTTTCCTGCAAAAAATCTTAAACGAGAGTTGAATAATAACACATAATCTCCTACGTTAAACTCACGCTTTTGTATCCTTTTATCATGCCGGTAACTTGACTTTTTCTTTGAAGAGCTTGGCATTCTCATAAGCTTGGGCTCTCCATTCATCAAGTGAGCTAATATCAAACAACCTCTTCTCACCGGCAAGTTTGAAATCATAATTGAGCTCTTTAATAACCCAATATGCTTTATGTTCAAGTTCAAGAGGTAAATGACATGCTTTTCCATAAACCATCTGTAGGACCTTGAAGTATGTCCAGAGGGGGGGGGGTGATTAGACTACTTGACCAATAAAAACTTAACCTTTTCCCAATTTTATAGTTTGGCAGATTTTAGCTAGTTTAGGACAAGTCAAGCAATCATCACACAATTCAAGCAAGCATGCAAAGAGTATATTGGTAGCGGAAATTAAAGCATGCAACTTGCAAGAAAGTAAGGGGAAGAGTTTAGAGGATTCAAACGCAATTGGAGACACGGATGTTTTTGGTGTGGTTCCGATAGGTGGTGCTATCGTACCTCCACGTTGATGGAGACTTCAACCCACGAAGGGTAACAGTTCTTGTGAGTCCACGGAGGGCTCCACCCACGAAGGGTCCACGAAGTAGCAACCTTGTCTATCCCACCATGGCCGTCGCCCATGAAGGACTTGCCTCACTAGTTGTAGATCTTCACGAAGTAGGCGATCTCCTTGCCCTTACAAACTCCTTGGTTCAACTCCACAATCTTGTCGGAGGCTCCCAAGTGACACCTAGCCAATCTAGGAGACACCACTCTCCAAGAAGGAACAAATGGTGTGTTGATGATGAACTCCTTGCTCTTGTGCTTCAAATGATAGTCTCCCCAACACTCAACTCTCTCTCATAGGATTTGGATCTGGTGGAAAGAGGGTTTGAGTGGAAAGCAACTTGGGGAAGGCTAGAGATCAAGATTCATATGGTAGGAATGGAATATCTTGGCCTCAACACATGAGTAGGTGGTTCTCTCTCAGAACTGGTAAGTTGGAAGTGTAGGTTCAGTCTGATGGCTCTCTCCACGAATGAAGAGGAGGTGGAGGGGTATATATAGCCTCCACAAAATCTAACTGCTACACACAATCTACCAAACTCGGTGGGACCGAATCGTTAAACTCGGTCGGACCGATTTAGTAAACCTAGTGACCGTTAGTGATTTTCGTGGATCGACATGCATCTCGGTGAGACCGATATGGTTAGGGTTAGGCATAACGTAATCTCGGTGAGACCGATTACACAAACTCGGTGAGACCGATTTTGGTACTTAGCTAACC
The DNA here is from genome assembly GCA_021605145.1 of Aegilops bicornis. Classification (NCBI taxonomy): domain Eukaryota; kingdom Viridiplantae; phylum Streptophyta; class Magnoliopsida; order Poales; family Poaceae; genus Aegilops; species Aegilops bicornis. The sequence goes on along the minus strand of CM038670.1, from coordinate 852,734,545 downwards.
GGAGAGTTGGTCGTGTAAACTCGGTGGGACCGATTTGCTCTTTTCGGTGAGACCGAAATGTTACAAAAGGAAAAAGAGAGTTTACATTGCAATCTCGGTGGGACCGATCGCTCACTTTGTTAGACCGAAACGTTACAAAGGGAAGCAGAGATTGCAACCCCATCTCGGTGAGACCGAGATCCCTATCGGTAAGACCGATTTGCTTAGGGTTTGTGGCAGTGGCTATGACTTTTGGAATCGGTGGCGCGGATAGAAAGAATCAGTGTGACCGATTTTGGCTTTAGGTTTAGGTCATTTGTGGATGTGGGAAAGTAGTTGAGGGTTTTGGAGCATATCACTAAGCACATGAAGCAAAAGGCTCATTAAGCAACACCTCATCCCTTCTTGATAGTATTGGCTTTTCCTATAGACTCAATGTGATCTTGGATCACTAAAATGTAAAATGAAGAGTCTTGAGCTCTTGAGCTTGAGCAAATCCATTGTCCTTAGTATTTTGAGGGATCCACTTTCATCATCCATGCCATGCCATGCCATTCATTGAGCTTTCCTGAAATAATAGTCTTGGAATAGCATTAGCTCAATGAGCTATATGTTGTTATGAATTACCAAAACCACCTAGGGATAGTTGCACTTTCAATCTCCCCCTTTTTGGTTATTGATGACAACATATAGATCAAAGCTTTGACAAATGATAATAAAATTTAAATAACATCGTCGCTTTGAGAAGTATGTGATAAGCAAGAGCTTCACCCTAAAATTGTGCATAGTTTTAGATTTGCTTTGGACTGCAAATGCACAATGAATTAGGCTCATGGATTACTCTTCCATGTCACATACATCTTGGTGGAGCGCTCAAAATAATAAACAATGAATACATGCACTCATCACCAAGCAAAGTGAGTGATCACATATGATAGATAGGATAATATCAAGCATGCATAAGTGTAGCTTATGATCAAACACATGATCATCAATGTCTCACAAGCATAGTATCTCAACCAAAAGCAAACAAAGTTTGAAAAACCACCAAATAAAGCAAGAGAGAACAAAAGCAACATTCTCTCTCTCGAAGCCTATGATCTATACATTTTTCTCCCCCTTTGGCAACAAGTTACCAAAAAGTTCATAGAAAATGCATAGTGCTAGATCGACTCTCGTGCTTGATCTTCCGGTGGTGGTGTAGAGATGGCTCCTTGGACGAAGACTTCAGTTGATGTAGATGGAGCTGGAGCTGATGAAGGTGCTGGAGCTGGTGGCACTGAGGCTGTAGCTGGTGCAGACGAAGTTGCTCTTGTGTCAGAAACTGGCACAGCTGATGACCTCTGGGCTCTAGGCACTCTGGCAAACACATTGGTTGTAGTCTTGCCCTTCCTCTCCTGCATGTCATCTTGTAGTTCCTCCACTGCAGTCTGAATCTCAGTTACTTTCACATCTAAGTTATAGAACTTTTGTTCTATGATTCTCTCGAGCTCTCCTGGTTTTGAGTTAGGTGGCCAATCCCTTCTCAATCCTCGAGTTGATGCTATTAAGTAACCAAGCTGCTCCTGCTTGTTCTTCAAGAGATACTCAGTGCCTACTCTTGAGTTGGCATCTTGGCAGCCTTCTCCCTCTTTGCCTTCTCCTTCTTCTCCGAGCTTGAACTGATTGTGGATCATCTTCATTCATGACAACCTCATTGTCCTCAAAGTCTGGATAAAGTGGAAAGTGTTCCTTATCCAACTGATATTTTCCTGTGCCCATCTTTGAGTTTATCAATTCTTGAATCTGAGGTGCATATCCACAGCTCCTCTTCTGATCTGCTGCAGTCCTCTTGATAGTTTCAATGATCAGGCTCATGACTTTAAACTTCTGTGGCACATCAAACACATGCATCATGTTGATGGCACGCCCTCTGATCATATTATGGTCACCAGACTTGGGCAACAAAGTGTGCCTCAGAATTCAACCCTGACAGCAGAAAGTGAACTGATCCAAACTTGTGAGTTGCTAATGCCTTGTTTGGAATTTCCTTGTACATGTGAGCCATTGAATTGTGATCCTTTTTCTTCTTGGCATAAATGTCTAGGTCATCCTCATTCTCCTCTGGGGCATTTATCAGCTTTGCCCACTCCTCAACAGTTGACTGGTACCTTGTACCTCCAGACATCCAAACAATTCTCCCACCTGGGTAAAAATGTGTTGTGGAGTAAAACTGCATGATAAGCTCATCATTCCAATTTGTGAGCTTTTGCCCGACAAAATCTGCAACTCCACAAGCAATAAAGCTATCTTGCACTCCAGGATAGTGCTCTTCATTCTCCTTCATGTAGGTCCAGTCGACCCACCTCATATCACACACAATGGGCTTCTTGTCCAACAAGATTGTCTCATAGAAGTCCTGATGTTCCTTTGTATGGAACCTGTAATCAACAGCAACCCTTCTCCTTGAAGCATATGGATCTTCCATTCTCCACAGTCTCAGCCCTGAATCCTTCCTGATTCTCATGTTCTCAGCCACAGGATGGGCATCATTGTGGTCTGGTATCTTTGGCTTGAGCTTCCTCAGAACTTGTCCTTCTTCATCTTCCTCATCAACCTCAGGCGCTGGGGCCTTGTTCTTCTCAGCAGCTGGAATACTCTTAGTATTCCTCTTTGGTGCAGACTTGGCTTTGGGGGCAGCTTTGGGTGCTTCCTTAGGCTTAGATGTGGCAGCCCCTGATCTAATAGCATCACCCATAAGCTTTGGTGCCTTTGGTGCTGGTGCAGCAGGCTCTTCCTCTTCCATCATGGAAGGCTTCCCAATTACTCTGGCCATGGTCATCTTGACCCTTTCCTTTCTTTTCTTTCCTTCAGCAGCAGGCTCTTTGGGATCAGGCTTCTCAGGCAGTTGTGTTGATGTTCTGGCCTTGGACATTGGTTGTCTTCCTGTAGTCCTTTTGATCTTCATGACCCTTTCCTTCTTGAGCACAACTTTCTTGGAAGTAGCCTCATCTTCCTCAGCTTTGTAATCTTCATCCTCTGAATCTGAAGTTCTTTTCCTCCTTTGCCTAGTAGCAGCCTTAGGCAGATTGCTAGGAGTACTTCTGCTCCCTTCATCTGAAGTTGAGGGACTAGTGCCCTCACTCAAGTCTATCTGCTCTTCTGACCTGTTCTGGCTGTCACTTTGATCAGACATACTGCAAAAGCTGATCACGACCACGTGAAGAGTTTATAGATGAGATAGAAAAGATGAGCATCACAAAATGCAGAGGTTTTTGCACAAGAATGACTCAAAAGTTCAGTTTTAGTTTTCCAGAGAAAGCATTTCGGATCCACCGATTTTCAAGCTCGGTGATACCGAAGCAGTTTTGGGACCTAAACTGATGATCTCGGTTGGACCGAGTTTCAGTTCGGTGGCACCGAGACTGCTAGGGTTTCACAGAATTCTCAAATCGGTTGCACCGATTAGTAATTCTCGGTCAGACCGAGAGTCACTAGTGCAATGGCATAAGCCAAATCGGTGAGACCGAGTTTTTGAACTCGGTGGGTCCAAGATGGTTTCGGCGGAAACCTAAACCTAAAAATTTGAATCTCATCTAATCTATGAACTACTTTGGCTGGATAGAAGAGTTGCAATCGTGGCAAGATTCAATATGAAAACAATGTGCTAGGAATCAAACGTGGATAGCACAAAGATCAAGTCCGTACCCTAACTTGACGGTGGACTTGCTACGGCGGCAACGGCGGGGTCGAAATCCGTTGACGGCGGCGAAGACCAGCGACAGGAGGCTGCTGGCGACGAGGAGACGATCCGGAGACCACGATGGCAGAGCGAGCTAATGCGCGGGCGAAGGGTTCCAGAGAAATTTCCAAAATTTTGCCCGTGACTATATATAGCCCGACCACAGCCGGTGTGACCGAAGTGGAACAACTCGGTGGCACCGAGATGCATAATCGTGTTCAGCTGACCGAAATCGATGAGACCGAAAAGTTCAAATCGGTTGCACCGAGATTGAAAACTCAGATCAACTTGATGGTCTCGGTAGGACCGAAATGGTAGGATCGGTCAGACCAAGAATCACTAAGAGGTTTTGGAAGTTTAAGTCTATGACGAATCGGGGACTCCGAGTGCTCCTCACACAGAGTGGTTCGAATCTGACTTGATCAAATTTTGTGATGTAGCATGAATAGAGTTTGAGACGAGAAAAGTATAGATAGCTAAAGAAGGTTCTTAGGCATTCTTGTCCATCCACTTGGCACAAAGAAAAGAAACCAAACAAGCAAAATAACAAGTGGATGTCCTTGAATGAGTAAAATATGCACCAACATGCTCACACAATAAGATGGCAAATGAAATATGTGGCAAAGCATGCATAACCAATTTAGCAACTATCAAGCAATTGGCGATGACTAGGTCATCTATATGTGAGTATAGTGACTTAGGAGTCAAGTGAGAACATTTGATCATAGGTCATACTCATCGTTTAAGCTCAAGTGGGGTTACCACTTTTACACAATGCATTAATGTGTTCACACCATTAGAGTTGCTTTGACTCAATTCTTAGAGTTAAGCTCCCCCTAGATGTGAGATTCCCCCTTAGAGGGATGAACTAACCTTGGGTTTTGTCGATGATGACTTCATGTAGGTGTTGAAGTTGTAGATGCTCAAAGTTGATGTAGATCATTTGGAGCAATCCTTTGGAGTGAGTTGCACTTTCAACTTACCTACATGGGTTAGTCCCACAAGGAACAAACAAGAATATCCATAGACATAGAGTGATGCACACACAAGATGATGTCCATGAAAACATTAGGTTACCTTGTCCCTTGCCTTACCAACATGAGGGTTTGTGACTCCTTGAACTAGTGCAAGATGTGAAAGTTGATTGCACTTGTTCTTGCCAAAATGATATGAGTGAAGAATGTTGGTGGAGTCACCCTCAAGAACTCTCTAGTTCTTCTTCTTGGGATCCACATCATCTTGATGGGAATCCTTGGAGTTATAGTTGTACTTGATGAAGTAGAACTTGGCGTAGTCTTGGGGACCCACTCGAGCGAGGCTTTAGGTGCTTCTTCAAATGCATCAATCTCTTCTTGAAGCTTGTCCTTGCCTTTGTTCTTGTGGTCTTGTGGTGGAAGATCATCTTGAGCTTGTGTCCCCTTGAAGAAAGTAGGATCATACTTCTCTTGTTGAGGAACAAACTTCATCTTGGGGTATTGATCTTCTTCCCACTCAACTCCATTGGCGTTGAACTTTCGTTCAAAAACAACACCTTGATTCTTCCGGTGCCTTTCTTGCTTGCGTACAATTTCCTCGAATTGCTTACTCCCGGCAAGGCTCTTGTAAACACCTTTCTCTATAGTTCCCTTCAATAAACTATTTTCTTGCTCAAGTGTAACTTGGCTAAGAGAATCATTAGTGGAATCAAGAGAACTACTAGAAGCAACAACATTGGATTTGACATTATTATTGTTACTACTAGAGGAAGTATCTTTCGTGTACTTGTTACTAGACTTGACTTGAGGCATGTAAGTAGATAAGAGTAAACACTTGACAATGTAAGAAGAACTTTTCTTGCGGAGATCATCATTGATTGCCTTTAAGAACTCATGCTCTTGCTCAAGATTGAGCTTTTCAAAGCGTAACTTCTCAAGAGCCCTTAAAAGTTCTCGATGATCTTCGAAGATAGTTTTATGAGCCAACTTAAGAGTGTTTAGTTCTTTAGTTAGAAGCTCAATTTTCTCCTTATCGTTGTCATTCGTTTGATTAGCATGATTAATTGACGTTTCATCATAGTATTCATCACTAGAGTTGTCAACAAGTAAATCATCATCACCTAGCAAGTCATCTTCATCACTATTAAAATCAACATACTCGGGATGTGTTACCTTTGGACCTTTGGCCATGAAGCATCTTCCAACACCTTCATTTGGTGATTCAAATATGTCGTAGGAGTTGGTTGACACAAGTGCTAGACCGGCAACACCTTCATCTTGAGTATATTCGGAGTCGTAGTGATAGCTTCTCTCGGAGTGATGGTCGGAGTCGGAGCCGGAAACCCATTCACGAACATGAGCTTGATGTCTTCGTTTTGTGTAGCTCCTTGATGACTTGTCCTTTCTTTTCGAATCCTTGCTTCTCCGTGAGGGTCTTCGTTCATAATGATCATCTCTACTCCTTCTCTCTCTCGGTGGTGATTCTTCTCTTTTGCTTCTTCTTTTTGGAGAATCTTCTCTTCTTTTGTAGGGTGCCGTACACTCATTGAAGTAGTGTCTGGGTCTCCCACAATTGTAGCAATTTCGCTCTCAGCTAGAAGATCTCTTGTCATTGTATGACCTTGACTTGGAGCTTCTTTCTTTGCTTCTACTTTTGTAGAATTTGTTGAAGTTCTTCACCATTAAGCTCAATTCTTCATTGAAGGTTGGTTTCTCACTTGATGATGTGGGGGCTTCACTTGAGGCTTTGTAAGCGCCACTTGACTTGTTGTGAAGTTCCTCCTTATCCTTGAGTGACATCTCATGAGCAACAATCCTTCCAATGACTTCCGTTGGCTTGAGATCTTTGTAGTTTGGCATCATTTGGATCAATGTGCACACAGTATCATACTTTCCATCCAATGCTCTTAGGATCTTCTTGATGATGAATTTGTCGGTCATCTCTTCACTCCCTAAGCCGACAATCTCATTTGTGATAAGAGCAAGCCTAGAGTACATTTCAGCAACACCTTCACCATCCTTCATTTTGAACTTGTCAAGCTGACTTTGGAGCACATCCAACTTGGATTCCTTGACGGATTTGGTACCTTCGTGCATATCAATCAAAGTATCCCAAATTTCCTTTGCATTCTCAAGACGGCTGATTTTGTTGAATTCTTTGGGACACAATCCGTTGAAGATGATGTCACATGCTTGAGCGTTGTATTGTAGCATCTTCAATTCTTCCGCATTAGCTTCACGGTTCGGTTCTCTCCCATCGAAAAATTCACCTTGCAAGCCAATACAAATAATTGCCCAAACGGTGGGGTTATGTCCAAGAATATGCATTTTCATCTTATGCTTCCAACTAGCAAAATTAGTACCATCAAAGCAAGGACCTCTACTGGTGATAATTTCCTCGCTAGACGCCATACTCTCCTAGGTTGTGAAACCAAGGCTATGACCACCAAAAGCTATGGAAATCAAGGCAAATGGAGACCAAAGCTCTGATACCACTTGTAGGACCTTGAAGTACGTCTAGAGGGGGGGTGATTAGACTACTTGACCAATAAAAACTTAACCTTTTCCCAATTTTATAGTTTGGCAGATTTTAGCTAGTTTAGGACAAGTCAAGCGATCATCACACAATTCAAGCAAGCATGCAAAGAGTATATTGGCAGCAGAAATTAAAGCATGCAACTTGCAAGAAAGTAAGGGGAAGAGTTTAGAGGATTCAAACGCAATTGGAGACACGGATGTTTTTGGCGTGGTTCCGATAGGTGGTGCTATCGTACCTCCACGTTGATGGAGACTTCAACCCACGAAGGGTAACAGCCATGCTGAGTCCACGGAAGGCTCCACCCACGACGGGTCCACAGTAGCAACCTTGTCTATCCCACCATGGCCGTCAGCCCACGAAGGACTTGCCTCACTAGCGGTAGATCTTCATGAAGTAGGCGATCTCCTTGCCCTTACAAACTCCTTGGTTCAACTCCACAATCTTGTCGGAGGCTCCCAAGTGACACCTAGCCAATCTAGGAGACACCACTCTCCAAGAAGTAACAAATGGTGTGTTGATGATGAACTCCTTGCTCTTGTGCTTCAAATGATAGTCTCCCCAACACTCAACTTTTTCTCATAGGATTTGGATCTGGTGGAAAGAGGGTTTGAGTGGAAAGCAACTTGGGGAAGGCTAGAGATCAAGATTCATATGGTAGGAATGGAATATCTTGGCCTCAACACATGAGTAGGTGGTTCTCTCTCAGAAACGGTAAGTTGGAAGTGTAGGTTCAGTCTGATGGCTCTCTCCACGAATGAAGAGGAGGTGGAGGGGTATATATAGCCTCCACACAAAATCTAACCGTTACACACAATCTACCAAACTCGGTGGGACCGAATCGTTAAACTCGGTCAGACCGATTTAGTAAACCTAGTGACCGTTAGTGATTTTCGGTGGGACTGACATGCATCCCGGTGAGACCGATATGGTTAAGGTTAGGGCATAACGTAATCTCGGTGAGACCGATTACACAAACTCGGTGAGACCGATTTTGGTAATTAGGTAACCAGGGAGTTGGTCAGGTAAACTCGGTGGGACCGATTTGCTCTTTTCGGTGAGACCGAAATGTTACAAAAAGGAAACAGAGAGTTTACATTGCAATCTCGGTGGGACCGATCGCTCACTTCGGTTAGACCGAAATGTTACGAAGGGAAACAAAGAGATTGCAACCTCATCTCGGTGAGACCGAGATCCCTATCGATAAGACCGATTTTCTTAGGGTTTGTGGCAGTGGCTATGACTTTTGGAATCGGTGGCGCCGGATAGAAAGAATCGGTGTGACCGATTTTGGCTTTAGGTTTAGGTCATTTGTGGATGTGGGAAAGTAGTTGAGGGTTTTGGAGCATATCACTAAGCACATGAAGCAAAAGGCTCATTAAGCAACACCTCATCCCTTCTTGATAGTATTGGCTTTTCCTATAGACTCAATGTGATCTTGGATCACTAAAATGTAAAATGAAGAGTCTTGAGCTTTTGAGCTTGAGCCAATCCTTTGTCCTTAGTATTTTGAGGGATCCACTTTCATCATCCATGCCATGCCATGCCATTCATTGAGCTTTCCTGAAATAATAGTCTTGGAATAGCATTAGCTCAATGAGCTATATGTAGTTATGAATTACCAAAACCACCTAGGGATAGTTGCACTTTCACCATCTTATATGGAGACATACCCATAGGATTTTTGTATGCAGTTCTATAGGCCCATAATGCATCATCAAGTTTTTTGGACCAATTCTTTCTAGATCTATTCACAGTCTTTTGCAAAATTAATTTGAGCTCTCTATTGCTCAACTCTACTTGACCACTAGGATCAAGTGATAAGGAGATGCAATTCTATGATTGACATCGTATTTAGGAAGCATCTTACAGAAAGCACCATGAATAAAGTGTGAACCACCATCAGTCATAAGATATCTAGGGACTCCAAACCTCAGAAAAATTACTTCTTTAAGCATTTTAATAGAAGTGTTATGATCAGCACTACTAGTTGGAATAGCTTCTACCCACTTAGTAATGTAATCAACAACAACTAAGATATGTGTATAACCATTGGAGGCAGGAAAAGGTCCCATGTAATCAAAGCCCCAAACATCAAACGGTTCAATAACAAGAGAATAATTCATAGGCATTTCTTGACATCTACTAATGTTACCTATTCTTTGGCATTCATCACAGCATACGACAAACTTACGAGCATCTTTGAAAAGAGTAGGCCAATAAAAACCAGATTGTAGTACCTTGTGTGCAGTTCTATCTCCAGCGTGGTGTCCTCCATAGGATTCAGAGTGACACTTGCGTAGGATTTATTCCTGTTCATGCTCAGGCACACAACGTCTAATAATACCATCTACTCCTTCTTTATAAAGATGTGGATCATCCCAGAAGTAATGTCTTAAATCATAGAAGAACTTTTTCTTTTGCTGGTATGTGAAACTAGGCGGTATATATTTAGCAACAATGTAATTAGCATAGTCAGCATACCAAGGAGCAGTACGAGAAGCATTGACAACCGCTAATTGTTCATCAGGAAAACTATCATTAATAGGCAGTGGGTCATCAAGAACATTATCTAACCTAGACAAGTTGTCTGCAACGGGGTTCTCAGCTCCTTTTCTATCATAATATGCAAGTCAAATTCTTGGAGCAAGAGAACCCAGCTAATGAGTCTAGGCTTAGCATCTTTCTTTTCCATGAGATATTTAATAGCAGCATGATCATTGTGAATAGTAACTTTGGAATCAACAATATAAGGTCTAAACTTATCACATGCAAACACAACTGCTAAGAATTCTTTTTCAGTGGTAGCATAATTTCTCTGGGCAGTATCAAGAGTCTTACTAGCATAATGGATAACGTTCAATTTCTTATCGACTCTTTGCCCTAAGACAGCACCTACAGCATAATCACTAGCATCACACATAATTTCAAAAGGTAAATTCCAATCAGGTGGCTGAACAATTGGTGCTGTGATCAAAGCTTTCTTAAGTGTTTCAAATGCGTCTACACAATCATCATCAAAGACAAAAGGAATATATTTTTGCAACAAATTAGTCAGAGGCCTAGAGATTTTAGAAAAGTCCTTAATGAACCTCCTATAAAAACCGGCATGACCAAGGAAACTTCTTATACCTTTTATGTCCTTAGGACATGGCATCTTTTCAATAGCATCAACTTTGGCTTTATCAAATTCAATACCCCTTTCAGAGATCTTGTGCCCCAATACAATGCCTTCATTAACCATAAAGTGACACTTTTCCCAATTCAGGACGAGAATAGTGTCTTCGCATCTCTACAAAACTCGATCAAGGTTGCTCAAACAATCATCAAAAGAGGATCCATAGACGGAGAAGTCATCCATGAACACCTCACAAATCTTTTCACAAAAATCAGAAAATATAGCCATCATGCATCTTTGAAAGGTAGCAGGTGCATTACATAAACCAAAAGGCATACGTCTATAAGCAAAAGTACCAAAAGGGCAGGTAAAAGTAGTTTTAGATTGATCCCCCGCTGACACAGGTATTTGAGAGAAGCCAGAATAACCATCTAGAAAGCAAAAATGTGTGTGTTTGGATAGCCTTTCTAGCATTTGATCAATAAAAGGTAAAGGGTAATGATCTTTCTTAGTGGCTTTGTTTAACTTACGAAAATCAATTACCATCCTATAGCCTGTAATAATTCTTTGCGGGATCAATTCATCTTTATCATTAGGAACTACAGTAATACCTCCCTTTTTAGGGACACAATGGACCGGGCTTACCCATTCACTATCAGCAACGGGATAAATAATACCTGCCTCAAGGAGTTTTAGTATCTCCTTTCTCACCACTTCCTTCATTTTGGGATTTAATCGTCTTTGAGGATCTCTAACAGGTTTGGCATCTTTCTCCACTGAAATTTTGTGTTGACATAATGTGGGACTAATGCCCTTGAGATCATCCAGGGTATATCCAATTGCAGCTCGGTGCTTCTTCAAAGTTTTCAATAATATTTCTTCTTCTTTCTCTGAAAGGTTAGCACTAATAATAACATGATATATTTCTTTTTCATCAAGATAAGCATACTTGAGATTATCAGGTAAGGGTTTGAGTTCAAACACGGTATCACCCTTGCGTGGAGGGGGATCCCCAAGAATTTCAACGGGAAGATTATGTTTTAGCATAGGTTCTTGTTTAAGGAACACTTCCTCTATTTCTTCCCTTTCCTTCATAAACATATCGTTTTCATGGTCTAGCAAATATTGTTCTAACGGATCAGTTGGAGGAACAGGAATGGAAGCAAGACCAATAATCTCATCCTTACTAGATGATTCCTTTTCACGATGTTGTCTACTAAACTTAGAGAAATTAAACTCATGAGACATACCATCTAAGCCAACAGTGACAATATTCTTTTCACAATCAATCTTAGCACTAGCAGTATGCAAGAAAGGTCTACCAAAAATAATGGGACAAAAATCATCTTGTGGGGAACCGAGAACAAGAAAATCAGTAGGGTATTTAATCTTTCCACACAAGACTTCAACATCTCTAACAATCCCAATAGGTTTAATGGTGTCCCTATTAGCAAGCTTAATTGTAACATCAATATCTTCTAATTCAACTGGTGCAATATCGTGAATAATTTCTTTATAAAGATAATAAGGTATCGCATTATCACTAGCACCCATATCACATAAGCCATGATAACAATGATCTCCTATTTTAACAGAAATAACAGGCGTGCCTATAACAGGTCTATGTGTCTTAGTATCGGGTCTAGCAATATTAGCAGTTTCACCCACGAAAGAAATAACATGCCCATCTAAGTCTTCATCCAAGAGATCTTTAATCATAGCAATACTAGGTTCAACATTAATTTGCTCAGGAGGTGTATAAGTCCTAGTATTACTCTTACGAACAACGATAAGCTTTAACATGATCTTTTATCCTAACAGGAAAAGGAGGTTTTTCAACATAAGTAGTAGGAATAATAGGACCACTATATGTAATAGTCTTTTCTTCGACTGTAATAGGTGCAACTACTTTCACTTCAACAGGAGGATTATATTTAAACCACTTCTCTTTAGGGAGATCAACGTGAGCAGCAAAAGTTTCACAAAAAGTAGCTACTATCTCAGAGTCAAGTCCATACTTAGAGCTAAATCCACGGAAAGCATGGGTATCCATAAAAGATTTAACACAATCAAACTTAGGTGTCATACCTGACTCCTTACCATCGTCGGAACCCCAATCTTCAGAGTTGCGTTTAATTCTTTCCAATAAGTCCCATTTGAAATCAATAGCCTTCAGCATATAGTAACCAACACAGGAAGTATCGAGCAAGTTGCGATTATCAAGAGAAAGCCGAGCATAAAAATTCTGAATAATCATTTCCCGCGAGAGCTCCTGATTGGGGCATGAATATAACATTGACTTAAGCCTCCCCCAAGCTTGAGTGATGCTTTCTCCTTCGTGAGGCCAGAAATTATATATGTAATGACGATCACGATGAACAAGATGCATAGGATAGAACTTCTGGTGAAATTCCAATTTCAATCGCTTATAATTCCAAGATCTCGTGTCATCACATAGCCTATACCATGTCATTGCATCTCCCTTCAAAGATAAAGGAAGACCTTCCTTTTGACAACATCATCGGAATACCTGCAAGCTTAAATAATCCACAAACTTCATCCACAAAGACAAGGTGTAAGTCGGGATGCAAAGTTCCGTCTCCTGCAAAAGGATTAGCTAGCAGTTTTTCTATCATACCCGAAGGAATCTCAAAGTGAATATTTTCATAAAGTTCAGTAGGTTGAGGAGCATCTCTTTGCTCCTCTGGTTGGGGTGAAGATACCCCAAACAAGCCACTCAAAGGATTAGTTTCCATAGTGACAAGTAAAAGAAAATTTCAGCACACTAAATAAATGTTTCCTTACCAAGTTCCACTCACCAAGAGCGCTATGCTCCCCGGCAACGGCGCCATAAAAGAGTCTTGATGACCCACAAGTGTAGGGGATCTATCGTAGTCCTTTAGATAAGTAAGAGTGTCGAACCCAACGAGGAGCAGAAGGAAATGATAAGTGGTTTCCAGTAAGGTTTTCTCTGAAATAGTAGGTGATAGATAGTTTTATGATAAGATAAATAGTAACGAGCAAAAGTAAATAAAGTAAATAAAGTGCAGCAAGGTGGCCCAATCCTTTATGTAGCAAAGGATAAGCCTAGACAAATTCTAATAATAAGGAAGAAGCTCCCGAAGACACATTGGGAATTATCGTCAAGCTAGTTTCATCACGTTCGTAAGAATCTATTTCGGTACTTTGATAATTTGATATGTGGGTAGACCGACACTTGGGTACCGCCCTAACTTGGACAAGCATCCCACTTATGATTAACCCCTATTGCAAGTGTCCGCAACTACAAAAAGGAGTATTAAGGTAAACCTAACCGCAACATTAAACATATGGGCCCATATGAACCCCTAACGAAGCAATTCATAAACTAGGGTTTAAGCTTCTGTCACTCTAGCAACCCATCATCTACTTATTACTTCCCTATGCCTTCCTCTAGGCCCAAATAATGGTGAAGTGTCATGTAGTCGACGTTCACATAACACCACTAAAGGAGAGACAACATACATCTCATCAAAATATCGAACGAATACCAAATTCACATGACTACTAATAGCAAGATTTCACCCATGTCCTCAGGATCTAAAGTAACTACTCACAAAGCATAATCATGTTCATAATCAGAGGTGTAATAATATGCATTAAGGATCTGAACATATAATCTTCCACCAAGTAAACCAATAAGTGTCAACTACAAGGAGTAATCAACACTACTAGCAACCCACAGGTACCAATTTGTGGTTTTGGATACAAGATTGGATACAAGAGATGAACTAGGGTTTGAGAGGAGATGGTGCTGGTGAAGATGTTGATGAAGATTGAGCCCCTCCCGATGAGAGGATCGTTGGTGATGACGTTGGTGATGATTTCCCCTCCGGAGGGAAGTGTCCCCAGCCGAGAACAGCTCCAGAGCCCTAGATTGATTCCGCCAAGGTTCCGCCTCGTGGCGGCGGAGTTTCATCCCGTAAGCTTGCCCACGAATTTTTCCAGGACAAAACCCTTCATATAGCAGAAGATGGTCACCGGAGGCCCACCAGGGGGCCCAGGAGATAGGGGGCGCGCCCTATAGGGGGGGGGAGGAGCGCCCCCCTGTCTCCTGGACATGGTGTGGCCCCCCTGGCCTATTTCTTTTGCTCATAATTCCTTTATAATTCCAAAAAGTGGTTTCGTGGAGTTTTAGGACTTTTGGAGTTGTGCAGAATAGGTTTCCAACGTTTGCTCCTTTTTCAGCCAGAATTCCAAATTAACATTCCCCCTCTTCATGGTAAACCTTGTAAAATAAGAGAGAATATCCATAAGTATTGAGATATAATGTGTAATAACAGCCCATAATGCAGTAAATATTGATATAAAAGCATGATGCAAAATGGACGTATCACCCACTAAAGTTGATGAAGCATTCATGGAATTTGAGTGGATTCAAGCCATGCAAGATGAATTGCATCAATTCGAGCTCAACAATGCGTGGGAGCTTGTCAAGCAACGAGACCCACGCAAGCACAACATCATCGGTACCAAATGGATCTACCGCAACAAACAAGATGAAAATTGCTTTGTGATGAGGAATAAGGCTCGTCTTGTAGCTCAAGGCTACACACAGGTTGAAAGAATTGATTTCGATGAAACTTTTGCACCTGCTGCTAGACTTGAAGCTATTCGCATGTTGCTTGCTTACGCTAACCATCATAATATCATCTTACATCAAATGAATGTGAAAAGTGCATTCCTCAATGGTAAGCTTGAGGAAGAAGTATATCTTGCTCAACCACCAGGTTTTGAGGATCAAAAATTTCCAGATCACGTCTACAGACTCAACAAGGCCCTCTATGGCCTCAAGCAAGCATCTCGGGTGTGGTAGATACATTGAAGGAATTCCTCCTGAAGAAATTCTTCAAACCCGGTTCACTTGACCCAACTCTTTCACCAAAGCATATGATGATGAATTATTCATGTGTCAAATTTATGTTGATGATATTATCTTTGGCTGTACTAACCAATGTTACAGTGAAGAATTTGCCTATATGATGAGTGAGGAAAATCAAATGCTTATGATGGGAGAATTGAAATTCTTCTTAGGTCTTCAAATTCGTCAACAACACAATGGCATATTCATATCCCAGGAGAAATACCTCAAGGATGTGTTGAGGAAATTCGGCATGCAAGGTTGCAAAGGCGTCAAAATCCCTATGCCTACAAATGGCCATCTATGCACCGATGAAAATGGTAAAGACTTCGATCAAAATGTATACCGCTCCATGATTGGCTCTTTATTGTACCTATGTGCATCTAGGCCGGATATTATGCTTAGTGTTTGCATGTGTGCCTGATTTCAAGCTACACCGAAGGAATCACACCATAAGGCCGTGAAGCATATTCTTCGATATCTAGCTCACACTCCAACACTTGGAAAATGGTATCCCAAGGGCTCTTCTTTTGATCTAATTGGATATTTTGACTCTGGCTATACTGGTGATCGGGTGGACCGCAAGTCAACATCAGGCACATGTCATTTCCTCGGACGATCCTTGGTATGTTGGTCCTCGAAGAAGCAGAACTGCGTATCACTCTCTACTGCTGAAGCTGAGTACATTGCTGCTGGATCTTGCTGTGCTCAATTGCTATGGATGAAGCAAACCCTCAAGGACTATGGCATCAATGTGAAGAATGTGCCACTCTACTGCGACAATGAGAGTGCTATCAAGATTGCTCACAACCACATCTTTATTAGGATTAGTCGGATTATTAACAATAATCAACTCTTTGATTGTTAATTCTTTAGTACCTATCATAATAGTTTCAGCACTAATACTCTTGTCCTTTTGCTTGATAGGCTTTGAATTTTCAGCACTTGATGATTTAGCACGCCACACTTGCTTGACAACTCTTCCTCGACTATCTGGCATTGGCCGATTGACACCTTTGTTCAAATAGCCTCGTGTGGGATAAGAAAGTCTCTCACGAATGAGCCTCCTTGGTTCTGCCCACCCCGGATGAAAAGCATAAGGGGCCATTGGGGGCTGCCCCCATCCTCCATTGAAGCCTACCATGTAGTATTGCGCATGGGGGGTGGCGCCATCCATGGTCCTGGTGCCCACGACCCATATGCCCTTGCGTGATGATGAAATTCTTCCCTTAGAAGCTGCTATCTAGTACTCGAGCCCCTTGGACACCTAAAGCCACATCTCATGCCGACTCGTCCTCGTACCCTTACACTGAAGGTGGGAATGTGGCGTGCCGGTTTTGGCGACCGGGTCCTCAGCTACTACCGCCGTGTGCCATTGTAGTTGTGGCACCATGGCGGGCCTGCACGAGTGAGCGACGACGGGCAAGAATCCTTCCTAGGTACGAGATGGCAGTTGCGAATTCTCGACTGGGCAGCCAACCCAAACCATGTTTGCATTGCCAATACAAAAATGTGTTTTTCCATCAAATCGTGAGAGCTGCTAACAAGCACTCAGTCAGAGTATCATTTGGTAAAGGCCAGCACTCTGCACGGGCACGTCGCAAGAAGAAGCCGGCGGCCGGGGAGCGGCGGACACAGCGAAAAAGGTGAACAGCGGCGGGAACTGGCAGACCGCGACGGGAACCGGTTGTTGGCTTTAGATCGCTAGATCAATTCACCAGAAGTTGAAAACACGTACGTGCAAAACTTGCAAGCAAGCAAGCAACTAGCTTGATTGATCTACAGGAGCAATTCGTGCTCGTGTAGCTGTACGTGAACCTGGCTTGCTAGCTCTCCAATGGATCGGATCGATCACGACGGGAGTTCTCTTGGGAACGTAGAGAACGTAAGAAACAATCGGAAGACTTTTGTATATAGCTACAGGAGCTTGTCGCTCCTGGCTTTTCTTTATTGCTTTGATCTCTTCGTTGTGTTGGTTACAAGGAGCACCCCTGGGGTGCTTTTTATACACGTCCATAAGGGACTATGGAAATAGACTAGGACTAGGAATCCTAATACTACTAGGACTCATACTTACTCCTTTTCCTAATCCTACATGTACTAAGGCAACGTGGTTAACTTCTACATTCACCTCCTTAACCTTGTTGCTTGACTTCATCTCATGTACTCTGACTTTGTTCCTCATCTCGATGAACTTCTGTCGGCCGAGGGACTTCGTGAGAATGTCGGCAAGCTGGTCCTTGGTGCTCACGTGCTGAACCTCGATCATCCCTTCCTCAATGCACTCCCGGATATGGTGGAACCGGGTATCTATGTGCTTGCTCCTTTCGTGATAAACCGGATTTTTGCACAATGAGATTGCAGCTTGGTTGTCGATCTTCAATGACACCTTCTGCACCTCCCGCTTTGCAAGATCAGCCAGGAGTCTTCTTAGCCACACTGCTTGACAAGCCGCCGTGCTTGCTGCTATGTATTCTGCCTCGCATGAAGACAGTGCAACCACCTTTTGCTTCTGAGAATTCCAGCTGATAGGATTTGGGCCAAGATAGAATATCATGCCCGTTGTGCTTTTCAGGTCATCCACATCACCTGCCATGTCGCTATCTGAGTATCCACGAAGGATCAATCCTTCCTTTCCTTTCGATGCGTGCAGCCAAGATTAATAGTGCCTTTCACATAGCGCAAGATTTGCTTGACCGCGCTCATCTGTTCGGGTTGTCGGATTCTCCATGAAAGCGACTCACGATCCCGACTGAATAAGCCAAGTCAGGTCGGGTATGCACCAAATATCTTAGGCTGCCCACAACGCTTCGATACATTGTGGTGTCCACCGGCGGATTTGAGCTACGCTTGCTCAACTTGTGTCGTTGGTCCATTGGAGCATGTGTCTCGTAGCAATCTGTCATGCCACACTTGTCCAATAACTTGACCGTGCAAGCCGATTGACATAGGGAAATCTCTCCGGAGCTTTGCTTCACTTCGATGCCCAAGTAATAGCTGAGTAATCCCAGATCTCTCATGCTAAACTTCTTCTTCATCTGCGCCTTGAAACGTTCAATTTCTTGTGCGCTGTCTCCGGTGATAATCAGATCGTCGACATAAACTCCAACTAGCAGGTTTGAGCCTTTGGAGTTCTTTGTATAGACCGCATGCTCGAGGGGAGATCTCTTGAACCCGAGCGGGATCAAACTTCGGTCTAACTTTGCGTTCCAAGCTCTTGGCGCTTGCTTCAACCCGTAAAGTGCCTTCTTGAGCTTGTAAACTTTCCCTTCTTCGCCTTTCTTCTCGTAGCCGAGGGGTTGTTCCACGTACACTTCTTCTTTGAGGTCGCCGTTGAGGAAAGCGGATTTCACATCCATATGATGAACCTTCCAATCCTCTTGTGCTGCCAAAGCTAGGAGCACTCTCACCGTCTCGATTCGAGCAACTGGTGCAAACACCTCCTCATCGTCAACTCCTTGACGTTGTAATGTAGCCTTTGGCATTTAGTCTTGCCTTGTGCTTCACAATGGCACCCTTCGTGTCCTTCTTCAACTTGTAAACCCACTTCAAACCTATGGCCTTTTGGTTCGGAGGTCGGGTTACCAAAGTCCACGTGCCATTGCTCTCGATCGCCTTCATCTCCTCATCCATGGCATGCATCCAACTTGAACTTTTGCTCGCCTCTACAAAGTTCGCTGGCTCCTCAACTCCGAGTAAACACAAATCGGAGTACTCGAGTGTAACTGGCTTTGCATACTTGTAGACTTTCTTGAGGGGCTTGTTGTTGGGGAACGTAGTAATTTCAAAAAATTTCCTACGATCACGCAAGATCATGGTGATGCATAGCAACGAGATGAGAGTGTTGTCTACGTACCCTCGTAGACCCGACAGCAGGCGTTGACGCAACGTAGAGGAAGTAGTCGTACTTCTTCCCGATCCAACCGATCCAAGTACCGAACGTACGGCACCTCCGAGTTCTGCACACGTTCAGCTCGATGACGTCCCTCGAACTCCGATCCAGCCGAGTGTTGAGGGAGAGTTTCGTCAGCACGACGGCGTGGTGACGATGATGATGTTCTACCGGTGCAGGGCTTCGCCTAAGCTCCGCAACGATATATTCGAGGTGTAGTTTGGTGGAAGGGGGCACCGCACACGGCTAAGGAACGATCTCAATGATCAACTTGTGTGTCATGGGGTGCCCCTGCCCCTGTATATAAAGGAGGGAAGGGGAGGGCTGGCCGGCCAAGGAGAGGTGCGCCAGGGTGTCCTACTCCTACTAGGAGTAGGATTCCCCCCCCAAATCCTAGTCCAACTAGGTTTCCTCAAGTGGGAAGGGAGAGAGAGAGGGGGCGCCCCCTTCTCCTAGTCCTAATAGGACTAGGGAAGGGGGGAAGGTGCGGCCAGCACTATGGCCCCCTTTTCTCTTTCCCACTAAGGCCCATCAAGGCCCATTGACCCCCGGAGGTTCCGGTAACCCCGGTACTCGGTAAAATTCTAATTTCACCCGGAGTGATTCCGGAGTCCAAACATAGGCTTCCAATATATCAATCTTTATGTCTCGACCATTTCGAGACTCCTCGTCATGTCCGTGATCTCATCCGGGACTCGAACAACCTTCGTACATCAATATCATATAAACTCATAATAAGCGTCTGAAAGCGTTAAGCGTGCGGACCCTACGGGTTCGAGAACTATGTAGACATGACCGAGACACCTCTCTGGTCAATAACCAATAGCGGGACCTGGATGCCCATATTGGCTCCTACATATTCTCTACGAAGATCTTTATCGGTCAGACCGCATAACAAGTTTCGTTGTTCCCTTTGTCATCTGTATGTTACTTGCCCGAGATTCGATCGTCGGTATCCAATACCTAGTTCAATCTCGTTACTGGCAAGTCTCTTTTCTCGTTCCGTAATACATCATCTCACAACTAACACATTTAGTTGTAATGCTTGCAAGGCTTATGTGATGTGCATTACCGAGAGGGCCCAGAGATACCTCTCCGACAATCGGAGTGACAAATCCTAATCTCGAAATATGCCAACCCAACATGTACCTTCGGAGACACCTGTAATGTACCTTTATAATCACCCAGTTACGTTGTGACGTTTGGTAGCACCCAAAGTGTTCCTCGGGCAAACGGGAGTTGCATAATCTCATAGTCATAAGAACATGTATAAGTCATGAAGAAAAGCACTAGCAACAAACTATACGATCAGGTGCTATGCTAATGGAATGGGTCATGTCAATCAGATCATTCAACCAATGATGTGATCCCGTTAATCAAATAACAACTCCTTGTTCATGGTTAGGAAACATAACCATCTTTGATTAACGAGCTAGTCAAGTAGAGGCATACTAGTGACACTCTGTAGGTTTATGTATTCACACATGTATTATGTTTCCGGTTAATACAATTCTAGCATGAATAATAAACATTTATCATGATATAAGGAAATAAATAATAACATTATTATTGCCTCTAGGGCATATTTCCTTCAGTCTCCCACTTGCACTAGAGTCAATAATCTAGATTACACAAGAATGATTCTAACACCCATGGAGTCTTGGTGCTGATCATGTTTTGCTCGTGGAAGAGGCTTAGTCAACGGGTCTGCAACATTCAGATCCGTATGTATCTTGCATATCTCTATGTCTCCCACATGGACCAAATCCGGATGGAGTTGAAGCGTCTTTTGATGTGCTTGGTTCTCTTGTGAAATCTGGATTCCTTTGCCAAGGCAATTGCACCGATATTGTCACAAAAGATTTTCATTGGACCCGATACACTAGGTACAACACCTAGATCGGTTATGAACTCCTTCATCCAGACTCCTTCATTAGCTGCTTCCGAAGCAGCTATGTACTCAGCTTCACATGTAGATCCCGCAACGACGCTTTGTTTGGAACTGCACCAACTGACAGCTCCACCGTTTAATGTAAATACGTATCCGGTTTGCGATTTAGAATCGTCCGGATCAGTGTCAAAGCTTGCGTCGACGTAACCGTTTACGACGAGCTCTTTGTCACCGCCATAAATGAGAAACATATCCTTAGTTCTTCTCAAGTACTTAAGGATGTTCTTGACCGCTGTCCAGTGATCCACTCCTGGATTACTTTGGTACCTGCCTGCTAAACTTACAGCAAGGCACACATCAGGTCTGGTACACAGCATTGCATACATGATAGAGCCTATGGCTGAATCATAGGTAACATCTTTCATTTTCTCTCTATCTTCTGCGGTGGTCGGGCATTGAGTCTTACTCAACTTCACACCTTGTAATACCGGCAAGAACCCTTTCTTTGCCTGATCCATTTTGAACTTTTTCAAAACTTTATCAAGGTATGTGCTTTGTGAAAGTCCTATTAAGCGTCTTGATCTATCTCTATAGATCTTAATGCCCAATATGTAAGCAGCTTCACCGAGGTCTTTCATCGAAAAACTCTTATTCAAGTATCCCTTTATGCTATCCAGAAATTCTATATCATTTCCGATCAATAATATGTCATCCACATATAATATCAGAAATGCTACAGAGCTCCCACTCACTTTCTTGTAAATACAGGCTTCTCCAAAAGTCTGTATAAAACCATATGCTTTGATCACACTATCAAAGCGTTTATTCCAACTCCGAGAGGCTTGCACCAGTCCATAAATGGATCATTGAGCTTGCACACTTTGTTAGCTCCCTTTGGATCGACAAAACCTTCTGGTTGCATCATATACAACTCTTCTTCCGTAAATCCATTCAGGAATGCAGTTTTAACATCCATTTGCCAAATTTCATAATCATAAAATGCGGCAATTGCTAACATGATTCGGACGGACTTAAGCATCGCTACGGGTGAGAAGGTCTCATCGTAGTCAATCCCTTGAACTTGTCGAAAACCTTTTGCAACAAGTCGAGCTTTATAGACAGTAACATTACCATCAGCGTCCGTCTTCTTCTTGAAGATCCATTTATTCTCAATTGCTTGCCGATCATCGGGCAAGTCAACCAAAGTCCACACTTTGTTCTCATACATGGATCCCATCTCAGATTTCATGGCCTCAAGCCATTTTGTGGAATCTGGGCTCACCATCGCTTCTTCATAGTTCGTAGGTTCATCATGTTCCAATAACATGACTTCCAAAATAGGATTACCGTACCACTCTGGTGCGGATCTTGCTCTGGTTGATCTACGAAGTTCTGTAGAAACTTGATCTGAAGTTTCATGATCATCATCATTATCTTCCTCCATATTTGGAGTAGGTGTCACGAAACTGTTTTACGTGATGTACTACTTCTCAATAAGGGAGTAGATACAGTTATCTCATCAAGTTCTACTTTCCTCCCACTCACTTCTTTCGTGAGAAACTCTTTCTCCAAAAAGTTTCCGAATTTAGCAACAAAAATCTTGCCTTCGGATCTGTGATAGAAGGTGTACCCAACTGTCTCCTTTGGGTATCCTATGAAGACACATTTCTCCGATTTGGGTTCGAGCTTATCAGGTTGAAGCTTTTCACATAAGCATCGCAGCCCCAAACTTTCAGAAAGCGACAACTTTGGTTTCTTGCCAAACCACAGTTCATAAGGCGTCGTCTCAACGGATTTAGATGGTGCCCTATTTAAAGTGAATGTAGCCGTCTCTAAAGCATAACCCCAAAACGATAGTGGTAAATCAAGAAGAGACATCATAGATCGCACCATATCTAATAAAGTACGATTACGACGTTCGGACACACCATTACGTTGTGGTGTTCCGGTGGCGTAAGTTGCGAAACTATTCCGCATTGTTTCAAATGTAGGCCAAACTCAGAACTCAAATATTCTCCTCCACGATCAGATCGTAGAAACTTTATTTTCTTGTTACGATGATTTTCCACTTCACTCTGAAATTCTTTGAACTTTTCAAATGTTTCAGACTTGTGTTTCATCAAGTAGATATACCCATATCTGCTCAAATCATCTGTGAAGGTGAGAAAATAACGATATCCGCTTACGAGCCTCAACATTCATTGGACCACATACATCAAGATGTATGATTTCCAATAAATCTGTTGCTCTCTCCATAGTTCCGGAGAACGGTGTTTTAGTCATCTTGCCCATAAGGCACGGTTACGCAAGTGCCAAGTGATTCATAATCAAGTGACTCCAAAAGTCCATCAAGATGGAGTTTCTTCATGCGCTTTACACCGATATGACCTAAACGGCGATTGCCACAAATAAGTTGCACCATCATTATCAACTCTGCATCTTTTGGTTTCAACATTATGAATATGTGTATCACTACTATCAAGATTAAGTAAAAACAAACCATTCTTTAATGGTGCATGACCATAAAAGATATTATTCATATAAATAGAACAACCATTATTCTCTGATTTAAATGAATAACCGTCTCGCATCAAACAAGATCCAGATATAATGTTCATGCTCAACGCTGGTACTAAATAACAATTATTTAGGTCTAATACTAATCCCGAAGGTAGATGTAGAGGTAGCGTGCGATTGCGATCACATCGACTTTGGAACCATTTCCCACGCCGCATTGTCACCTCGTCCTTAGCCAATCTTCGCTAATCCGTAGCCCCTGTTTGAGTTGCAAATATTAGCAATGTAACCGATTATCAAATACCCAGTGCTACTGCGAGTATTAGTAAGGTACACATCAATAACATGTATATCACATATACCTGTGTTAACCTTGCCATCCTTCTTATCCGCCAAATACTTGGGGCAGTTCCGCTTCCAGTGACCAGCCTGCTTGCAATAGAAGCACTCAGTTTCAGGCTTAGGACCAGACTTGGGTTTCTTCTCTTGATTAGCAACTTGCTTGCCGCTCTTTTTGAAGTTTCCCTTTTTCTTTCCTTTGCCCTTTTTCTTGAAACTAGTGGTTTTGTTAACCATCAACACTTGATGCTCCTTTTGATTTCTACCTCCGCGGCTTTCAAAGCATCGCGAAGAGCTCGGGCATTGTTTTGGTCATCCCTTGCATATTATAGTTCATCACGAAGCTCTTGTAGCTTGGTGGCGATGATTGGAGAATTACATCAATTACGCAATCATCCGGAAGATTAACTCCCAGTTGAATCAAGTGATTGTTATATCCGGACATTCCGAGTATATGCTCATCGACACTGCTTCTCCTCCATCTTACAGCTATAGAACTTATTGGAGACTTCATATCTCTCAATCCGGGCATTCGCTTGGAATATTAACTTCAACTCCTGGAACATCTCATATGCTCCATGGTGTTCAAAACGACGTTGAAGTCCCGGTTCTAAGCCGTAAAGCATGGCACAC
This sequence comes from Aegilops bicornis, assembly GCA_021605145.1. NCBI lineage: Eukaryota > Viridiplantae > Streptophyta > Magnoliopsida > Poales > Poaceae > Aegilops > Aegilops bicornis. The sequence goes on along the minus strand of CM038670.1, from coordinate 852,710,045 downwards.
TGAACTATAGAGTAGTCATTAGCTTTGCTTTGCCAGACGTTCACAACTTCTGGCGCAGCCCTTGCACCAGGCCTGGCACCTAACGGTGCTTCCAGGACGTAATTCTTCTGTGCAGCAATAAGGATAATCCTCAAGTTACGGACCCAGTCCGGTAATTGCTGCCATCATCTTTCAACTTTGCTTTCTCAAGGAACGCATTAAAATTCAACGGAACAACAGACGAGCCATCTATCTACACATCATAGACAAGCAAGATACTATCGGTACTAAGTTCATGATAAATTTAAGTTCAATTAATCATATTACTTAAGAACTCCCACTTAGAAAAATATCCTCCAATTCTCTAAGTGATTATGCGTGATCCATATCAACTACACCATGACCGATCATCACGTGTGATGGAGTAGTTTCAATGGTGAACATCAATATGTTGATCATATCTACTATATGATTCACGCCGACCTTTCGGTCTCCGTGTTCCGAGGTCATATCTTATATGCATAGCTCGTCAAGTATAACCTGAGTATTCTGCGTGTGCAACTGTTTTGCACCCGTTGTATTTGAACGTAGAGCCTATCACACCCGATCATCACGTGGTGTCTCAGCACGAAGAACTTTCGCAACGGTGCATACTCAGGGAGAACACTTCTTGATAATTTAGTAAGGGATCATCTTATAATGCTACCGTCAATCAAAGCAAAATAAGATGCATAAAGGATTAACATCACATGCAATCAATATAAGTGATATGATATGGCCATCATCATCTTGTGCTTGTGATCTCCATCTCCGAAGCAAATCATGATCACCATCGTCACCGGCGCGCGACACCTTGATCTCCATCGTAGCATCGTTGTCGTCTCGCCAATCTTATGCTTCTCGACTATCGCTACCGCTTAGTGATAAAGTAAAGCATTACAGGCGATTGCATTGCATACAATAAAGCGACAACCATATGGCTCCTGCCGATTGCCGATAACTTCGGTTACAAAACATGATCATCTCATACAATAAAATTCAGCATCATGTCTTGACCATATCACATCACAACATGCCCTGCAAAAACAAGTTAGACGTCCTCTACTTTGTTGTTGCAAATTTTACGTGGCTGCTACGGGCTTTAAGCAAGAACCAATCTCACCCACGCATCAAAACCACAACGATACTTCGTCAAATAGACTCCGTTTAACCTTCTCAAGGACCGGGCGTAGCCACACTCAGTTCAACTAAAGTTGGAGAGACAGTCTTCCACAAGCCATCTATGTGCAAAGCACGCCGAGGGAACCGGTCTCGCGTAAGAGTACGCGTAAGGTTGGTCTGGATCGTCTGTCCAACAATACCGCTGAACCAAAGTATGACATGCTGGTAGGCAGTATGACTTGTATCGTCCACAACTCACTTGTGTTCTACTCGTGCATATGATCAAACCATAAAAACCTAGGCTCGGATGCCACTGTTGGGGAACGTAGTAATTTCAAAATTTTCCCTACGATCACGCAAGATCATGGTGATGCATAGCAACGAGATGAGAGTGTTGTCTACGTACCCTCGTGAGACCAGCAACGGAAGCGTTGACATAGCGTGAGGAAGTAGTCGTACTTCTTCCCGATCCAACCGATCCAAGTACCGAGCGTCACGGCACCTCCGAGTTCTGCACACGTTCAGCTCGATGGCGTCCCTCGAACTCCGATCCAGCCGAGTGTTGAGGGAGAGTTTCGTCGACGCACGACGGGCGTGGTGACGATGATGATGTTCTACGGTGCAGGCTTCGCCTAAGCTCCATAGCGATATATTCGAGGTGTAGTTTGGTGGAAGGGGCACCGCACGGCTAAGGAACGATCTCAATGATCAACTTGTGTGTCATGGGGTGCCCCTGCCCCTGTATATAAAGGAGGGAAGGGGAGGGCTGGCCGGCCAAGGAGAGGTGCGCCAGGTGTCCTACTCCTACTAGGAGTAGGATTCCCCCAAATCCTAGTCCAACTAGGTTTCCTCAAGTGGGAAGGGAGAGAGAGAGGGGGCGCCCCCTTCTCCTAGTCCTAATAGGACTAGGGAAGGGGGGAAGGTGCGGCCAGCACTATGGCCCCCTTTTCTCTTTCCCACTAAGGCCCATCAAGGCCCATTGACCCCCCGGGAGGTTCCGGTAACCCCCCGGTACTCCGGTAAAATTCCCAATTTCACCCGGAGTGATTCCGGAGTCCAAACATAGGCTTCCAATATATCAATCTTTATGTCTCGACCATTTCGAGACTCCTCGTCATGTCCGTGATCTCATCCGGGACTCGAACAACCTTCGGTACATCAATATCATATAAACTCATAATAAGCATCGGTGAAACGTTAAGCGTCGCGGACCCTACGGGTTCGAGAACTATGTAGACATGACCGAGACACCTCTACGGTCAATAACCAATAGCGGGACCTGGATGCCCATATTGGCTCCTACATATTCTCTGAAGATCTTTATCGGTCGAACCGCATAACAACATACGTTGTTCCCTTTGTCATCGGTATGTTACTTGCCCGAGATTCGATCGTCGGTATCCAATACCTAGTTCAATCTGCATCTTGCAAGTCTCTTTTCTCGTTCCGTAATACATCATCTCACAACTAACACATTTAGTTGTAATGCTTGCAAGGCTTATGTGATGTGCATTACCGAGAGGGCCCGAAGATACCTCTCCGACAATCGGAGTGACAAATCCTAATCTCGAAATATGCCAACCCAACATGTACCTTCGGAGACACCTGTAATGTACCTTTATAATCACCCGATTACGTTGTGACGTTTGGTAGCACCCAAAGTGTTCCTCGGCAAACGGGAGTTGCATAATCTCATAGTCATAGGAACATGTATAAGTCATGAAGAAAAGCACTAGCAACAAACTATACGATCAGGTGCTATGCTAATGGAATGGGTCATGTCAATCAGATCATTCAACCAATGATGTGATCCCGTTAATCAAATAACAACTCCTTGTTCATGGTTAGGAAACATAACCATCTTTGATTAACGAGCTAGTCAAGTAGAGGCATACTAGTGACACTCAGTAGGTTTATGTATTCACACATGTATTATGTTTCCGGTTAATACAATTCTAGCATGAATAATAAACATTTATCATGATATAAGGAAATAAATAATAACATTATTATTGCCTCTAGGGCATATTTCCTTCACTTGTAGCGACGAGACCCGGAAGAATCCGTCGTGGCTTGCGAAGGGGGCGACACAAATTGTGTCGGTGTCGATGCACTTGAGGAAGACGGTTGAGTCTCGGGCGTGGTAGATGCCGGGTCGTTGGCATCCTCGTCGTCGGCGTAGTCGTCGTGATCGTGACCATCATCTTGATTGTCATCATCATTAAGCGCCTCATTGTCAAGATCTCCGCCCGTGTCGTGCGTGTCGTTGTCGCTATCACCTTGTGACCCATGCACGTTGTCGTCGGTGTCAGCACCATGATGATCACTTCCATTGTGGTCACCTTGGTTGGGTGTCTTGCCAACCACCTGGACATCCTCCCCTGCATCATCATCACTTGGAAATTCAAATGTGAATATGTTACCGTTTGGAGCATCATCGGCTGCTACGCTCCAATTCCACGCTTGGTTTTCTTCAAACACAACGTCACGTGAAATCCGTAGACGCTTGGTTCGTGGATCGTAGAAGCGGTATGCCTTGGTGCCGGAACTCCTCTCGTATCCGATAAACACCATCTTGGTGCTACGATCGGCAAGTTTTGAGATATGCGGCTCCGCCGTCTTCACATCATACGCACCCGACGTCCGTAGATGAGACACATTCGCTTACGTCCGTAAATTGCTTCATCTGAGTCTTGCCGATCATTGCCTTCGTTGAAGCCCGGTTGAGAAGATAGACCGCCGTCGAGACAGCTTCTCCCCAAAAGTCCCGGCAAGTTCTTGCTCTTGAGTAAACTTCTCGCCATGTCAACGACGGTTCGATTGCGCCTTTCAACAACCCCATTCTGCTGCGGCGTATAAGGTGCCGTGAGGAACCTCTTTATGCCAATCTTCTCGCACTAGTCATTGAACTCGTTTGACGTAAACTCTCCGCCGCGATCTGTCCGTAGGCCTTGAACCTTCAGCTTGTGTTCCATCTCCGTTGCAGCCTTCAGCTTTTTGAACGCTTCAAACGCCTCATCTTTAGATCGTAGGAGAACGACCCACATATATCTGGAGTAGTCATATACCACAAGGAAGAAATACTTCTTTCCTCCATGAGTTGCTGGGGTGATAGGGCCACATAGATCACCATGGAGCAGCTCGAGTGCATCACTTGCACGATAGGTAGACTGAGCAGGGAACGGCCTGCGGTGCTGTTTTCCAACCAAGCACCCGTCACATACTCGATCAACATGGTCGATAAACGGCATCCCAGATACCATCTCCATCTTCGACATCTTCTTCAAGGCGTAGAAGTTAACGTGTCCAAATCTAGCATGCCATAACCACGAATCATCATCACTCTTGGCGAGCCAACACTCCGGTTGAGATTGATCAAGGTTGAGAATATAGAGCCTGTTCAGCGTGCGATTCACACGCCGCTTAGCACGCTTTGGAGGTTGTCGAAGATCGTCATCACTCCGTTCTCAATATCCACCTTGCATCCATTCTCGTCAAGTTTCCCGACAGAGATGATGTTGTTGCGGCCGTGGGATGTAGTACACTCCGGTGAGTATGCGATGTTCTCCTGTGAGACCCTCGAAGAGGACAGAACCTTGCCCGCAAATCTCCACATTTGAACCATCACCGAACTTGACCGAGCCTTGAACATCATATTCTAGCTCGAGGAACTTCTCCTTGCACCCCGTCATGTGGTTACTGGCATCCGTGTCGAGATACCACGACACGTTACGCTCCGGATAACTTTGGTGTTACTTTTTTCTCATGAAGTAGCACTTTCCGGTTTGGTTTCACAACCGCTGTTTGGACGAGATCACAGACTTTGGCCATCAGAAGACCTGGACGTTCATCTTCCTGCTTCGCCAAATTTGCCTTGATCTCCCTCTTGTTAGGCTTCACGAGATCACAAACTTCGGCAATCATAAAACCTGGACGTTCGTCTTCCTGCTTCGCCAAATTTGCCTTGATCTCACACTTGTTAGGCTCCACGAGATCACAAACTTCGGCCATTAGAAGACCTGGACGTTCGTCTTCCTGCTTTGCCAAATTTGCCTTGATCTCCCTCTTGTTAGGCTCCGGACAATCCTTCGCAAAGTGACCCATCTCGTTGCAGTTATAGCACTTGACCTCGGACATATCCAAGTTCCGTGTCTTCCGCTCTTTAGATCGGTCCGCCTTACCACGACCTTGTGGCTTGCCTTTTCCTTTGCCTTCTTCGGTTTGTCTGCCGCGCTTTACGTTGCTTGAGCCTTCGCCAACGTTGCGCCTTCCTTTGCTACTTGGGGACTCCCAATCTGCGCGTGAGTACATGAGTTGGTCATCACCTCCTCCTTTGCCTTTCCGACAACCACGAGCATTCTCTTCCCATGTCCGCATAGCGTCCGATCGCCTCCGTTATGGTCATGTCGTCGATGTCGTAAAGCTGCTCGAGCGTGCCGATGATGTACGTGAATTTATCAGTCACCGAACTGAAAAACTTCTCCACAATCTCGGACTCCTCGAGCTTTGCACCAAGCGGCGGATCTTTCCCACCAATGTAGTCGACGCATGGCTTAGTCGTTCACCGATTCAGTTTCCTCCATCTGCAACTTGTGAAATTGGCGCTTCAGCACTTGTGCCCGAGCCTTGGTGAGGCGATCTTCTCCGATCCTCATCTCTTTGAGTGCGTTCCACGCCTCTCTTGCTGTCTCGAACTCCGCCAATGTCATCAGCACGGAATCCGGCACAGACTGGGCTATGGCGGCCATGGCACCTTCGTCGCACTCCTTGTCGACGTCGTCGTCCGTGATGGCCTCCCACACTGGAAGGGTTCGGAGAATGATCTTCATCTTCACCGCCCAAACGCCGTAGTTGGCGTTGGTGAGCATCGGTACTGGATGGGGATGTTGCGATGCGCTGTACGTTGGAGCCGCCCGTTCCGCCACCACTTGTTGCTGACTTGCCGCCCTTCTTCACATTGTCGCCTTTCTTGTTCGCCTTGAAACCGCCGTTGCCGGACTTGACCGACTCAGCGTCGCTGTCCGTCATCGTAGATCGTAGATCGTCGAGGCTCTAGATACCAATTGTTGGCTTTAGATCGCTAGATCAATTCATCAGAAGTTGAAAACACATACGTGCAAAACTTGCAAGCAAGCAAGCAACTAGCTTGATTGATCTACATGAGCAATTCGTGCTCGTGTAGCTGTACGTGAACCTGGCTTGCTAGCTCTCCAATGGATCGGATCGATCACGACGGGAGTTCTCTTGGGAACGTAGCAAACGTAAGAAACAATCGGAAGACTTTTGTATATAGCTACAGGAGCTTGTCGCTCCTGGCTTTTCTTTATTGCTTTGATCTCTTCGTTGTGTTGGTTACAAGAAGCACCCCTAGGTGCTTTTTATACACGTCCATAAGGGACTATGAAAATAGACTAGGACTAGGAATCCTAATACTACTAGGACTCATACTTACTCCTTTTCCTAATTCTACGTGTACTAAGGAAACGTGGTTAACTTCTACACCGGTGGCTATCGGAGGGCGGCGGCTGGATGTGAGCCAGCGGCAGATGACAGAGACGGGGGCAGCGGAGATCAGGTTGGTGGTAACTGGCGACTCGAGTCAAGAACATGATCGGATCGATCCGGACCTGCAGCAGCGGATGGAGCTCGAGGCTAGAAGCCGCCTCCTGGATCGGGCACAACGGGCTGGGTGAGAGCAGCGGTAGCACAAGGAGCTGGACGCATGAGAGGAGGGAGGCGGCAGCGAAAAAATTCCTAACCTAGGCTCGTGATACCATGTTAGGAGAATAGCAACTTAGTATTATTACTCCCTCCGTTTCTAAATAATTGTCTTTCTAGAGATTTCAATAAGTGACTACATACGGAGTAAAATGAGTGAATCTACACTCCAAAACATGTCTATATACATCCGTATGTTGTAGTCCATTTGAGATGGCTAGAAAGACAATTATTTGGGAACGGAGGGAGTAGAAGGCAAATTAGCAACTTAGTATTATCAGAAGGCAACTTACTGGCTTTTGTCTTCTGATAATACTAAGTTGCTATTCTCCTAACATGGTACAGGGGAGGTTAAAGATCAGAATGCAAAAGACCAACTGTCACTATATATCTTATATTTACTAATCAGAGGCACCATATGAGACGCCACGTTAATCTGGAGGTTATAAAATTGTGTCCATTAGATGGACTAATTATCAATTGATAGCCGTTAGATCAGATGAGGCCCGCTCCACCAATTTTGTGTGAGACGGACTCCTCTCTTTCCTTTTCGTAATTGCAACAGAGTAGAAACAGAAAAAAAAAACTCATATGGCCACTTTCCACATCTTTCCTCCGTATAATAAACAAAAAGGAACAAACAAGATGGTTAAGTCCTACTCCAAGTTGATTGGCTGGTGGAAGCTAGAGTCGCCGCATGTGTCCACGTGCCTCCATCCTTGCACGGCTGCAACAACTGATCTTGCACCGACTAATGTTTGTTTCAGCCTCCAACAGACTACGTACGCCTAATAATTTGAGGTTTAACTGCAATTTGTGTGTTGTTAGCAATCAACCATTTTTTTAAATCCTAGATCCAAAACCTCCAGAAACAATGGCGTACGTGTGTGTGCTAAGCTAGCCTGAAATAGCAGCTTGATTGATTCCCTCAAGTAGCACACGCACGTCTTTCCAAGCACCTTAATCTATCAACAGGAAGATAGCAATACGTGCTAAGCTCACGCATGTACGTAGGCAGCCAGGTAGAGCTAGCTTGATCCATCCATTGTATCCTCCTCGACGCCTCGGCTGAACGTCTCGGCAAGAATAGAAAAAGGCAAAAACACAAATTGATGATTGATAGCTGCATGCGCGTCATGCTCCTGTTTCTCTTTATCCCTTCTCAATGATACAAGTTACAGGGCCGGCCTGGATGCACACACATATATATGCTTGAAGATAGCATAGCAGCTAATTGACTTGATGTAGTATTGATAAAGCTACTTGGTTTAGAATAGTGATGATACTAGGACTAATGTACATGTCCTGAAAATTTGTGCTTATGTCTAACATCAACAATGGTGATTGTAAGTTCTCTCAAGTAAATTTGAACGACTAAGTTATAATTCTTATTTAACGTTTGTTCTTGAAGCAGCAGACGTGTTGATATTTCTGAGAGAAAGAAAACCTAGAAGTGTGGATGTTTACGGCTCCTAAAGTGATCTTCACAAAAATAAATACACTAACTAGCATGTACTTTAAAAACAAGAACCTGCAGATCGTATTCAAAAGAAGACTGCACGGTGGTTATCGAGCCGAGGCGTTCCTCAGCGGTGCCGGACGAGGTTGCCTGATTAGGCAAATATTCCCCGGGCAGCAGCCAGTACGTAGCTCCAAGAGCTTCTTTGGTATGCACGTACATGCCGGCTGCATCTATTGTGCCTCCAGATACAACGCAAAGTTAGGTTTGATATTACTCTATTTGTGTCTGAGCTTTTGAAAGTTCATATGATTTGGGTACATGCATGGAATTCGCTGATACTTTGACGTAAGGTGTGGCTACACATACATGCCTTCATCTTTGTCAGAATTAGTATGCTGAAATTCCCATACCAGAATACTCACGCAAGGTAATAAAAGATATACTCATACAAGGTAATAAAAGTAAGCCTTATGTCTATCGTCCACGAAAATGATGTGATACACAAACACAAAATTATATATTCAATATACAAATATGCATATATATGTTGCAAATAAAATAGCTATAGTCCTCACGTCACCACAAATAAAATTTGCATAAAATTGATTACTATAAAAATAAAAATAAAAATCATCACATCAATATGATGTAGTTTAACAGAAAAATCTAAGAAGTACAACAATATCATTTTTAGTTGTACACCAATATTTGTGGACATAACATATCTGACTTGAATACCACATATTTCCTCATAGAACATGGTGCATGGATCTACTCATTATCACCAATAAAAGGTGAATATTTTCATGTACTCCAGACAAAAAAGAACACATCTATATTTATGCAAATAGTAATGAATGATTCAATCCTGGAAAATCATCACACATACAAAAAAAATTTAAATGTTTATGGCGACATATATCCTGGATAACAAAAATAAGACCAAACTCGATATTCCGTAAAAAAAAATAAGAACACATCATACATTCATTGAATTTTGCATTTCCAACATGAATGTTTTACATATGTTATAAAAATTTGAGGATGTTGGGAAGACACAACATGAATATAACACATTTTTTGACATGTCGATGGTTCAAAAAGTGTATGCATGCAAACTATAGAAACAGATGAACTAGAGTTATTTAATTCAATCATTTTCCCTATAGTTAACCACAATGTATAACATTAATTAATAAATCAAAGTATCATCAAGTATGCCATACATTTTATTTAAAGTTTTGCTAGCCCGTGCAGGCGCACGGGTTTGATGACTAGTAAATATAACTCTAACAGGCCCAAATTTAAGCCGGTCAACGCCCAGTCGTACGACGCGAGCGACTTACAGCCGCACGATTCTCCTTCCGCCCTCCCTCGTTGTGTCTTCTTCTCTGGGAAAAACAGCCACATTGCATCGCTATGGATGAGCACACGCCCGGCTACGAAGCACTGCCCTGTGCATCTCATTTGTTGCCGCCGGTCACAGCCCTCACCACGGGTCGTCGACCCTCGCCGCAGGTCGCTGCCCTCGCCGCCGTCATGTCATGCCTTTCCCACCGGATCCGCGTCTGCAGCAGCGTGCCCCCTCGTGGTTGCAGCTCCCCTTGACGATGGTCGCAGTTCTGATGGTGGCGGTCGCGACTCCGGTGAAGATGGTCGTAGCTCCGACAGAGATGGCCCCATGGTAGTAACTACGGTGGCGTCGTGTGGCCGTCTGGCGCTCGTGTTGGTTCCAGCAAAAACACTTGCCGGTTGTAACATTTTTTCCATGGATGCAGCTCCGTCGTGCAGATGCTCGACGGTGATAGCTTTTTTTGTCAACGGATGTAGCTTTTTTAGTCACTGGCTCTAGCTTCGTTTTCTTCGGTCGCAGCAAAGGTCAGCGGCCGGCGTCAGGCCTCATAGCCCATGCTCTCGCCGGGTTCCAGCTTTTTTTAGCTGGTTCTCACCGGGTGTCACCGATGCAGCAAAATTCATTGCCGGTAGTGGCAAAACCAACAAATAGTTGTAGCAAAAAACGGCCGTCCGTCGTCTGGTCGTGACTGTTTTGTACCAAAAACGGATACAGGTTGTAGCACCGAGGCTAGTCGGTTGTAGCAAAAAATCACCATAGTTGTAACCTCGACGTCCGCCGGTTCCAGCAAATTTGCGCCGAGGGGTTGTAGCACCGAGGCTTGTCGGTTGTAGCAAAAAAACACCATGGTTGTACCCCTCGACCTCTGCCGGTTCCAGCAAATTTACGCCGCGGGGTAGTCCTGCCATGGCTGGTTGCAGCTCCGGCGTGGCCGGGTTCGACGAGGTAGGCAGAGCTCCGATGCACGCGGATCTGGTCGAGGGCGGCCAGATCAGCCGATTCCCATGGCGGCGGCGGCCCCGGGAGGCCTCCGGCGCGGGGCGACGGGTTGACCATGGCAGCGGGGAGAGAGAAGAGAGAGATGAGCGAGAGGAAGAAGAGAGAGATGAGCGAGAGGAAGAAGAGAAAAAGGTGGGAGAAGACGCACGTGGGTGGGCCTTCCATCCCACGTGTCGCTAGGCGAGTCGCTGGGCATGTTTGCGCGTGGACGCAACCGGCCGAAGCTCCATGAAACGTTTTCCTTTTGTAAATACTGAACTTTTAATCAAAATAAGTATTATGTTGCAAACAATGTTTGAAGATAAGTGTCAAAATCGACATTCATAGAATTGAGTGTTCTACTTTTGCCTCACAGACACTTCAATATATATTTAAATACCAGTGAATTTAGAGAATGGAGATGACCGCAAACCCCCTCGTTGCTGGCTTCGTGATTTCCTAATGCTAGAGCTAACACCGAGGGGCGGCATGTTAGGAATAGTCTAGAGAGTTCTAGATATTCTGGTTGTACTCGGTTTGGTTGAGATAAAACCAGAACCGAATCCTGCCTAGAGTTGTTTAGATTCATTGTTATCTCTTTATCTTTTTGTAGCCCAAGTCTGTAACGATACTTTGTATACGCCTCGATCAGGGCTTGCTGATCCTATATAAACACGAAACCAGCGGCCTACTACGGTAGGTAAAACACGCTTCCTTATTTTCACATGGTAATCAGAGCTTCCCTTTCAAAACACATCTAGCCTTTCCTTCCTAGCCCCCATGTCTTCCTCCTCATCCCACGCCACGGCCAATCCCCTCAACAACCAAATCACTGAGAAGCTTACCCGTGAAAACTTCCTTCTGTGGAAGACCCAACTCCTTCCCCAGATACGTGGAGCCTCCCTTTTCGGATACCTAGATGGATCCATCGCCGAGCCTGAGAAAACCATCACCACCACCGACAAAGATGGCAAGGATACGAGCATCCCAAACCCGGCGCACGTGGCCTGGGTTACCCAGGACCAGCAAGTGCTCGCCTACCTCCTGACCTCGATCACGAGGGAGGTACTGACGCAGATGGTCTCCGTGGAGACGGCGCACGCGGCATGGACCGCTCTGACGAACATGTTTTCGTCACACTCTCGCTCCCGCATCAACAATCTCCGGATCTCCCTCTCCAACGCCGAGAAGGGGACCCAGTCAGTCGCGGTCTACTTCGCCAAGATGCGGTCGTTCGCTGATGAGCTGGCGGCTGCCGGCAAACCACTTGGCGAAGCTTTCGCCTTTGTATCAGCATTGTTGTATCCTAACCCCTTGGTATCTGCTCTTGATGCTCGTACTGAACCACTTACGCTAGATGCATTGTACTCCCAGATGGCGAACTTTGATCAGCGCGTCGAGCTTCTTCAAGCCTCTGGCAAAGGCGGCTTCAGATCTTCACCCAACGCCGCCACTCGTGGGCGTGGTCAGCAGCGTGGTCGTGGCATGTCCCGTGGCCGTGGTGGCGGCCGCGGTGGACATGGTCGCGGCTCTGGTGGTGCCTCCCCTGGCTACAACAACAACAGGGGGGCGCCCAGGACCAGGAGGACCGGCTGGTGGGGGTTTCCGCAATGACAATCGCCCCCACTGCCAAATATGCAGCAAGCCAGGCCACGTTGCCATGGACTGCTGGTACCGGTTCACGGAAGACTATCTTCCAGAAGAGAAGGTGGCCGGATCTGCAGCAACCTCATTATATGGGGTAGACACAAATTGGTACGCCGACAGTGGCGCTACTAATCACATCACGGGTGAACTCGAGAAGTTAACCACCTGTGACAAGTACCACGGAGGTGATCAAGTCCACACTGCTGATGGTACATGTATGAATATTAGTCATGTTGGAAATTCCATTATCAGAACCCAAAATCAAGATCTCCATCTAAACAAAATTCTACATATTCCTACTGCCTCACAAAATCTCCTTTCCGTTCATCGTCTTACCCTTGACAATCATGTTTACATTGAGTTTTGGCCTTATTTCTTTTTTATTAAGGATCAGGTCACGGGAGGGTGCTGCATCGAGGCAGATGTAGAGGAGGTCTCTATCCATTGATTCCGTCTAGGACGTCAAATAAACAAGCTTACGGTGTCATCAAGATATCTTCATCGTGTTGGCACGCTCGGCTTGGTCACCCTTCATTTTCAATAGTTCAATGTGTGCTTAGGAATAATAAACTTCCTTGCCATGGGGAGTTAGATGTTGAGTCAGTATGTGACTCGTGCCAACGAGCAAAAAGTCATCAATTACCCTATCCAGTGTCTACTAGTGTATCTACCAAACCTCTTGAGTTGGTCTTTTCTGATGTATTGGGAGATGCTCCTCTTTCTGTTGGTAGATATAAATATTATGTGAGTTTCATCGACGATTACACCAAATTCTCATGGATTTACCTTATTAAGAAAAAATCTGATGTTTTTGAGGTTTTTCAAAATTTGCAAGCACATGTTGAACGCCAATTTAATGCAAAAATCCTTGCCATCCAATCTGATTGGGGTGGGGAATATGAGAAAAACTCATTCTTCCAAAAGATTGGCATTGCACATCATGTTTCCTACCCCCATGCTCATCAGCAGAATGGATCGGCTGAGAGAAAACACCGCCACATTATTGAAGTCGGACTTGCTCTTCTTGCAAACTCCTCTATGCCATTAAAATACTGGGATGAAGCTTTTCTTGCTGCCACATATATCATCAATTTACTTCCCAATAGTGTTATCAATTTTGAAACCCCTTATGAACGTCTTTTTCACAAAAAGCCTACCTACAAATCTCTTCGTGTGTTTGGATGCGCTTGTTGGCCAAATCTTTGCCCATATAATTCTCGTAAGCTTTCCTTTCGCTCCAAACAATGTGTCTTCTTAGGCTACAGTCCGCGTCATAAGGGGGTCAAATGTCTTGATATATCTACTGGTCGCATATATATTTCCAGAGATGTCGTCTTCGATGAGAATGTGTTTCCATTTGCGTCTCTTCATCCAAATGCAGGCGCCCTCCTCCGGAAGGAAATCTTGCTCCTTCCTAAACATCTCCATTCATCCACTTCCTTTGATCATGGGCGAAATAATGGCAATGACCAAAGTAATGTGACTGATATTTGTACTGCTCACACACCCTCTCCAGATGATGCAGGATTTGTGGACGATTATACATGTGAAAATTTGGAAAAAAATGATCCAGAATTGATGGAAAATGATGAATATATGGAAGAGAATGCGCCCATATCGCATGTCACGCTACAGGACAGCAGCACGAGATCCGGTGCTGATCCAGGCGCGCGATCCGGAGGAGATACGAGCGCGCGATCCCATGAAGAAATCGGCGCCCGATCCGGTGCTGATGCATGCGCAGAGGAGGCAACGCGCCAACGTGACATCTCCACGTCGACATCGGGTCCCGCGCGGTCGCCTGGCTCCAGTCCGCAGCGGATCCCGACCGGGCGGGCGCGCACGCCCTCAAGCGGCGGCAACAAACACCAGGCTGCCACGGCGCCCGGCACAGCATCGCCACTCGCGCGTGCGGAGCAGCCGATCCAGCCTGGGTCAGCGTCCGGTCCAGTGGGCTCACCTGGGCCAGGGCAGTCGCTGTCCAACAGTGGAGATTCGGCGCATGTGCCTGACGTGCCAGCGCCCGGATCTTCTGTGGAGGAGGCTGATTCCCAGATTGTGCAGACTCATGTGCGAGGGCGTACACGACTTCAGTCAGGAATTATGAAGCCACTGATTCCCTCAAACGGTACTGTTCGGTATGAAAAAAATTATAAAATAAAATATGGTTCATTTTGTTCAACAGGTGAGCCACAAAGTGTCCAAGAAGCATTGGATGATTCAAGATGGAGAAAAGCAATGGATGAGGAATTTCTAGCACTAAAAAAAACAAGACATGGCATCTTGTTCCTCCAAGAAGTGGTAAAAATATCATAGATTGTAAGCGGGTCTATAGAATTAAAAAGAAATCTGATGGTAGCATAGATAGATATAAAGCCAGATTAGTAGCCAAAGGATTTAAACAACGGTGCGGTATAGATTATGAGAATACCTTTAGTCCAGTTGTTAAAGCTGCTACTATCAGGCTTGTTCTTTCTATTGCTGTATCCAGGGGATGGAGCTTGAGACAGCAAGATGTTCAGAACGTGTTTCTTCATGGTGTTCTGGAAGAAGAGGTCTATATGAGGCAACCACCAGGATATGAGGACAAGAACTCACCCTTTCATGTGTGCAAGCTGGACAAGGCTCTTTACGGGCTTAAGCAAGCCCCAAGGGCATGGTATATTCTCGACTGAGCTCAAAACTTTAACAACTTGGTTTCATTCCTTCAAAGGCTGACACTTCACTCTTTATGTTCAATAAATATAGAGTGACAATATTTGTTCTCATTTATGTTGATGATATTATTGTGACAAGTTCCTCTCAGGAAGCAGTGTCAGCACTGTTGAAGGATTTGAGTTCAGCCTTTGCATTAAAGGATTTAGGAGATCTACACTTCTTTCTTGGAATTGAGGTAAAGAAAATCAATGATGGTATTGTGCTAACACAAGAGAAATATGCTTTGGATCTTCTAGCTAAAGTAGGTATGCAAGACTGTAAGGCAGCACCTACACCCTTGTCCACTACTGAAAAAATTTCAGCTTATGATGGAGAACCACTTCGACCAGAAGATGGTACGAGGTATAGAAGTATTGTTGGTGCATTACAGTATTTGACTCTTACAAGGCCAGATATTTCCTTCTCAGTAAACAAAATATGTCAGTACTTGCATGCACCAACCACAGTTCACTGGACTGCAGCTAAGAGAATTCTCAGATATGTCAAGCACACAATAAACTCAGGTTTAGCATATAGGAAGTCATCTTCTACCTTATTGAGTGCATTCTCAGATGCAGATTGGGCAGGTGATATTGATGACAAAAGGTCAACAGGTGGTTTTGCAGTGTATTTTGGTTCAAATCTTATATCTTGGAGTGCAAGAAAACAACCCACTGTATCAAGATCAAGTACAGAGGCAGAATACAAGTCTGTGGCCAATGCTACTACAGAACTTATCTGGTTGCAATCTCTTCTTAAGGAACTTAAAGTTTCTACAAGAGAAGTTCCTTGTCTTTGGTGTGATAATCTTGGTGCTACCTACTTGTCAGCTAATCATGTATTTCATGCTAGAACTAAGCATATTGAAATTGACTATCATTTTGTCAGAGAAAGGGTGACTAATTAATAAACTACTTGATATAAGGTTTGTTTCTTCTAAGGATCAAGTTGCAGATGGTTTTACAAAGGCATTGCCTCAGAGAGACTTGGAGAACTTTAGGCGCACTCTCACCTTGACCAAGATGTGATTGAGAGGGCTGTTAGGAATAGTCTAGAGAGTTCTAGATATTCTGGTTGTACTCGGTTTGGTTGAGATAAAACCAGAACCGAATCCTGCCTAGAGTTGTTTAGATTCATTGTTATCTCTTTATCTTCTTGTAGCCCAAGTCTGTAACGATACTTTGTATACGCCTCGATCAGGGCTTGCTGATCCTATATAAACACGAAACCAGCGGCCTACTATGGTAGGTAAAACACACTTCCTTATTTTCACACGGCATGCTATGCACACACTCTCCTTCCTTCCGGATTGTACAATACTTCCATCAAGAAGGTCGCCCGCTATGTTGAAAAAATCAAGGAGGAGATCACGCTGGCGGCATACATACTGTGGAACTTGTGGAAGGAGCGGAACAGAAGAATCTTCGAGCAGAAAGAGTTACCGGCCATTTCTCTGACGGGGCTAATTCGAGAGGATTTTTTTTTGCTTTAGCGAGGCTATGAGGGAGTAAACACTGTGGGATTTTCATGTACTGTTGTGTTGTTTTTTTCTTCTTCCTCACCACTGATGTATGAGTGACTGAACCTGGATCTTCTCCGATGGGTCATCCGTCTTGTACTTCTTTCTTCCTACTATAATGCAAAAGCAGAGCTCCTGCTATTCACGTAAAAAAAAAACTCGGAATCATCAAAAGGTTTTGCTAGAAGAGGTTTTGAAGATCTGAAAAAAGGCCTTATTGTTACTCCTTTACGTGCCAGAGCTATGTTCCTGAATGATCCCCTCAGGGTTCTTTGACCGATCAGGATTGCCGCTAGGTTCAGCTTTACATCAGCTGAAGATTTGAAAGAAGCCGCCTCTAATGAAACCGCAAAGTGGGGTCTTACTAGGAAGGTTACCAGAGAACGTATTGGCCACGAGGTTAGTCTCATGATGTCGCACAAACATTCACTTCATGAAATTCAATGCACTACATATTCGTTATTTAAGTTGTTTGTCTTTATATTCACATGACTTGCAATCAAATATTACAGTACATATTAGTTTTTTTTTTTGAAACTAGTACATATTTGTTGCTCTTCGTAGATCAAATAAGTGAAGTGCTTTATCTTGTGATGCGCCAAGGCTTTGGCAATTTGCTATCTCCGCCACCGTCGAGAACTACAAAAATATATTTGTCAAAAGAGAAATCCAGGTTACAGAGTGTCAAGGGCGTCCAAATTCCCAAGGCTAACTCGTGCGCTAGCTGCAGAAAGAAGCTACCCCTCGTCGTCGACGACGAACACGACGTGCTCGTGCAGCTCCGTGTGGATGCTGACAGTGCCATCCTGCTGCGGCGATCTTGCCATGTTCCTGTTGGCCTTGAGTTGGTCCTCGAACATCTTCTGCTCCTCTATCCTCACCTGCAGACTCCTCTGCATCTGCAGCACCGTAAAGTGAAGACCAACAAAGTCGACAAGACTCCTAAGGCCAGCGAACTGTGTGTCACTCACATGTGGCCCTGCCCTAGTAGAGCCTAATTTTTCTCTCGATGGGGAACAACCGAGCAAGTGACGAGAATATAAACTGCATTCAGACATGTGAGAGAATGGAGTAGGGAACTTTCACCCTTCTCCTCCTTATCATTATCCAATTGTTGGGGTTACCTCGACCCTTCCAGCCTCTAGCTCATCGCCCGTATCCAATTCTCTATGTTGAATCATACGTGTTGCTTGTATTTTGCTGGGCCCGACAAGAAATGCCTAGACATGCACGACTATTAACCTAGTTTGTCCTGGATGTGATGTCGATCTGTATGTATGCCTCCAAAGCAAAATATGTAAATTACGAGAGTGGCGATGAACGATGAAAATGACGGAATCATACATCTTACGGAGACAGCCCCTACCAAAGCATTATCGACATCGACCTTCCCAGCGTCGCCATCGGTGGGCAACACGGGCGGCAGCCCGCACATTCCCAGCGACTAGGATTCCCATCCTGGGTCCTTCCTCCTACCGCCGCCCAGATCTGCTGGGCAAAGCCCGTCTTGACCAAGTCGATCTTGGCGTCCGAGCAAGTGCGCCCGCCACAATGCAAAGGCCGGAAGCTTGGCGCCGTGTAGGGATGGCAATGAGGCCCCATACCCGGCAAACCCATGGGGATTTCATCTATTAGGGGGTGGGTATGGGCGAAAAACTTCCCCACACTACCGGACTCGCACCCTACGTTGAGTGTCAGGAACACTCCGCAAAGGGCCTAAAACACTTGGTAAAGACTTCGCCGAGAACTGTTCTCGGCAAAAGCCATCCGGCGTACACCTCTCAAGCAAACAAAAAGTTGCCAAGAGCTAACCGTCGGACACTCGGTAAAGAGTTTGTCGAGGGCCAAACAGTGTGTCTCGGCAAAATAAAATGACTTCACGGCTGCTAGTTCCATCAGGTCTTTGCGAAGTGTCCCACTCGGCATAAATGTAGGTCTTTGCCGAGTGTTCCACTCGACATAACTGCAATAAATCAAGTTTCAGCAACTCCCAGCCGCATGCCACTTTCCGGGAGCAGCGTTCGGTAATGGTACTTCTTCCGAGTGTTGCTCTTGGTAAAGATTTGTTGCTGTATTATTCTTTGCCGCTTCCGTCAATCGCTGCAGTAAAACAGATATACAATACACAAGCTTCATATCAAGTAACACTATTAACAACAAACTCAAAGAAGGCTTTTATATATGGTCCACCCAAGCTTAACCACAAACTCACATAGGTATTATATAAATAGTTCACACAAGCTTCATTTGAAGTCACAAAGTAGCTCTTTAGCACAAGTGCCTACTTACTAAATAAAAAAGTGATCAATGCATGTCTACATGCGATCACATGATAAAAATAAAACCACAATTAGGACAAATTGAAAGAGAATGATCAAGTTCTTCAATCTGCTTAACCCGATAAGATGTTTCTCGCTTGCACCACTGCCTAATTCAGTGTTTCTCTTCTTGTCAAGCACATACTGATTATAATAATTCTCCTGTTGGTCCTCGAACATCTGCCACCTCTTAGTCTGCTCCTCAATCCTCACCAACAAACTCTCCCGCATCTGCAGCCTCTTACCATGCTCCTCTATCCTCACCTGCACACTCTCCACCATCTGCAGTACAAGAAAGTGAAGACCAACAAAGTTATCATGACTCCTAAGGCCAGCGAACTGTGTGTCACAGTCAAGTGGCCCTAGTAGAGCCTAATTGTGTGCTTGAACTAATTTCCTCTTACCTCGAGCAGCTCGTGGAGGCGGGGCTGCACGTCGAGCTGGATGCAGAGCGCTTCCTGATCGCATTCCATCGCACACGTAGGAGTGTCGCCACCATTAAACCATTAGTGCATGCCATGGTGACACGGCAGGAGGATTCCATTCCATCAAGATGTTGCTAGTTATAGTGAAAGATAAATGCGCTTTCGGGTCCAGATTTTCCGGGTCCTTTCCTCCTGTTGCTTCACATCATGACAAGACATGGGTGTAAACTTCTTCCAGGTTAACAGCAATCTTTCCCTGTCTACTTTATTTTCACACTGTATTTGGAACCTGCAGGAGAATTGGGAAATTTGGGATTGAAGGATGAGTGCAGAGATGGCTCACTTTTAACAACCGCTCGAGCAAGTGGCAAGAATATAAAGATGCAAAGATAAAGATATATACATTTCATCCAGACACGTAAGACAATGGAGTAGGGAACAATTGGCCACCTTGGAGGTTTCACCCTTCTCCTCCTTATCCTTGTTGGGGTTGCCTTCGCCCTTCTAGCCTCTAGCTCATCGCCCGTATCCAATTCTTCTCTATGTTGAATCCTTCCAGGTTGCTTGTATTTTTCTATCCCGACAAGGGATGAGTAGACATGCCAGATTATGAACTTAGTTTTTCCTGGATGTGATGTCGATCTGTACATATATATGCCTCCAAAAGCAAGACATGTACATTACAAGAGCCAGGATGAAAATGACGGAATCATATACTATCTTACTGAGACAACCCATACTAGCAAAGATTATTAGTTGTTTTTCTGCTCTCACAATGCAGCACATCATGAAATTTATTATAGCAGCTGGATTTGATAGCTTCATACTCAAATGGCATGTGAACTGCACACAAGTGCCAATTTTTTTTTAAAAAAGTTTAGTGAAATCTCGCAATATGCCCCGTTTTAAATCCTTTTCAACTCTATGATCCGGTCATTCTTGTAGCAGACATAGAGTAACCTTTTGTCCACGTGAAGGACAAAGAGCATCTCTTCGTTCATGTAGAGGCCGAACAGATGTCTTCGTTCCCTTGGACGAAGAGACGCTCTTCGTTCACCACGTGAACGAAAAGAGGGGTTGTCCCACGTACAAAACACAAAGGCAAATTTCACTAGCAATATGTGGATTTTGTGGCACAAAAGTGACACCATTGGTTCTATATTGAAAAATACTTTGTAACGCCGTCACTTTTTTATATATGAATCAAATATCATTTGCATAACTAGTGAAAAGTGGGTCATAACTTAGTGGCCTTGAACTTGCCTGGATTTTCAATTCACTGTGTTACGTAAATTTGGAGAAGATGTGTACAAGATGTCAACCCAGAGACCTATCAACGGACAATCTATCGACATAAAAATGACTTCCTTAGCTATCGTTTTCACTTGAGCCCAATGAGGAGTAGCATTCACTCCAACCCAGTTGTCCGAATAGATATCCTCAAAGAAGGTTTAGGGTACACCTGTAGAGAAATCTTTTTTCTTGTAAGGGGGGAAATGAGATAGAAATGACTCACGGTGTGCCTTTTATAGGGTCATGTGTACAAGTCACCACCAATACCCTTTGATGGGGTGGAAAAAGTAGGAACTTTTTTTTCCGCATCCACCATGGAAAAGGCAGGAGCTTTGTAGTCTTATTTGGTTCATGCACTTGGAATGACCTTGATCCACGAAAGATGGTGATCTATGGGTTGTGGGGCCTTATCCTCCATGGGTTGCCTGTTTTCAACCATCTTATGATTTAACTTTCTCTTCCATGCCTTCTCGAAAGAAAAGAAAAAGTTATTTTTCATGACTGGTAAATTCTTGTCTTTCGGTGTTCCGGTGTACATCCTATGAGGATTGAGAGCCCTTGATCAGTATCCCTTACAACAAATACTACGGACGAAAAATCATCTCTGGATCTGTTTAGGAATGCTTCACTCCATCAAATCCACTTTGGAGCAGTTCCACCTAGGAGTTGCAGCTCCATCATAGAGCGGTTTGTCATGTTTGGCTTGCAGCTAGCTACAGCTTCAAGAATGAGAAATTTGGTGGCAAAGATCTATTGGGGGATATGTGGCATGGGGGCAAAGGGGTGCCCACTTATCGGTGGCAGTAGTGGGTAATTTTTCCCAACTGCACGAGGATTTTTTCGAACTAGAGTTTTTGGAGCACCCTCTAAAGAGCTTCATGAAAAACATTGAGTTGTATCCCAGATTCTAGATTTTTTGCGGAGCGGGGCATCATGGTGCTAATGATGCTATCCCGTTTGGCTTGTGTTTGGAGCAGCCCCAAACATGACCTTATCACCTAAAAAGTAGGCACTCCATTTTCATGGAACACCATGATTCCAACAATTAAGGACCAAAGCAAGATTATGGGCCACCAGATCAAGCACATGATTACCTTGAGGCTGATATAACACAAACACAAGTACTAATACCAATATTGTTCCATCTCATTTTATCAATTTAACAATGAATCAATGATTTTGAGTTCCATCGTGGTTGCCCCATTTCGGCACCAATTTCAAAAAGCATGTTTGCAATTGCAATATCCTTTGTGATAAAGTGAAAACACTTATTATGCCTTCATTTATTGAGTGATAATGTCATGTTGTCTAAACTGTGGGACACATACATCCTAGCTTTATGGATAAACCAACTTTACAGATCTGTTTAGTCTGATTGATTCCACAATTAATTTGACAGATTGTCCATGCTGCAGTCTGTTTGTTTTCTTCTAGTATCTGAAGGATCACATGTATATTGCACAGGAAGAAAAAAGAAATTTGTGAATCACATGACACGTTAACAAGGATTATCACTCTCAATCTACATGTTGCTTTGCTTTCAGGCAAGTTCCTAGAAGAAATTCTAGAAGTGTGAGCTTGCATTTGAGCTTGGCATTCATTCACATAGCATGTTCTTTTGGTGGTCAAACCGTGAGAAAAAAAATTGTACTTGAGTGGCAACAAATGTTATTCGAAATTGCTGTGCATACGATGAACAGTGTGTATGATTTTTGTACGACATGATCTCACTCATCCATCCAACTGATCGAACGGCTGCTGACTATTGTCGTACGTACATCGTACAAAATTAGTCATACGTGTAACAGTTCTCAATGTTATTTGTTCTTGGTCTTAGTTGTGGTGCATGGTGTTGGTTGAGGTGAAGGATGGGAGTGATCACTCGTCTAGCATGTACCATGTGGCCCTGCACTTTTTTTAATGGTGGAAGGGTCACAACTCACAACTCACAAAGGACCCGGGTTTCATTAGATAAGCAATAGGACGCCGATAATGCCCACACGTGTGGGCGTTAAGGGATCTGGCTACACGTTTTGTGTGGTGTCTAAGAGTACCGGCCCACACGCCTATGTGTAGGCAAAACAACTAGCGCCCACACGTTTTTTTTCCCTCGTGGTTCCCTCTCACAAGCCTACGTGTGGGCAAAATGGATAACGCCGACGCGACATCTCTCAGCCACCTACCTCACGGTCCCGCATGCCCCGCGTGACAGTCACCACGCGTCCCCGCAGTTGCCATGGTCCGGACCCTCTTCAATGTCCGTTTAACTGCAGTTGCCATGTCGCTGAACTATAGTTACCATGTCGGACAACTATAGTTGCCATGGTTGCTCAACTGCAGTTGCCATCTCAGGTCAAGTGTCAGATGCCATTTTGAACAACTGCAGTTGTTGCCATGTACGGTCTGTTTTACTATAGTTGACATGATTTGAAAACTTTAGGGGTTGCCACCTACTAACACTAGGCAGTTGCCATGTATGGTCTGGTTTACTACAGTTGCCATGATTTGTAAACCTTAGGAGTTGCCACCTACTAACACTAGGCAGTTGCCGTGTAGCGCTACAAAGAGACATGGCAAAATAACATGTTTCAAATAAAGAGAGAGTTGACATCTGCTTACAAGCACACTAGGGCAGTTGCCATGTACCCTGCAAAACACATGGCAACTGACATGTTCAGGTAAAAAAAGAGTCACCATCTGCTTACAAGCACACTAGGGTAGTTTCCATGTACACTATAAAACACATGGCAACTGGTAGCTTTGGGCATGAGAGAGGAGAAGGGCGTGTGGGCGAGATGCAAATGCCCACACACCAGCCCTTGTGCGTAAGTGAAAACAGTCGTGTGGGCGAACTGCTAAACGCCCATACACCGGCCCTCCTGTGTAGTGAAACGGACATGTGGGCGACCGGATGAATGCCCACACACCAGCACAGTCCTACGTGGCACCACAAACATGCCAAGATTCATGCAACCACAAACGGATGTGGATCCACGCGTGTGGGCGAGATGCAAACGCCCACACGTGTGAACGTTAGTATTTCCGTAAGCAATATCAGTACATATTACATGGGGACTCAACATAAACTATGAACTGCAATCTAGTCCTAACCTTTTATAGAAAGGACCCCAAATTACAATCATGGCAATTTAATCCTACCTAACAGTCGTCGCCAAGAATCAAGACTACCACCATTGGGGACGAACCACTTGAGGGGAGGTCTCACTGCAACATCTCTGCGAGCTCATCGCCAGTGGAACGAGCAATAGGCGTCGTAGCTTTCCCCTAAATCCCACCTGGGACACTCCCGGAAAGAATTGCTCTTGCAGCTCGGTGAAGGGTGAAGATAGAGCATCGCTTAATCCACCTTTCTCCATGGACCACCATGGCTATTGGAAGAGGTTGAAAGATGCAGGGGGTCTGGGCCCATCCATAGTAGTACTCTCCGTACGCATCTGGCTCCATCCGTAGGACTAGGAGCACCGCAAAGAGGATGAAGATGGTTGCCATGCATCGGAGGCCGAGCCCCGACAACGCCCTCCTAACCGGCATCTAATATATACACAAACACAACAGATGCAACACAAACTACTCATAATATATACAGAAGGATGTTGAGATTCTCTCCCAAGCCATCTCCGGCCGATGACACTGTTGGAAGAGGCAGGGGCCAGGGGATCAGGCCGACTGCCCTTGTTGACTCTCAAAGGGATGCGATGGGGATAGAAGGTGTGGAAGAGAGGAAGGGAGTGTGGCCCTGCATGCAACCGTGGCATGAGGCATGTCTCATGATGTTGAGTGTTTGTGCGAGGAGAAACTCAACTTATCCATTCTTGTGACACTAACTGACCTAGCAAGTGGGGCGTGGCCATGGCTATACTTCGACAAGATCAATCTTCCGAGCTTGAAACATGACAAAGGCGACATAGGAAGAAAATAAAATAGGACTCGATTAACAACACGAATTACAAACTCTCCCTCCATAGTCTGAGCTGGTATATTATAATACACGCGTAATGGTTCACAGAGCACAACTCGGCCTGGAGAAGAAGCTGAAATCTAAGCTCGAACACTTGCTTGCTATTGTTGTAACCCCCAATGGCCCATCGATCGCTCGTACTCCCTCCATTCCAAATTATAAGATGTTCAATTTTTTTCCTGAATTGAATGTATATACAAGTGTTTTAGTGTGTTTTTTCACTCTCAGTCTATGGGATGGAGGTAATAGTAATCAAGTCCGTGAGATGACATCTCGTGCCCGAGCCCTTGGGACAACTGAAGCCACATCTCGTGCTGACTCGTCCTCGTAGACTGACACTAAAGGTGGGAATGTGCCATGACGATCTTGGCGACCAGGTCCTCGCCTACTACCCACCGTGTGCCCCTGTAGCTTAGGCACCATGGCGGCCTGCACGAGTGACGATGACGGGCGAAAATCCTTCCTAGGTACCAGGCAGTTCTGAATTCTCGACTGGCAGCCAACCCAACCATGTTTGAATTGCCCACGCAAAAATGTATTTCTCAATCAATTCGTGAGAACTGCTAACAAGCACTCAGAATCAGAGTATCATTTTGTGAATACTCAAATTATAATCCAAATAAATATTCTGTCACAAACAATGTTTGAGGATAAGTGTCAAAATCGACAAATCATAGAACTGAGTGTTTTACTTGTGCATAGACACTTATGTATACATTTAAATATTAGTGAATTCGGATAAATGAGATGACGGCGAACTCTCTCGTCGCTGACTTCGTGATCTCCTAATGCTAGAGCTAACACCAAGGGGCCGCATGCTATGCACAGACTCTCCTTCCTTCCGGATTGTACAATACTTCCATCAAGAAGGTCACCCACTATGCTGAAAAAGCGAAAACCGGTAGCACCTCACTACGTGAATAAGCTAGCATGGCACAACCATGGAGAAATAAACTGAATGAAGCGTCTTCCACTTCCTTGGTTTTCTTCCAGTATCTCAGAGCTCATGGACATATTGAATGGGGGTGGAACCGAATGCAAGCCAAGCATAACACATTAAGCGGATTGTCACTCTTGATCTACATGTAGTCTTGTTTTCAAGCAACTTCCTAGAAGCATACATATAGTACCTGGATGTCATCCTCTAAAAGGTGTGGAAAGTTCCTTCTTAGCTCGTCCTACCCGGTACCCTCTATATGTACCATTGGCAATTCTTGGGGATATGTGCTAGAAGGAGCATCAGCAGGGGTACGCCATAGACATTAGTCAGAGATGCCAGGCTACGTGAATAGTAATGAGATTCCCTCGTAGGTCCTGCATGCTCTACCACCGCGCTCTTGTCCGCCTCATGTCACAGTCTCAGTCTGGAAAGTGAGCGGTCCCGGGGTCCACTTGCACGTCTATTCAGCCGCCCCTCCTTTCCTATCTAGAGCAGTCCACCCGTTCCCCTCTCCCTTCCGGCCCTGAAAGTACACAGTAAACACAGGTAGTATTATAGGCCTGCAGGCTAGTACTTGGGGCTTCGCTGTAGCAAAGTTGCATGCGTCCTGTCACATGCACTCACTGGTCACTGTTCACATTTCACCCATCACATGCATATTCAGAGCCTCGTCTCTCCTTTCTCCACAGCGCACAAACAGTCAACAGTTAGAGAGAATACTAACAGAAGAGGAGAGAGAGTATGCAAGATGCAGAAGCTTTCAGAAATTGGCTAAAAAAGTCAAACCGAAGTGAGAGAGAGTTGCCAGAAACAAAATATTTTTCTGGAATATTTTTTTGAGTGTTTCATAAATAAGCTGCATGCACATTCAGAGAGACGATGCAGTGTTCTTTCCGTTCTCTCTGCTCTTCTTACATTACGCATGTGATGGTGACTGGTGAGAGAGGAATAAGAAAGAACAAGCAAAGTTTACGAGAAAGAGAGAACATGGCTACAGTAGCACAGCGGCATGACCTGTCTTGTCGTGAACAGTGGGTCAGTGGCCTACTAGGCCCATCCAAAATACGAAGTTGGTAGGCTTCATGCAGATTGTTAAGGATTCAGAGCCTGCACCAACATCTGTCTGCACATATCCACATGAAGCGTGGGAGCGAGTGGAAGGCTGTGATAAGGGTACCACGTAGCCCCAGCTATGAAAACCGTTCTCCTAAAAGGTGTGAGCTTGCATGTGAGTACAGTATTCATTTTTTTGTGGTTCATAAACATTCCTTTTGTGGTTCATGTACCGTACAAGGCATGGTAGCAGAGAGGTGTGGCGTTCGGTGGCGGAGAGTGTTGGTCGGGGTGAAAGCCTGTTCTATCTTCAGACGGACGGCGGCGGCGAGCTTCGTTCCCTTCTTGAAGGCGTCGTCGCGTCTCTCATTACCCTCGTGTTGCTCCGGAGAAAATTCTGATCTTTGGGTCGGGCGGTGGCGGCACTCCGTTGTCGCAACCTTCTTGAAGGCGCCGCCTTGGAGCTCACGGTTTGTCGTATGCAGCTTCATCTCCTTGCGGTGGCGTTAGTGCTAGGGGTGGTGTTGTTGAGCTCAACGCCTATGTACCCTGTCCAAGGTTTTGAATTTCGGCCGAAAAACTCAATTTTCGGCCGGAATTCGGCCATTTCGTCCAAGCCCGGTAGATATGTTTGCCGGCCTAATATTTCGGCCTTATTTGAATTTTTGGCCCAGCCTCCCGTGGCCTCCCCGTGTCGTAAAAGGTCCAAACAAAGTCTCGAACCCTAAAAACAAAACTCTCCTCTGTAAACGGCGGCGCCTTCCTCGCGCCTGATGTGCTCGCGCCGCCCGCCGCAGCCGTCTCCTGGCTTCGTGACCCCTGATTGTCCCCTCCATTGGCTGCTCTTATCCATGGCGTGTGCTTCCTATGTGGTTTGCTGTGGCGTAGGTGCACTCGTTCGAGCGGCCGGAACGGCGCTGGATGATGGAGCAGTGCGGATGCCTGGGCAGCGTAATCCATCTACTACACTGGGAGCAAGATGACTAGTAAGTTATGTGGGATTCGTGCTAGTTGAATTATTTTGAGTTTACCAACTGAATTTATTTGTGGGTCACTGACTGTCGTTGTTCAGTTTGCTACAGGAGTTCAATTTTTGTATAATTTCGGCCATTTTTCGTTCATATTTAGCCCAGTTTTAGATTCGAAGATTCAAATTTTGGATTGCTCTTTTCGTCCGAGATTTTCTGAAAAATATCCGAAATTCAATTTCGGTCCATCCCGTTCGTGGGCGGTAAAATTGGCAAAACAAAATCCAAAATCTTGACCCTGTCTTGGGTGTGTGCGTGTGTTGTGGTGGCGTGCGTTTGTACCAGATTATTGATAATCATTGCTTTATATATAAAGCAGGGCGAAAGCTTTTTCGGTAATGGGTGCGGCATTGTGTGACCCGTCTTGTGGATGACGCCAACGACATGGCACCTATTCGGCAACCAATTCTTGCACCGGGGCTCCGCAAGGGCACGTACTCTCGAGGCCGACCCATGGCTGGTGAGCCAAACGACTCCACGGTGCCCTGTGCCGCGTCGACGGCTGCGCAGAGCCATTGACTGGTCTTTGACTGCTGGATAGACAATACCGCCCACAGAAACCGCTTAAAACAGGCTTAGGGGTGTTTTGTCCGGTTTTAAAAACTTCATGGGATTAAGAATCCGGTTTTAGAGGTGAGGAGGTGATGTGGCTGAAACGTGATACTTAATGGGGTTATATGTATAACTTTTTCAAACCGAAAAAAACATACGAGCGGATTCGAGTGGGACGGTGAGAAGTGGGATGGCGAGCGATTTCCGTGGTGAAAATTGGATTTGGGATTTTGGATTCTAGGTCTAGACTCTAGAGGCGAGGTGGGTGGGTGGCGCATCTCACCCAAGAGACGGCGAGCAGGCTCATTGACGCTCCGGTGGCCAAGCAGGGTGGGTGGGTGCACTCTAGTGTAGACACGAAACGATTTGAGGGCTGGGTTGCGATGCAGAAAGACGGTTCAGTTTGCTGGCCAAGCAGTAATAGAAGCTGATGTGGCCGGGCTGCTGTGGTGATCGGGCCATCCGTAAGCCGGTAATGAAATGTTGATGTGGCAGGCCTGCTGAGGTAGATGGACTGCATGTCAACAGAAATAGTTTAACTGGGACGAACTATTTAGGTATTATAGATATACACGTACACCTAAAAAAAGATTGCACATTAGAAGGTGATTAATTTCTGCTAAAATGGTGTAACTTGATGAGCTGCCCCTCCCCCAACAAAGCTAAACAACACGTCGGACAGCCATACTCGACTTTCCTGGCTCCGCCACTGCTTCCGTATTGTACAATACTTCGATCAAGAAGGTCACCCACTATGTTGAAAAGGCAATAACAAGTAGCACCACACTACGTGAATAAGCTAGCATGGCACAACCACGGAGAAATAAACTGAATGAAGGGCCTTCCACTTCCTTGGTTTTCCTCCAGTATCTCAGAACTCATGGACATATATGAATGGGGGTGGAAACGAATGCAAGCCAAGCATAACACATTAGCGCAAATTGTCACTCTTGATCTACATGTAGTGTTGGTTTCAAGCAACTTCCTAGAAGCATATATATAGTACAGGGATGGCATCCTTCAGGTGTGAGCTTGCATGTGAGTAAGGTATTCATTCGTTTTGTGGTTCATGAACCGTACAAGAGTTCGGTATTCATTCTATTTGTGGTTAATGTACCGTACAAGAGCTCGCATGTGAACATCGTGATTCCATGTATGTTCTCTTGGTGGTCATTTGAGAATTATTATGAATATAAAATACACTTAAAAGTAAGATATTGTTATTAGAAGTGCTTCATGTTAGTTGCGGTGTAGCTAGCGAGAAATGGATGTGAACAAGATTTATATGTGTGATGAAACGTGTGAGGTTGCAGAACCCATGGGTCAGTCTCACTCGGTCCCAGTTGGTCACATGCTCTTTCCGGCGAACGCGGCCGATGTGCTAGTGTTTTTCATATGCTCGTGCATGGTATGAGAGTGGAGACCCATCTTTTTTGCTGGAGTATGAAGAGAGGAGCTCATCTCTGGACTCAACTAGCTTTGCTCTTTCCTGTTTGCCATAAGCTACACATACTTTGTTCGAACAGCACACATATACTTGAGGCAAAAGAGGGCATCACTGATCCTACCCATACCATCGATGACCAACCAACGGTAAGTAATAAACCGTGAACACAGCTCGAGAAAGATTCATCAACATCATGCAGGTGTGTGTGCCTAAACAGGAGGATAGTCACGATTAGCCTGACGAGAAAATTTAAGAATGCAAAGTTGCAGTTCAAATAATCTTTTGATTGATTAATAGTTGTGATCCACTGGTTCAGAAGTTCACAACTGACAAAGGACCCGGTTCCATTAGATAAGCAATATCAGTATATAGTACACAGGGACTCAATATAAACTATGAACTGCAACCTAGTCCTAACCTTTTATAGAAAGGGTCCCAAATTACAATCATGGCAATTTGATCCTGCCTAATAGCCGCCGCCAAGAACCAAGACTACCACCACCGGGGCGAACCACTTGAGTGGAGGTCTCACTGCAGCATCTCTGCCAGCTCGTCGTCGATTGGAACGAGATGCAGACGCCCTAACGAATAATGCACTGCCTCCCTTTTGGCATTGAGCCAGGAGGAATAAGAGAAGCTGACTCCGAAGTCGTTGGAGCTTCACGTGATGGCCGCCATTCATTCAACCATAAGAAGCATGGGTTGATGGATGAAGCCGGCAGTCGAACATCAACGCTGACGAAGGGTGCCGTAGCTTGCCCCTGAATCCCTAGCTGATACACTCCAGGAAGGAATTGCTCTTGCAGCTCGGTGAAGGGTGAAGATGGAGCCTCGCTTCATCCACCATTCTCCATGGACCACCATCACCTCATCCACCTTTCTCCATGGACCACCATGGCTGCTGGAAGAGGTCGAAAGATGCAAGGGATCTGGGTCCATCCGTAGGAGTACCCTCCCTACGCATTTGGCTCCATCCGTAGGACTAGGAGCACCACAAAGAGGATGAAGATGGTTGCCAAAGCATCGGAGGCGGCCGCCATAAGCCCGACAACACCCTTCCAACCGACATCTAATATATTCACAAACACAATAGAGGCAACACACAAACTACTCATAATATATACAGAAGGATGTCGACCTCCTCTCCCAAGCCATCTCCGGCCGATGCCATTGTTGGAAGAGGTAGGGGATCGGGCGACGCCGTTATCGACTCTCAAAGGGATACGATGGGGATAGAAGGTGCGGAAAGAGAGGAAGAGAGTGTGGCCCTGCATGCAACCGTCGCATGGAGCGGCCTGTCTCATGATGTTGAGTGCTTGTGCAAGGAGAAACTCAACTTATCCATTCTTTGTGACACTAACTGGCTGGCGAGCGGGGCTGGGGCGTGGACATGGCTATACTTTGATAAGAACAATTTTCCTAGCTTGAAACGTGACAAAGACGACAACGCCTAGTAATGAGTCGAATAGTGTTCTTGCAAATGAAACGACGGGTGAAATCGTAGGAAGAAAATAAAACGGGGCAACACAAAGTACAAACTCCCCCTCCATAGTTCTTAGCTGGTATAATACACGTGCAATGCTTCACAGAGCACATCACGGCCTGGAGAAGAACCGGAAATCTAAGCTGGAACAGTTGCTTGCTATTGCTGTAACTCCCCAATGGCCCATCGATCGCTCGTACTCCCTCCATTCCGAATTATAAGATGTTTAATTTTTTTTTCTGAATTGAATGTATATACAAGTGTTTTAGTGTGTTTTTTCACTCTCAGTCTATGGGATGGAGGTAATACTAATCAAGTCCGTGAGAT
This sequence comes from Aegilops bicornis, assembly GCA_021605145.1. Taxonomy (NCBI): domain Eukaryota; kingdom Viridiplantae; phylum Streptophyta; class Magnoliopsida; order Poales; family Poaceae; genus Aegilops; species Aegilops bicornis. The sequence continues at coordinate 852,678,685 of CM038670.1, read as the reverse complement.
GTCATCTCGTGCCCGAGCCCCTGGGACAACTGAAGCCACATCTCATGTTGACTCGTCCTCGTAGCCTGACACTAAAGGTGGGAATGTGCCATGCCGATCTTGGCGACCAGGTCCTCGCCTACTACCCACCGTGTGCCCCTGTAGCTTAGGCTGCTCATAGTGGGAGTAACATAGGTAGTAACATGCATGCCACATAGACAAAAAATATGATGTGGCAAGTAATTAATAAGGAGAGATGCAAATGGAGTAACATAATATGTTACCATCACACAGCGGTTCCCAATGTAAAATAAGTCTATAAAGTAATAAATGAAGCCCTTTATGTTACCATATCTATGACACTACTCACTATGGAGGTAGTAACATATACTAGTAACATATGCATGTTACTAGTCTATGTTACTACCTCTATAGTGCATAGTATCATAGATTAGTATCATAAGTGGTCTCATTTATTGCCATGCATGACACATAGTGGCATCACATTTATTATGTTACGGTATCTACCTATGTTACTATAACCATCTCTCTCTTCTTTAATTGCCTGCACGAGTGATGATGACGGGTGAAAATCCTTCCTAGGTACCAGGCAGTTCTGAATTCTCGACTGGCAGCCAACCCAACCATGTTTGAATTGCCCACGCAAAAATGTATTTCTCAATCAATTCGTGAGAACTGCTAACAAGCACTCAGAATCAGAGTATCATTTTGTGAATACTCAAATTATAATCCAAATAAATATTTTGTCACAAACAATGTTTGAGGATAAGTGTCAAAATCGACAAATCATAGAACTGAGTGTTTTACTTGTGCATAGACACTTATGTATACATTTAAATACTAGTGAATTCGGATAAATGAGATGACGGCGAACTCTCTCGTCGCTGACTTCGTGATCTCCTAATGCTAGAGCTAACACTGAGGGGCTGCATGCTATGCACAGACTCTCCTTCCTTCCGGATTGTACAATACTTCCATCAAGAAGGTCACCCACTATGCTGAAAAAGCGAAAACCGGTAGCACCTCACTACGTGAATAAGCTAGCATGGCACAACCATGGAGAAATAAACTGAATGAAGCGTCTTCCACTTCCTTGGTTTTCTTCCAGTATCTCAGAGCTCATGGACATATTGAATGAGGGTGGAACCGAATGCAAGCCAAGCATAACACATTAGCGGATTGTCACTCTTGATCTACATGTAGTCTTGTTTTCAAGCAACTTCCTAGAAGCATACATATAGTACCTGGATGTCATCCTCTAAAAGGTGTGGAAAGTTCCTTCTTAGCTCGTCCTACCCGGTACCCTCTATCAGTACCATTAGCAATTCCTGGGGATATGTGCTAGAAGGAGCATCAGCAGGGATATGCCATAGACATTAGTCAGAGATGCCAGGCTACGTGAATAGTAATGAGATTCCCTCGTAGGTCCTGCATGCTCTACCACCGCGCTCTTGTCCGCCTCATGTCACAGTCTAAGTCTGGAAAGTGAGCGGTCCCGGGGTCCACTTGCACGTCTATTCAGCCGCCCCTCCTTTCCTATCTAGAGCAGTCCACCCGTTTCCCCTCTCCCTTCCGTCCTGAAAGTACACAGTAAACACAGGTAGTATTATAGGCCTGCAGGCTAGTACTTGGGGCTTCGCTGTAGCAAAGTTGCATGTGTCCTGTCACATGCACTCACCGTCACTGTTCACATTTCACCCATCACATGCATATTCAGAGCCTCGTCTCTCCTTTCTCCACAGCGCACAAACAGTCAACAGTTAGAGAGAATACTAACAGAAGAGGAGAGAGAGTATGCAAGATGCAGAAGCTTTCAGAAATTGGCTCAAAAGTCAAACCGAAGTGAGAGAGAGTTGCCAGAAACAAAATATTTTTCTGGAATATTTTTTGAGTCTGTTTCATAAATAAGCTGCATGCACATTCAGAGAGACGATCCATTGTTCTTTCCGTTCTCTCTGCTCTTCTTTTGTTACGCATGTGATGGTGACTGGTGAGAGAGGAATAAGAAAGAACAAGCAAAGTTTACGAGAAAGAGAGAACATGGCTACAGTAGCACCGCGGCATGACCTGTCTTGTCGTGAACAGTGGGTCAGTGGCCTACTAGGCCCATCCAAAATTCGAAGTTGGTAGGCTTCGCGGCAGATTGTTAAGGATTAAGAGCCTGCACCAACATCTGTCTGCACATATCCACATGAAACGTGGGAACGAGTGGAAGGCTGTGATAAGGGGTACCACGTAGCCCCAGCTATGAAAAACCGTTCTCCTAAAAGGTGTGAGCTTGCATGTGAGTACAGTATTCATTTTTTTGTGGTTCATAAACATTCCTTTTGTGGTTCATGTACCGTACAAGGCATGGTAGCAGAGAGGTGTGGCGTTCGGTGGCGGAGAGTGTTGGTCGGGGTGAAAGCCTGTTCTATCTTCAGACGGACCGGCGGCGGCGAAGCTCGTTCCCTTCTTGAAGGCGTCGTCGCGTCTCTCATTACCCTCGTGTTGCTCCGGAGAAAATTCTGATCTTTGGGTCGGGCGGTGGCGGCACTCCGTTGTCGCAACCTTCTTGAAGGCGCCGCCTTGGAGCTCACGGTTTGTCGTATGCAGCTTCATCTCCTTGCGGTGGCGTTAGTGCTAGGGGTGGTGTTGTTGAGCTCAACGCCTATGTACCCTGTCCAAGGTTTTGAATTTCGGCCGAAAAACTCAATTTTCGGCGAATTCGCCATTTCGTCAAGCCGGTAGATATGTTTGCCGGCCTAATATTTCGGCCTTATTTGAATTTTTGGCCCAGCCTCCCGTGGCCTCCCGTGTCGTAAAGGTCCAAACAAAGTCTCGAACCCTAAAACAAAACTCTCCTCTGTAAACGGCGGCGCCTTCCTCGCGCCTGATGTGCTCAGCGCCGCCCGCCGCAGCCGTCTCCTGGCTTCGTGACCCCTGATTGTCCCCTCCATTGGCTGCTCTTATCCATGGCGTGTGCTTCCTATGTGGTTTGCTGTGGCGTAGGTGCACTCGTTCGAGCAGCCGGAACGGCGCTGGATGATGGAGCAGTGCGGATGCCTGGGCAGCGTAATCCATCTACTACACTGGGAGCAAGATGACTAGTAAGTTATGTGGGATTCGTGCTAGTTGAATTATTTTGAGTTTACCAACTGAATTTATTTGTGGGTCACTGACTGTCGTTGTTCAGTTTGCTACAGGAGTTCAATTTTTGTATAATTTCGGCCATTTTTCGTTCATATTTCGCCCAGTTTTCGTTCGAAGATTCAAATTTTGGATTGCTCTTTTCGTCCGAGATTTTCTGAAAAATATCCGAAATTCCGAATTTCGTCCATCCCGTTCGTGGGCGGTAAAATTGGCAAAACAAAATCCAAAATCTTGACCCTGTCTTGGGTGTGTGCGTGTGTTGTGGTGGCGTGCGTTTGTACCAGATTATTGATAATCATTGCTTTATATATAAAGCAGGGCGAAAGCTTTTTCGGTAATGGGTGCGGCATTGTGTGACCCGTCTTGTGGATGACGCCAACGACATGGCACCTATTCGGCAACCAATTCTTGCACGGGGCTCCGCAAGGGCACGTACTCTCGAGGCCGACCCATGGCTGGTGAGCCAAAGCGACTCCACGGTGCCCTGTGCGCGTCGACGGCTGCGCAGAGCCATTGACTGGTCTTTGACTGCTGGATAGACAATACCGCCCACAGAAACCGCTTAAAACAGGCTTAGGGGGTGTTTTGTCCGGTTTTAAAAACTTCATGGGATTAAGAATCCGGTTTTAGAGGTGAGGAGGTGATGTGGCTGAAACGTGATACTTAATGGGGTTATATGTATAACTTTTTCAAACCGAAAAAAACATACGAGCGGATTCGAGTGGGACGGTGAGAAGTGGGATGGCGAGCGATTTCCGTGGTGAAAATTGGATTTGGGATTTTGGATTCTAGGTCTAGACTCTAGAGGCGAGGTGGGTGGGTGGCGCATCTCACCCAAGAGACGGCGAGCAGGCTCATTGACGCTCCGGTGGCCAAGCAGGGTGGGTGGGTGCACTCTAGTGTAGACACGAAACGATTTGAGGGCTGGGTTGCGATGCAGAAAGACGGTTCAGTTTGCTGGCCAAGCAGTAATAGAAGCTGATGTGGCCGGGCTGCTGTGGTGATCGGGCCATCCGTAAGCCGGTAATGAAATGTTGATGTGGCAGGCCTGCTGAGGTAGATGGACTGCATGTCAACAGAAATAGTTTAACTGGGACGAACTATTTAGGTATTATAGATATACACGTACACCTAAAAAAAGATTGCACATTAGAAGGTGATTAATTTCTGCTAAAATGGTGTAACTTGATGAGCTGCCCCTCCCCCAACAAAGCTAAACAACACGTCGGACAGCCATACTCGACTTTCCTGGCTCCGCCACTGCTTCCGTGTGTACAATACTTGATCAAGAAGGTCACCCACTATGTTGAAAAGGCAATAACAAGTAGCACCACACTACGTGAATAAGCTAGCATGGCACAACCACGGAGAAATAAACTGAATGAAGGGCCTTCCACTTCCTTGGTTTTCCTCCAGTATCTCAGAACTCATGGACATATATGAATGGGGGTGGAAGCGAATGCAAGCCAAGCATAACACATTAAGCGCAAATTGTCACTCTTGATCTGCATGTAGTGTTGGTTTGAAGCAACTTCCTAGAAGCATATATATAGTACAGGGATGGCATCCTTCAGGTGTGAGCTTGCATGCGAGTACGGTATTCATTCGTTTTCTGGTTCATGAACCGTACAAGAGCTCGAGCTCGGTATTCATTCTATTTGTGGTTAATGTACCGTACAAGAGCTCGCATGTGAACATCGTGATTCCATGTATGTTCTCTTGGTGGTCATTTGAGAATTATTATGAATATAAAATACACTTAAAAGTAAGATATTGTTATTAGAAGTGCTTCATGTTAGTTGCGGTGTAGCTAGCGAGAAATGGATGTGAACAAGATTTATATGTGTGATGAAACGTGTGAGGTTGCAGAACCCATGGGTCAGTCTCACTCGGTCCCAGTTGGTCACATGCTCTTTCCGGCGAACGCGGCCGATGTGCTAGTGTTTTTCATATGCTCGTGCATGGTATGAGAGTGGAGACCCATCTTTTTTGCTGGAGTATGAAGAGAGGAGCTCATCTCTGGACTCAACTAGCTTTGCTCTTTCCTGTTTGCCATAAGCTACACATACTTTGTTCGAACAGCACACATATACTTGAGGCAAAAAGAGGGCATCACTGATCCTACCCATACCATCGATGACCAACCAACGGTAAGTAATAAACCGTGAACACAGCTCGAGAAAGATTCATCAACATCATGCAGGTGTGTGTGCCTAAACAGGAGGATAGTCACGATTAGCCTGGACGAGAAAATTTAAGAATGCAAAGTTGCAGTTCAAATAATCTTTTGATTGATTAATAGTTGTGATCCACTGGTTCAGAAGTTCACAACTGACAAAGGACCCGGGTTCCATTAGATAAGCAATATCAGTATATAGTACACAGGGACTCAATATAAACTATGAACTGCAACCTAGTCCTAACCTTTTATAGAAAGGGTCCCAAATTACAATCATGGCAATTTGATCCTGCCTAATAGCCGTCGCCAAGAACCAAGACTACCACCACGGGGACGAACCACTTGAGTGGAGGTCTCACTGCAGCATCTCTGCCAGCTCGTCGTCGATTGGAGCGAGATCTGACGCCCTAACGAATAATGCACTGCCTCCCTTTTGGCATTGAGCCAGGAGGAATAAGAGAAGCTGACTCGAAGTCGTTGGAGCTTCACGTGATGGCCGCCATTCATTCAACCATAAGAAGCATGGGTTGATGGATGAAGCCGGCAGTCGAACATCAACGCTGACGAAGGGTGCCGTAGCTTGCCCCTGAATCCCTAGCTGATACACTCCAGGAAGGAATTGCTCTTGCAGCTCGGTGAAGGGTGAAGATGGAGCCTCGCTTCATCCACCATTCTCCATGGACCACCATCACCTCATCCACCTTTCTCCATGGACCACCATGGCTGCTGGAAGAGGTCGAAGATGCAAGGGATCTGGGTCCATCCGTAGGAGTACCCTCCCTCGCATTTGGCTCCATCCGTGGGACTAGGAGCACCACAAAGAGGATGGAGATGGTTGCCAAAGCATCGGAGGCGGCCGCCATAAGCCCGACAACACCCTTCCAACCGACATCTAATATATTCACAAACACAATAGAGGCAACACACAAACTACTCATAATATATACAGAAGGATGTCGACCTCCTCTCCCAAGCCATCTCCGGCCGATGCCATTGTTGGAAGAGGTAGGGGATCGGGCCGACGCCGTTGTCGACTCTCAAAGGGATACGATGGGGATAGAAGGTGCGGAAAGAGAGGAAGAGAGTGTGGCCCTGCATGCAACCGTCGCATGGAGCGGCCTGTCTCATGATGTTGAGTGCTTGTGCAAGGAGAAACTCAACTTATCCATTCTTTGTGACACTAACTGGCTGGCGAGCGGGGCTGGGGCGTGGACATGGCTATACTTTGATAAGAACAATTTTCCTAGCTTGAAACGTGACAAAGACGACAACGCCTAGTAATGAGTCGAATAGTGTTCTTGCAAATGAAACGACGGGTGAAATCGTAGGAAGAAAATAAAACGGGGCAACACAAAGTACAAACTCCCCTCCATAGTTCTTAGCTGGTATAATACACGTGCAATGCTTCACAGAGCACATCACGGCCTGGAGAAGAACCGGAAATCTAAGCTGGAACAGTTGCTTGCTATTGCTGTAACTCCCCAATGGCCCATCGATCGCTTCGTACTCCCTCCATTCCGAATTATAAGATGTTTAATTTTTTTTTCTGAATTGAATGTATATACAAGTGTTTTAGTGTGTTTTTTCACTCTCAGTCTATGGGATGGAGGTAATACTAATCAAGTCCGTGAGATGTCATCTCGTGCCCGAGCCCCTGGGACAACTGAAGCCACATCTCATGTTGACTCGTCCTCGTAGCCTGACACTAAAGGTGGGAATGTGCCATGCCGATCTTGGCGACCAGGTCCTCGCCTACTACCCACCGTGTGCCCCTGTAGCTTAGGCTGCTCATAGTGGGAGTAACATAGGTAGTAACATGCATGCCACATAGACAAAAATATGATGTGGCAAGTAATTAATAAGGAGAGATGCAAATGGAGTAACATAATATGTTACCATCACACAGCGGTTCCCAATGTAAAATAAGTCTATAAAGTAATAAATGAAGCCCTTTATGTTACCATATCTATGACACTACTCACTATGGAGGTAGTAACATATACTAGTAACATATGCATGTTACTAGTCTATGTTACTACCTCTATAGTGCATAGTATCATAGATTAGTATCATAAGTGGTCTCATTTATTGCCATACATGACACATAGTGGCATCACATTTATTATGTTACGGTATCTACCTATGTTACTATAACCATCTCTCTCTTCTTTAATTGCCTGCACGAGTGATGATGACGGGTGAAAATCCTTCCTAGGTACCAGGCAGTTCTGAATTCTCGACTGGCAGCCAACCCAACCATGTTTGAATTGCCCACGCAAAAATGTATTTCTCAATCAATTCGTGAGAACTGCTAACAAGCACTCAGAATCAGAGTATCATTTTGTGAATACTCAAATTATAATCCAAATAAATATTTTGTCACAAACAATGTTTGAGGATAAGTGTCAAAATCGACAAATCATAGAACTGAGTGTTTTACTTGTGCATAGACACTTATGTATACATTTAAATACTAGTGAATTCGGATAAATGAGATGACGGCGAACTCTCTAAATGCGCTGACTTCGTGATCTCCTAATGCTAGAGCTAACACTGAGGGGCTGCATGCTATGCACAGACTCTCCTTCCTTCCGGATTGTACAATACTTCCATCAAGAAGGTCACCCACTATGCTGAAAAAGCGAAAACCGGTAGCACCTCACTACGTGAATAAGCTAGCATGGCACAACCATGGAGAAATAAACTGAATGAAGCGTCTTCCACTTCCTTGGTTTTCTTCCAGTATCTCAGAGCTCATGGACATATTGAATGAGGGTGGAACCGAATGCAAGCCAAGCATAACACATTAAGCGGATTGTCACTCTTGATCTACATGTAGTCTTGTTTTCAAGCAACTTCCTAGAAGCATACATATAGTACCTGGATGTCATCCTCTAAAAGGTGTGGAAAGTTCCTTCTTAGCTCGTCCTACCCGGTACCCTCTATCAGTACCATTAGCAATTCCTGGGGATATGTGCTAGAAGGAGCATCAGCAGGGATATGCCATAGACATTAGTCAGAGATGCCAGGCTACGTGAATAGTAATGAGATTCCCTCGTAGGTCCTGCATGCTCTACCACCGCGCTCTTGTCCGCCTCATGTCACAGTCTAAGTCTGGAAAGTGAGCGGTCCCGGGAATCCACTTGCACGTCTATTCAGCCGCCCTCCTTTCCTATCTAGAGCAGTCCACCCGTTTCCCCTCTCCCTTCCGTCCTGAAAGTACACAGTAAACACAGGTAGTATTATAGGCCTGCAGGCTAGTACTTGGGGCTTCGCCTGTAGCAAAGTTGCATGTGTCCTGTCACATGCACTCACTGGTCACTGTTCACATTTCACCCATCACATGCATATTCAGAGCCTCGTCTCTCCTTTCTCCACAGCGCACAAACAGTCAACAGTTAGAGAGAATACTAACAAAAGAGGAGAGAGAGTATGCAAGATGCAGAAGCTTTCAGAAATTGGCTCAAAAAGTCAAACCGAAGTGAGAGAGAGTTGCCAGAAACAAAATATTTTTCTGGAATATTTTTTGAGTCTGTTTCATAAATAAGCTGCATGCACATTCAGAGAGACGATCCATTGTTCTTTCCGTTCTCTCTGCTCTTCTTTTATTACGCATGTGATGGTGACTGGTGAGAGAGGAATAAGAAAGAACAAGCAAAGTTTACGAGAAAGAGAGAACATGGCTACAGTAGCACCGCGGCATGACCTGTCTTGTCGTGAACAGTGGGTCAGTGGCCTACTAGGCCCATTCAAAATTCGAAGTTGGTAGGCTTCGCGGCAGATTGTTAAGGATTAAGAGCCTGCACCAACATCTGTCTGCACATATCCACATGAAACGTGGGAGCAGTGGAAGGCTGTGATAAGGGTACCACGTAGCCCCAGCTATGAAAAACCGTTCTCCTAAAAGGTGTGAGCTTGCATGTGAGTACAGTATTCATTTTTTTGTGGTTCATAAACATTCCTTTTGTGGTTCATGTACCGTACAAGGCATGGTAGCAGAGAGGTGTGGCGTTCGGTGGCGGAGAGTGTTGGTGGGGTGAAAGCCTGTTCTATCTTCAGACGGACGGTGGCGGCGAAGCTTCGTTCCCTTCTTGAAGGCGTCGTCGCGTCTCTCATTACCCTCGTGTTGCTCGGAGAAAATTCTGATCTTTGGGTCGGCGGTGGCGGCACTCCGTTGTCGCAACCTTCTTGAAGGCGCCGCCTTGGAGCTCACGGTTTGTCGTATGCAGCTTCATCTCCTTGCGGTGGCGTTAGTGCTAGGGGTGGTGTTGTTGAGCTCAGCGCCTATGTACCTTGTCCAAGGTTTTGAATTTCGGCCGAAAAACACAATTTTCGGCCGGAATTCGGCCATTTCGTCCAGGCCCGGTAGATATGTTTGCCGGCCTAATATTTCGGCCTTATTTGAATTTTTGGCCCAGCCTCCCGTGGCCTCCCCGTGTCGTAAAAGGTCCAAACAAAGTCTCGAACCCTAAAAACAAAACTCTCCTCTGTAAACGGCGGCGCCTTCCTCGCGCCTGATGTGCTCGCGCCGCCGCCGCAGCCGTCTCCTGGCTTCGTGACCCCTGATTGTCCCCTCCATTGGCTGCTCTTATCCATGGCGTGTGCTTCCTATGTGGTTTGCTGTGGCGTAGGTGCACTCGTTCGAGCGGCCGGAACGGCGCTGGATGATGGAGCAGTGCGGATGCCTGGGCAGCGTAATCCATCTACTACACTGGGAGCAAGATGACTAGTAAGTTATGTGGGATTCGTGCTAGTTGAATTATTTTGAGTTTATCAACTGAATTTATTTGTGGGTCACTGACTGTCGTTGTTCAGTTTGCTGCAGGAGTTCAATTTTTGTATAATTTCGGCCATTTTTCGTTCATATTTCGCCCAGTTTTCGTTCGAAGATTCAAATTTTGGATTGCTCTTTTCGTCCGAGATTTTCTGAAAAATATCCGAAATTCCGAATTTCGTCCATCCCGTTCGTGGGCGGTAAAATTGGCAAAACAAAATCCAAAATCTTGACCCTGTCTTGGGTGTGTGCGTGTGTTGTGGTGGCGTGCGTTTGTACCGGATTATTGATAATCATTGCTTTATATATAAAGCAGGGCGAAAGCTTTTTCGGTAATGGGTGCGGCATTGTGTGACCCGTCTTGTGGATGGCGTAGCGACATGGCACCTATTCGGCAACCAATTCTTGCACCGGGGCTCCGCAAGGGCACGTACTCTCGAGGCCGACCCATGGCTGGTGAGCCAAACGACTCCACGGTGCCCTGTGCCGCGTCGACGGCTGCGCAGAGCCATTGACTGGTCTTTGACTGCTGGATAGACAATACCGCCCACAGAAACCGCTTAAAACAGGCTTAGGGGGTGTTTTGTCCGGTTTTAAAAACTTCATGGGATTAAGAATCCGGTTTTAGAGGTGAGGAGGTGATGTGGCTGAAACGTGATACTTAATGGGGTTATATGTATAACTTTTTTCAAACCGAAAAAAACATACGAGCGGATTCGAGTGGGACGGTGAGAAGTGGGATGGCGAGCGATTTCCATGGTGAAAATTGGATTTGGGATTTTGGATTCTAGGTCTAGACTCTAGAGGCGAGGTGGGTGGGTGGCGCATCTCACCCAAGAGACGGCGAGCAGGCTCATTGACGCTCCGGTGGCCAAGCAGGGTGGGTGGGTGCGCTCTAGTGTAGACACGAAACGATTTGAGGGCTGGGTTGCGATGCAGAAAGACGGTTCAGTTTGCTGGCCAAGCAGTAATAGAAGCTGATGTGGCCGGGCTGCTGTGGTGATCGGGCCATCCGTAAGCCGGTAATGAAATGTTGATGTGGCAGGCCTGCTGAGGTAGATGGACTGCATGTCAACAGAAATAGTTTAACTGGGACGAACTATTTAGGTATTATAGATATACACGTACACCTAAAAAAAGATTGCACATTAGAAGGTGATTAATTTCTGCTAAAATGGTGTAACTTGATGAGCTGCCCCTCCCCCAACAAAGCTAAACAACACGTCGGACAGCCATACTCGACTTTCCTGGCTCCGCCACTGCTTCCGTATTGTACAATACTTCGATCAAGAAGGTCACCCACTATGTTGAAAAGGCAATAACAAGTAGCACCACACTACGTGAATAAGCTAGCATGGCACAACCACGGAGAAATAAACTGAATGAAGGGCCTTCCACTTCCTTGGTTTTCCTCCAGTATCTCAGAACTCATGGACATATATGAATGGGGTGGAAACAAATGCAAGCCAAGCATAACACATTAAGCGCAAATTGTCACTCTTGATCTACATGTAGTGTTGGTTTCAAGCAACTTCCTAGAAGCATATATATAGTACAGGGATGGCATCCTTCAGGTGTGAGCTTGCATGTGAGTAAGGTATTCATTCGTTTTGTGGTTCATGAACCGTACAAGAGTTCGGTATTCATTCTATTTGTGGTTAATGTACCGTACAAGAGCTCGCATGTGAACATCGTGATTCCATGTATGTTCTCTTGGTGGTCATTTGAGAATTATTATGAATATAAAATACACTTAAAAGTAAGATATTGTTATTAGAAGTGCTTCATGTTAGTTGCGGTGTAGCTAGCGAGAAATGGATGTGAACAAGATTTATATGTGTGATGAAACGTGTGAGGTTGCAGAACCCATGGGTCAGTCTCACTCGGTCCCAGTTGGTCACATGCTCTTTCCGGCGAACGCGGCCGATGTGCTAGTGTTTTTCATATGCTCGTGCATGGTATGAGAGTGGAGACCCATCTTTTTTGCTGGAGTATGAAGAGAGGAGCTCATCTCTGGACTCAACTAGCTTTGCTCTTTCCTGTTTGCCATAAGCTACACATACTTTGTTCGAACAGCACACATATACTTGAGGCAAAAAGAGGGCATCACTGATCCTACCCATACCATCGATGACCAACCAACGGTAAGTAATAAACCGTGAACACAGCTCGAGAAAGATTCATCAACATCATGCAGGTGTGTGTGCCTAAACAGGAGGATAGTCACGATTAGCCTGACGAGAAAATTTAAGAATGCAAAGTTGCAGTTCAAATAATCTTTTGATTGATTAATAGTTGTGATCCACTGGTTCAGAAGTTCACAACTGACAAAGGACCCGGGTTCCATTAGATAAGCAATATCAGTATATAGTACACAGGGACTCAATATAAACTATGAACTGCAACCTAGTCCTAACCTTTTATAGAAAGGGTCCCAAATTACAATCATGGCAATTTGATCCTGCCTAATAGCCGTCGCCAAGAACCAAGACTACCACCACCGGGGCGAACCACTTGAGTGGAGGTCTCACTGCAGCATCTCTGCCAGCTCGTCGTCGGTGGAGCGAGATGCAGGCGCCCTAACGAATAATGCACTGCCTCCCTTTTGGCATTGAGCCAGGAGGAATAAGAGAAGCTGACTCGAAGTCGTTGGAGCTTCACGTGATGGCCGCCATTCATTCAACCATAAGAAGCATGGGTTGATGGATGAAGCCGGCAGTCGAACATCAACGCTTGACGAAGGGTGCCGTAGCTTGCCCTGAATCCCTAGCTGATACACTCCAGGAAGGAATTGCTCTTGCAGCTCGGTGAAGGGTGAAGATGGAGCCTCGCTTCATCCACCATTCTCCATGGACCACCATCACCTCATCCACCTTTCTCCATGGACCACCATGGCTGCTGGAAGAGGTCGAAAGATGCAAGGGATCTGGGTCCATCCGTAGGAGTACCCTCCCTCGCATTTGGCTCCATCCGTGGGACTAGGAGCACCACAAAGAGGATGGAGATGGTTGCCAAAGCATCGGAGGCTGACGCTTCATAAGCCCGACAACACCCTTCCAACCGACATCTAATATATTCACAAACACAATAGAGGCAACACACAAACTACTCATAATATATACAGAAGGATGTCGACCTCCTCTCCCAAGCCATCTCCGGCCGATGCCATTGTTGGAAGAGGTAGGGGATCGGGCCGGCCGCCGTTGTCGACTCTCAAAGGGATACGATGGGGATAGAAGGTGCGGAAAGAGAGGAAGAGAGTGTGGCCCTGCATGCAACCGTCGCATGGAGCGGCCTGTCTCATGATGTTGAGTGCTTGTGCAAGGAGAAACTCAACTTATCCATTCTTTGTGACACTAACTGGCTGGCGAGCGGGGCTGGGGCGTGGACATGGCTATACTTTGATAAGAACAATTTTCCTAGCTTGAAACGTGAAAAAGATGACAACGCCTTGAAGGAAATATGCCCTAGAGGCAATAATAAAGTTATTATTTATTTCCTTATATCATGATAAATGTTTATTATTCATGCTAGAATTGTATTAACCGGAAACATAATACATGTGTGAATATATAGACAAACAGTATGTCACTAGTATGCCTCTACTTGACTAGCTTGTTAATCAAAGATGGTTATGTTTCCTAACCATGAACAAGGAGTTGTTATTTGATTAACAAGGTCACATCATTAGTTGAATGATCTGATTGACATGACCCATTCCGTTAGCTTAACACTTGATCGTTTAGTATGTTAATGCTTTCTTCATGACCCATACATGTTCCTGTAACTATGAGATTATGCAACTCCGTTTGCGGAGGAACACTTTGGGTGCTACCAAAGCGTCAACTGGCAATGCTGGGTGATTATAAAGGAGTACTACAGGTGTCTCCAAAGGTACTTGTTGGGTTGGCGTATTTCGAGATTAGGTTTTGTCACTCCGATTGTCGGAGAGGTATCTCCAGGCCTTCTCGGTAATGCCCATCACTTAAGCCTTGCAAGCATTACAACTAATGAGTTAGTTGTGAGATGATGTATTACGGAGCAGTAAAGAGACTTACCAAGATGTGAGATTGAACTAGGTATTGGATACCGACGATCGAATCTCGGGTAAGTAACATACCGATGACAAAGGGAACAACGTATGTCGTTATGCGGTTTGACCGATAAAGATCTTCGTAGAATATGTAGGAACCAATATGGGCATCCAGGTTCCGCTATTGGTTATTGACCGAGAATGGTTCTAGGTCATGTCTACATAGTTCTCGAACCCGTAGGGTCCGCATGCTTAACGTTCGATGACAGTTCATTATGAGTTTATAAGTATTGATGCACGAAGTATGTTGAGTCCGGATGTGATCACGGACATGACGAGGAGTCTCGAAATGGTCGTGACATAAATATTGATATATTGGAAGCCTACATTTGGATATCGAAAGTGTTCCGGGTGAAATCGGGATTTTTACTGGAGTACCGGGGGTTACCGGAACCCCGGGAGGTCAATGGGCCTTAATGGGCCATAGGAGAAGAGGAAGGGCAGCCCAAGGTGGGCTCGCGCCCCCTCCCCTCTAGTCCGAATAGGACAAGGAAGGGGCGGCGCCTTCCCCTTTCCCTCCTCCAATCCTAGTCCAACTAGGAGGGGGAGTCCTACTCCGGTGGGAGTAGGACTCCTCCTTAGTCTTGCGCCTCCCCTAGGGCCGGCCACCTCCCCTTGCCTCCTTTATATCACGGGCAGGGGCACCCTTGACACACAAGTTGATCTCACGGATCTTTCCTTAGCCGTGTGCGGTGCCCCTTCCACCATATTCCACTTGGTCATATCGTCGCGGAGCTTAAGGCGAAGCCTGCGCCGGAGAAGTCATATCGTCAGCGGAGCTTAGGCGAAGCCCTCGTCGGTGGAGCATCATCGTCGTCACTGCGCCCGTCGTCTTGTGGAACTCATCCCGACACTTTGCTTTGGATCGGAGTCCGGGGATGCGTCATCGAGCTGAGCGTGTGCGAGAACTCGGAGGTGCCGTCGTTCGGTGCTTGGATCGGTCGGATCGTGAAGGCGTCGACTACATCAACCGCGTTGATATAACGCGCTTCGCTTTCGGTCTCACGAGTGCGTGGACGGACACTTTTCCCTCTCGTTGCTATGCCATCACCATGGTCTTGCGTGATCGTAGGAAAATTTTGAAATTACTACGTTCCCCAACGGTGGTATCGAGCCGGTTTTATGCGTTGATGTCATATGCACGAGTAGAACACAAGTGAGTTGTGGACGATACAAGTCATACGCCTACCAGCATGTCATACTTTGGTTCAGCGGTATTGTGAGATGAAGCGGCCCGGACCGACATTACGCCAGACGCTTACGCGAGACTGGTTTCACCGCTCCGAGCACTCGTTGCTTAAAGGTGACCGGCGGGTGTCTGTCTCTCTCACTTTAGTTGAACCGAGTGTGGCTACGCCCGGTCCTTGAGAAGGTTAAAGCGGAGTCTATTTGACGAAATGTCGTTGTGGTTTTGATGCGTAGGTAAGAACGGTTCTTGCTCAGCCCGTAGCAGCCACGTAAAACTTGCAACAACAAAGTAGAGGACGTCTAACTTGTTTTTGCAGGGCATGTTGTGATGTGATATGGTCAAGACGTGATGCTATATTCTATTGTATGAGATGATCATGTTTTGTAACCGAGTTATCGGCAATGGCAGAAGCCATATGGTTGTCGCCTTATTGTATGAAATGCAAGCGCCATGTAATTGCTTTACTTTATCACTAAGGAGTAGCGATAGTCGTAGAAGCAATAGTTGGCGAGACGACAACGATGCTACGATGGAGATCAAGGTGTCGGCGCCCGGTGGCGATGGTGATCATGATTGCTTGGCGATGGAGATCACAAGCACAAGATGATGATGACCATATCATATCACTTATATTGATTGCATGTGATGTTTATCCTTTATGCATCTTATCTTGCTTTGATTGACGGTAGCATTATAAGATGATCTCTCACTAAAATTATCAAGAAGTGTTCTCCACGAGTATGCACCGTTGCGAAAGTTCTTCGTCTTTGAGACACCACGTGATGATCGGGTGTGATAGGCTCTACGTTCAAATACAACGGGTGCAAAACAGTTGCGCGCGGAATACTCGAGTTAAACTTGGCGAGCCTAGCATATAACAGATATGGCCTCGGAACACGGAGACCGAAAGGTCGAACGTGAATCATATAGTAGATATGATCAACATAAGAGATGTTCACCATTGAAACTACTCCGTCTCACGTGATGATCGGACACGGTTTAGTTGATGTGGATCACGTGATCACTTAGATGACTAGAGAGATGTCTGTCTAAGTGGGAGTTTTTTAATATGATTAATTGAACTTAAATTTATCATGAACTTAGTACTGATAGTATTTTGCTTGTCTATGTTTCTTTGTAGATAGATGGCTCGTCTTTGTTGTTCCGTTGAATTTTAATGCGTTCCTTGAGAAAGCAAAGTTGAAAGATGATGGTAGCAATTACACGGACTGGGTCCGTAACTTGAGGATTATCCTCATTGCTGCACGGAAAAATTACGTCTGGAAGCACCGCTGGGTGACAGAACTGCTGCGAGATCTTTGAGCGAAGTTGTGAGCGTCTGGCAAAGCGAGCTGATGACTACTCTATAGTTCGGTGTGCCATGCTTTACGGCTTAGAACCGGGTCTTCAACGGCGTTTTGAGCGTAATGGAGCATATGAGATGTTCCGAGGAGTTGAAGTTAATATTTCAAGCAAATGCCGGATTGAGAGATATGAAGTCTCCAATAAGTTCTATAGCTGCAAGATGGAGGAGAATAGTTACATCGGTGAGCACATACTCAAAATGTCTGGGTATAACAATCACTTAATTCAGCTGGGAGTTAATCTTCCGGATGATAGTGTCATTGATGTAATTCTCCAATCACTGCCACCAAGCTACAAGAGCTTCGTGATGAACTATAATATTCAAGGGATGACTAAGACAATTCCTGAGCTCTTAGCGATGCTAAAAGCTGCGGAGGTAGAAATCAAGAAAGAGCATCAAGAGTTGATGGTCAACAAGACCACTAGATTCAAGAAAAAGGGCAAAGGGAAGAAGAAGGGAAACTTCCAAAAGAACAGCCAGCAAGTGGCTGATCACGAGAAGAAACCCAAGGCTGGACCTAAGCCTGAAATCGAGTGTTTTAATGCAAGCAGACCGGACCTTTGGAAGCGGAACTGCCCCAAGTATTTGGCGGATAAAAGGATGGCAAGGTGAACAAAGGTATATATGATATACATGTTATTGATGTGTACCTTACTAATACTCGCATGAGTACACAGGTATTTGATCTTTGGTTCTGTTGCTAATATTTGCAACTCGAAGCAGGAACTACGGATTAAGCGAAGATTGGCTAAGGGCGAGGTGACGATCTTGGCGTTGGAAATGGTTCCAAAGTCGATGTGATCGCGGTCGGCACGCTACCTCTACATCTACCTTGAGATTAGTTTTAGACCTAAATAATTGTTATTTGGTGCCGCGTTGAGCATGAACATTATATCTGGATCTTGTTTAATGCGAGGCGGTTATTCATTTAAATCAGAGAATAATGGTTGTTCTATTTATATGAGTAATATCTTTTATGGTCATGCACCCTTGAAGAATGGTCTATTCTTGTTGAATCTCGAAAGTAGTGACACACATATTCATAATGTTGAAACCAAAAGATGCAGAGTTGATAATGATAGTGCAACTTATTTGTGGCACTTGCCGTTTAGGTCATATCGGTGTCAAACGCATGAAGAAACTCCATCTTGATGGGCTTACGGAATCACTTGATTATGAATCACTTGGTACTTGCGAACCGTGCCTCATGGGCAAGATGACCAAAACGCCGTTCTTGAACTATGGAGCGAGCAACTGATTTGTTGGAAATCATACATCTTGATGTTTGTGGTCCAATGAATGTTGAGGCCTTGGCGGGTATCATTATTTTCTTACTTTCCACAGATGATTTGAGCAGATATGGGTATATCTACTTAATGAAACACAAATCTGAAACATTTGAAAAGTTCAAAGAATTTCAGAGTGAAGTGGAAAATCATCGTAACAAGAAAATAAAATTTCTACGATCTGATCGTGGAGGAGAATATTTGAGTTACGAGTTTGGTTTACATTTGAAACAATGTGGAATAGTTTGCAACTCACGCCACCGGAACACCACAGAGAAATGGTGTGTCGAGCGTCGTGTCGTACTTTACTAGATATGGTGCGATCTATGATGTCTATTTCCGATTTACCGCTATCGTTTTGGGGTTATGCTTTAGAGACGGCCGCATTCACGTTGAATAGGACACCGTCAAAATCCGTTGAGACGACGCCTTATGAACTGTGGTTTGGCAAGAAACCAAAGTTGTCGTTCCTTAAAGTTTGGGGCTGCGATGCTTATGTGAAGAAACTTCAACCAGATAAGCTCGAACCCAAATCGGAAAAATGTGTCTTCATAGGATACCCAAAAGAGACTGTTGGGTACACCTTCTATCACAGATCTGAAGGCAAGATTTTCGTTGCTAAATTCGGATCCTTTCTAGAGAAGGAGTTTCTCTCGAAAGAAGTGAGTGGGAGGAAAGTAGAACTTGATGAGATAACTGTATCTGCTCCCTTATTGGAAAGTAGTTCATCACAAGAAATGGTTCTGTGACCACTACACCAATTAGTGAAGAAGCTAATGATGATGATCATGAAGCTTGAGATCAAGTTACTCTTGAACCTCGTGGGTCAACCAGAGTAAAATACGCACCAGAGTGGTACGGTAATCCTATTACGGAAGTCATGTTACTTGACCATGGCGAACCTACAAACTATGAAGAAGCGATGGTGAGCCCAGATTCGCAAAATGGCTGGAAGCCATGAAATCTGAGATGGGATCCATGTATGAGAACAAAGTATGGACTTTGGTTGACTTGCCCGATGATCGGCAAGCCATTGAAAATAAATGGATCTTTAAGAAGAAGACTGACGCCGATGGTAATGTAACCGTCTACAAAGCTCGACTTGTTGCGAAAGGTTTTCGACAAGTTCAAGGGGTTGACTACGATGAGACTTTCTCACCCGTAGCGATGCTTAAGTCTGTCCGAATCATGTTAGCAATTGCCGCATTTTATGATTATGAAATTTGGCAAATGGATGTAAAAACTGCATTCTTGAATGGATTTCTAGAAGAAGAGTTGTATATGATGCAACCAGAAGGTTTTGTCGATCCAAAAGGTGCTAACAAAGTGTGCAAGCTCCAACGATCAATTTATGGTGCAGTGCAAGCCTCTCGGAGTTGGAATAAACGCTTTGATAGTGTGATCAAAGCATATGGGTTTGTACAGACTTTTGGAGAAGCCTGTATTTACAAGAAAGTGAGTGGGAGCTCTATAGCATTTACGATATTATATGTGGACGACATATTATTGATTGGAAATGATATAGAATTTCTGGATAACATAAAAGGATACTTGAATAAAAGTTTTTCGATGAAAGACCTCGGTGAAGCTGATTACATATTGGGCATCAAGATCTATAGAGATAGATCAAGGCGCTTAATTGGACTTTCACAAAGCACATACCTTGATAAAGTTTTGAAAAAGTTCAATATGGATCAGGCAAAGAAAGGTTGTTTAACTGTGTTGCAAGGTGTATGATTGAGTCAGGACTCAATGCCCGACCACAGCAGAAGATAGAGAGAAAATGAAAGATGTTCCCTATGCTTCAGCCATAGGCTCTATCATGTATGCAAGGCTGTGTACGGACACGGCGTATGCTTAGCTGTAAGCTTGGCAGGAAGGTACCAAAGTAATCCAGGAATGGATCCTTTGGACAGCGGTCAAGAACATCCTGAAATACGAAAAGGACTAAGGATATGTTTCTCATATATGGAGGTGACAAAGAGCTAGTCGTAAATGGTTACGTCGATGCAAGCTTTGACACTGATCCGAGACGATTCTAAATCGCAAACCGGATCGTGTTTTTATTAAGCGGTGGAGCTGTCGGTTGGTGCAGTTCTAAACAAAGCGTCGTGGCGGGATCTACATGTGAAGCGGAGTACATAGCTTCGGAAGCAGCAAATGAAGGAGTCTGGATGAAAGAGTTCATCTCCGATCTAGGTGTCATACCTAGTGCATCGGGACCAATGAAGATCTTCTGTGACAACACTGGTGCAATTGCCTTGGCAAAGGAATCCAGATTTCACAAGAGGACCAAGCATATCAAGAGGCGCTTCAATTCCATTCGGGACCAAGTCCAAGTGGGAGACATAGAGATTTGCAAAATACATACGGATCTGAATATTGCAGACCCGTTGACTAAGCCTCTTCCACGAGCAAAACATGATCAGCACCAAGACTCCATGGGTGTTAGGATCATTACCTTGTAATCTAGATTATTGACTCTAGTGCAAGTGGGAGACTGAAGGAAATATGCCCTAGAGGCAATAATAAAGTTATTATTTATTTCCTTATATCATGATAAATGTTTATTATTCATGCTAGAATTGTATTAACCGGAAACATAATACATGTGTGAATATATAGACAAACAGTATGTCACTAGTATGCCTCTACTTGACTAGCTTGTTAATCAAAGATGGTTATGTTTCCTAACCATGAACAAGGAGTTGTTATTTGATTAACAAGGTCACATCATTAGTTGAATGATCTGATTGACATGACCCATTCCGTTAGCTTAACACTTGATCGTTTAGTATGTTAATGCTTTCTTCATGACCCATACATGTTCACTGTAACTATGAGATTATGCAACTCCGTTTACGGAGGAACACTTTAGGTGCTACCAAGCGTCCACAACGTAATTGGGTGATTATAAAGGAGTACTACAGGTGTCTCCAAAGGTACTTGTTGGGTTGGCGTATTTCGAGATTAGGTTTTGTCACTCCGATTGTCGGAGAGGTATCTCGAGCCTTCTCGGTAATGCCCATCACTTAAGCCTTGCAAGCATTACAACTAATGAGTTAGTTGTGAGATGATGTATTACGGAGCGAGTAAAGAGACTTACCGATGCTGAGATTGAACTAGGTATTGGATACCGACGATCGAATCTCGGGTAAGTAACATACCGATGACAAAGGGAACAACGTATGTCGTTATGCGGTTTGACCGATAAAGATCTTCGTAGAATATGTAGGAACCAATATGGGCATCCAGGTTCCGCTATTGGTTATTGACCGAGAATGGTTCTAGGTCATGTCTACATAGTTCTCGAACCCGTAGGGTCCATACGCTTAACGTTTGATGACAGTTCATTATGAGTTTATAAGTATTGATGCACCGAAGTATGTTAGTCCCGGATGTGATCACGGACATGACGAGGAGTCTCGAAATGGTCGAGACATAAAGATTGATATATTGGAAGCCTACATTTGGACATCGGACGTGTTCCGGGTGAAATCGGGATTTTACCGGAGTACCGGGAGGTTACCGGAACCCCCGGGGTGGTCATTGGGCCTTAATGGGCCATTGTCGAAGAGGAAGGGCAGCCCACGGTGGGCTGCGCGCCCCCCTCCCCCCTCTAGTCCGAATAGGACAAGGAAGGGGCGGCGCCTTCCCCTTTTCCCTCCTCCAATCCTAGTCCAACTAGGAGAGGGAGTCCTACTCCCGGTGGGAGTAGGACTCCTCCTGGTCGCCTCCCCTAGGGCGGCCACCTCCCCTTGCCTCCTTTATATCACGGGGCAGGGGCACCCTTGACACACAAGTTGATCTACGGATCTTTCCTTAGCCGTGTGCGGTGCCCCTTCCACCATATTCCACTTGGTCATATCGTCATGAGCTTAGGCGAAGCCCTGCGCCGGAGAAGTCATATCGTCAGCGGAGCTTAGGCGAAGCCCTGCGTCAGTGGAGCATCATCGTCGTCACCACGCCGTCGTCTTGTGGAACTCATCCACGACACTTTGCTGGATCGGAGTCCGGGATCGTCATCGAGCTGAGCGTGTGCAGAACTCGGAGGTGCCGTCGTTCGGTGCTTGGATCGGTCGGATCGTGAAGGCGTCTGACTACATCAACCGCGTTGATATAACGCTTCCGCTTTTGGTCTACGAGGGTACGTGGACGGACACTCTTCCCTCTCGTTGCTATGCCATCACCATGGTCTTGCGTGATCGTAGGAAAATTTTGAAATTACTACGTTCCCCAACACGCCTAGTAATGAGTCGGATAGTGTTCTTGCAAATGAAACGACGGGTGAAATCGTAGGAAGAAAATAAAACGGGGCAACACAAAGTACAAACTCCCCCTCCATAGTTCTTAGCTGGTATAATACACGTGCAATGCTTCACAGAGCACATCACGGCCTGGAGAAGAACCGGAAATCTAAGCTGGAACAGTTGCTTGCTATTGCTGTAACTCCCCAATGGCCCATCGATCGCTCGTACTCCCTCCATTCCGAATTATAAGATGTTTAATTTTTTTTCTGAATTGAATGTATATACAAGTGTTTTAGTGTGTTTTTTCACTCTCAGTCTATGGGATGGAGGTAATAGTAATCAAGTCCGTGAGATGTCATCTCGTGCCCGAGCCCATGGGACAACTGAAGCCACATCTCATGTTGACTCGTCCTTGTAGCCTGACACTAAAGGTGGGAATGTGCCATGCCGATCTTGGCGACCAGGTCCTCGCCTACTACCCACCGTGTGCCCCTGTAGCTTAGGCTGCTCATAGTGGGAGTAACATTGGTAGTAATATGCATGCCACATAGACAAAAAATATGATGTGGCAAGTAATTAATAAGGAGAGATGCAAATGGAGTAACATAATATGTTACCATCACACAGCGGTTCCCAATGTAAAATAAGTCTACAAAGTAATAAATGAAGCCCTTTATGTTACCACATCTATGACACTACCCACTATGGAGGGAGGTAGTAACATATAATAGTAACATATGCATGTTACTAGTCTATGTTACTACCTCTATAGTGCATAGTATCATAGATTAGTATCATAAGTGGTCTCATTTATTGCCATGCATGACACATAGTGGCATCACATTTATTATGTTACGGTATCTACCTATGTTACTATAACCATCTCTCTCTTCTTTAATTGTCTGCCACATAAGCATGTTTACGAGTCCTAAGTGCATAATACTACTTATGTTACCCCCACTATGGCCAGCCTTAGGCACCATGGAGGCCTGCACGAGTGACGATGACGGGCGAAAATCCATGGAGGCCTGCACGAGTGATGATGACGGGTGAAAATCCTTCCTAGGTACTAGGCAGTTCTGAATTCTCGACTGGCAGCCAACCCAACCATGTTTGAATTGCCCACGCAAAAATGTATTTCTCAATCAATTCGTGAGAACTGCTAACAAGCACTTAGAATCAGAGTATCATTTTGTGAATACTCAAATTATAATCCAAATAAATATTTTGTCACAAACAATGTTTGAGGATAAGTGTCAAAATCGACAAATCATAGAACTGAGTGTTTTACTTGTGCATAGACACTCATGTATACGTTTAAATACTAGTGAATTCGGATAAATGAGATGACGGCGAACTCTCTCGTCGCTGACTTCGTGATCTCCTAATGCTAGAGCTAACACAGAGGGGCCGCATGCTATGCACAGACTCTCCTTCCTTCCGGATTGTGCAATACTTCCATCAAGAAGGTCACCCACTATGCTGAAAAAGCGAAAACCGGTAGCACCTCACTACGTGAATAAGCTAGCATGGCACAACCATGGAGAAATAAACTGAATGAAGCGTCTTCCACTTCCTTGGTTTTCTTCCAGTATCTCAGAGCTCATGGACATATTGAATGAGGGTGGAACCGAATGCAAGCCAAGCATAACACATTAGCGCGGATTGTCACTCTTGATCTACATGTAGTCTTGTTTTCAAGCAACTTCCTAGAAGCATACATATAGTACCTGGATGTCATCCTCTAAAAGGTGTGGAAAGTTCCTTCTTAGCTCGTCCTACCCGGTACCCTCTATCTGTACCATTAGCAATTCCTGGGGATATGTGCTAGAAGGAGCATCAGCAGGGATATGCCATAGACATTAGTCAGAGATGCCAGGCTACGTGAATAGTAATGAGATTCCCTCGTAGGTCCTGCATGCTCTACCACCGCGCTCTTGTCCGCCTCATGTCACAGTCTCAGTCTGGAAAGTGAGCGGTCCCGGGTCCACTTGCACGTCTATTCAGCCGCCCCTCCTTTCCTATCTAGAGCAGTCCACCCGTTTCCCTCTCCCTTCCGTCTGAAAGTACACAGTAAACACAGGTAGTATTATAGGCCTGCAGGCTAGTACTTGGGGCTTCGCCTGTAGCAAAGTTGCATGTGTCCTGTCACATGCACTCACTGGTCACTGTTCACATTTCACCCATCACATGCATATTCAGAGCCTCGTCTCTCCTTTCTCCACAGCGCACAAACAGTCAACGGTTAGAGAGAATACTAACAGAAGAGGAGAGAGAGTATGCAAGATGCAGAAGCTTTCAGAAATTGGCTCAAAAAGTCAAACCGAAGTGAGAGAGAGTTGCCAGAAACAAAATATTTTTCTGGAATATTTTTTTGAGTCTGTTTCATAAATAAGCTGCATGCACATTCAGAGAGACGATGCATTGTTCTTTCCGTTCTCTCTGCTCTTCTTCTGTTACGCATGTGATGGTGACTGGTGAGAGAGGAATAAGAAAGAACAAGCAAAGTTTACGAGAAAGAGAGAACATGGCTACAGTAGCACAGCGGCATGACCTGTCTTGTCGTGAACAGTGGGTCAGTGGCCTACTAGGCCCATCCAAAATACGAAGTTGGTAGGCTTCGCGGCAGATTGTTAAGGATTCAGAGCCTGCACCAACATCTGTCTGCACATATCCACATGAAACGTGGGAACGAGTGGAAGGCTGTGATAAGGGGTACCACGTAGCCCCAGCTATGAAAAACCGTTCTCCTAAAAGGTGTGAGCTTGCATGTGAGTACAGTATTCATTTTTTTGTGGTTCATAAACATTCCTTTTGTGGTTCATGTACCGTACAAGGCATGGTAGCAGAGAGGTGTGGCGTTCGGTGGCGGAGAGTGTTGGTCGGGGTGAAAGCCTGTTCTATCTTCAGACGGACCGGCGGCGAAGCTCGTTCCCTTCTTGAAGGCGTCGTCGCGTCTCTCATTACCCTCGTGTTGCTCCGGAGAAAATTCTGATCTTTGGGTCGGGCGGTGGCGGCACTCTGTTGTCGCAACCTTCTTGAAGGCGCCGCCTTGAAGCTCACGGTTCGTTGTATGCAGCTTCATGTCCTTGCGGTGGCGTTAGTGCTAGGGGTGGTGTTGTTGAGCTCAGCGCCTCTGTACCCTGTCCAAGGTTTTGAATTTCGGCCGAAAAACACAATTTTCGGCGGGAATTCGGCCATTTCGTCCAGGCCCGGTAGATATGTTTGCCGGCCTAATATTTCGGCCTTATTTGAATTTTTGGCCCAGCCCAGGTTTTGGCCCAGCCTCCCGTGGCCTCCCCGTGTCGTAAAAGGTCCAAACAAAGTCTCGAACCCTAAAAACAAAACTCTCCTATGTAAACGGCGGCGCCTTCCTCGCGCCTGATGTGCTCGTGCCGCCGCCGCCGCCGCAGCCGTCTCCTGGCTTCGTGACACCTGATTGTCCCCTCCGTTGGCTGCTCTTATCCATGGCGTGTGCTTCCTATGTGGTTTGCTGTGGCGTCGGTGCACTCGTTCGAGCGGCCGGAATGGCGCTGGATGATGGAGCAGTGCGGATGCCTGGGCAGCGTAATCCATCTACTACACTGGGAGCAAGATGACTAGTAAGTTATGTGGGATTCGTGCTAGTTGAATTATTTGAGTTTACCAACTGAATTTATTTGTGGGTCACTGACTGTCGTTGTTCAGTTTGCTGCAGGAGTTCAATTTTTGTATAATTTCGGCCATTTTTCGTTCATATTTCGCCCAGTTTTCGTTCGAAGATTCAAATTTTGGATTGCTCTTTTCGTCCGAGATTTTCCGAAAAATATCCGAAATTCCGAATTTCGTCCATCCCGTTCGTGGGCGGTAGAATTGGCAAAACGAAATCCAAAATCTTGACCCTGTCTTGGGTGTGTGCGTGTGTTGTGGTGGCGTGCGTTTGTACCGGATTATTGATAATCATTGCTTTATATATAAAGCAGGGCGAAAGCTTTTTCGGTAATGGGTGCGGCATTGTGTGACCCGTCTTGTGGATGACGCCAACGACATGGCACCTGTTCGGCAACCAATTCTTGCACCGGGGCTCCGCAAGGGCACGTACTCTCGAGGCCGACCCATGGCTGGTGAGCCAAACCACTCCACGGTGCCCTGTGCCGCGTCGACGGTTGCGCAGAGCCATTGACTGGTCTTTGACTGCTGGATAGACAATACCGCCTACAGAAACCGCTTAAAACAGGCTTAGGGGGTGTTTTGTCCGGTTTTAAAAACTTCATGGGATTAAGAATCCGGTTTTAGAGGTGAGGAGGTGATGTGGCTGAAACGTGATACTTAGTGGGGTTATATGTATAACTTTTTTTAAACCGAAAAAATATACGAGCGGATTCGAGTGGGACGGTGAGAAGTGGGATGGCGAGCGATTTCCGTGGTGAAAATTGGATTTGGGATTTTGGATTCTAGGTCTAGACTCTAGAGGCGAGGTGGGTGGGTGGCGCATCTCACCCAAGAGACGGCGAGCAGGCTCGTTGACGCTCCGGTGGCCAAGCAGGGTGGGTGGGTGCGCTCTAGTGTAGACAGGAAATGATTTGAGGGCTGGGTTGCGATGCAGAAAGACGGTTCAGTTTGCTGGCCAAGCAGTAATAGAAGCTGATGTGGCCGGGCTGCTGTGGTGATCGGGCCATCCGTAAGCCGGTAATGAAATGTTGATGTGGCAGGCCTGCTGAGGTAGATGGACTGCATGTCAACAGAAATAGTTTAACTGGGACGAACTATTTAGGTATTATAGATATACACGTACACCTAAAAAAAGATTGCACATTAGAAGGTGATTAATTTCTGCTAAAATGGTGTAACTTGATGAGCTGCCCCTCCCCCAACAAAGCTAAACAACACGTCGGACAGTCATACTCGACTTTCTTGGCTCCGCCACTGCTTCCGTATTGTACAATACTTCGATCAAGAAGGTCACCCACTATGTTGAAAAGGCAATAACAAGTAGCACCACACTACGTGAATAAGCTAGCATGGCACAACCACGGAGAAATAAACTGAATGAAGGGACTTCCACTTCCTTGGTTTTCCTCCAGTATCTCAGAACTCATGGACATATATGAATGGGGTGGAAACGAATGCAAGCCAAGCATAACACATTAGCGCAAATTGTCACTCTTGATCTACATGTAGTGTTGGTTTCAAGCAACTTCCTAGAAGCATATATATAGTACAGGGATGGCATCCTTCAGGTGTGAGCTTGCATGTGAGTAAGGTATTCATTCGTTTTGTGGTTCATGAACCGTACAAGAGTTCGGTATTCATTCTATTTGTGGTTAATGTACCGTACAAGAGCTCGCATGTGAACATCGTGATTCCATGTATGTTCTCTTGGTGGTCATTCGAGAATTATTATGAATATAAAATACACTTAAAAGTAAGAAATTGTTATTAGAAGTGCTTCATGTTAGTTGCGGTGTAGCTAGCGAGAAATGGATGTGAACAAGATTTATATGTGTGATGAAACGTGTGAGGTTGCAGAACCCATGGGTCAGTCTCACTCGGTCCCAGTTGGTCACATGCTCTTTCCAGCGAACGCGGCCGATGTGCTAGTGTTTTTCATATGCTCGTGCATGGCATGAGAGTGGAGACCCATCTTTTTTGCTGGAGGACGAAGAGAGGAGCTCATCTCTGGACTCAACTAGCTTTGCTCTTTCCTGTTTGCCATAAGCTACACATACTTTGTTCGAACAGCACACATATACTTGAGGCAAAAGAGGGCATCACTGATCCTACCCATACCATCGATGACCAACCAACGGTAAGTAATAAACCGTGAACACAGCTCGAGAAAGATTCATCAACATCATGCAGGTGTGTGTGCCTAAACAGGAGGATAGTCACGATTAGCCTGACGAGAAAATTTAAGAATGCAAAGTTGCAGTTCAAATAATCTTTTGATTGATTAATAGTTGTGATCCACTGGTTCAAAAGTTCACAACTGACAAAGGACCCGGGTTCCATTAGATAAGCAATATCAGTATATAGTACACTGGGACTCAATATAAACTATGAACTGCAACCTAGTCCTAACCTTTTATAGAAAAGGTCCCAAATTACAATCATGGCAATTTGATCCTGCCTAATAGCCGTCGCCAAGAACCAAGACTACCACCACCGGGGACGAACCACTTGAGTGGAGGTCTCACTGCAGCATCTCTGCCAGCTCGTCGTCGGTGGAGCGAGATGCACGACGCCCTAACGAATAATGCACTGCCTCCCTTTTGGCATTGAGCCAGGAGGAATAAGAGAAGCTGACTCCGAAGTCGTTGGAGCTTCACGTGATGGCCGCCATTCATTCAACCATAAGAAGCATGGGTTGATGGATGAAGCCGGCAGTCGAACATCAATGCTTGACGAAGGGTGTCGTAGCTTGCCCCTGAATCCCCAGCTGATACACTCCAGGAAGGAATTGCTCTTGCAGCTCGGTGAAGGGTGAAGATGGAGCCTCGCTTCATCCACCATTCTCCATGGACCACCATCACCTCATCCACCTTTCTCCATGGACCACCATGGCTGCTGGAATAGGTCGAAAGATGCAAGGGATCTGGGTCCATCCGTAGGAGTAACCTCCCTACGCATTTGGCTCCATCCGTAGGACTAGGAGCACCACAAAGAGGATGGAGATGGAGATGGTTGCCAAAGCATCGGAGGTGGCCGCTCGCAAGCCCCGACAACACCCTTCCAACCGACATCTAATATATTCACAAACACAATAGAGGCAACACACAAACTACTCATAATATATACAGAAGGATGTCGACCTCCTCTCCCAAGCCATCTCCGGCCGATGCCATTGTTGGAAGAGGTAGGGGATCGGGCAGACGCCGTTGTCGACTCTCAAAGGGATACGATGGGGATAGAAGGTGCGGAAAGAGAGGAAGAGAGTGTGGCCCTGCATGCAACCGTCGCATGGAGCGGCCTGTCTCATGATGTTGAGTGCTTGTGCAAGGAGAAACTCAACTTATCCATTCTTTGTGACACTAACTGGCTGGTGAGCGGGGCTGGGGCGTGGACATGGCTATACTTTGATAAGAACAATTTTCCTAGCTTGAAACATGACAAAGACGGCAACGCCTAGTAATGAGTCGGATAGTGTTCTTGCAAATGAAACGACGGGTGAAATCGTAGGAAGAAAATAAAACGGGGCAACACAAAGTACAAACTCCCCCTCCATAGTTCTTAGCTGGTATAATACACGTGCAATGCTTCACAGAGCACATCACGGCCTGGAGAAGAACCGGTAATCTAAGCTGGAACAGTTGCTTGCTATTGCTGTAACCCCCCAATGGCCCATCGATCGCTCGTACTCCCTCCATTCCGAATTATAAGATGTTTAATTTTTTTTCTGAATTGAATGTATATACAAGTGTTTTAGTGTGTTTTTTCACTCTCAGTCTATGGGATGGAGGTAATAGTAATCAAGTCCGTGAGATGTCATCTCGTGCCCGAGCCCCTGGGACAATTGAAGCCACATCTCATGCTGACTCGTCCTCGTAGCCTGACACTAAATTAATGTGGGAATGTGCCATGCC
The DNA here is from genome assembly GCA_021605145.1 of Aegilops bicornis. NCBI lineage: Eukaryota > Viridiplantae > Streptophyta > Magnoliopsida > Poales > Poaceae > Aegilops > Aegilops bicornis. Next base: position 852,648,854 of record CM038670.1, on the reverse strand, counting down.
GATCTTGGCGACCAGGTCCTCGCCTACTACCCACCGTGTGCCCCTATAGCTTAGGCTGCTCATAGTGGGAGTAACATAGGTAGTAACATGCATGCCACATAGACAAAAAATATGATGTGGCAAGTAATTAATGAGGAGAGATACAAATGAAGTAACATAATATGTTACCATCACACAACGGGTCCCAATGTAAAATAAGTCTAGAAAGTAATAAATGAAGCGCTTTATGTTACCACATCTATGACACTACCCACTATGGAGGTAGTAACATATAATAGTAACATATGCATGTTACTAGTCTATGTTACTACCTCTATAGTGCATAGTATCATAGATTAGTATCATAAGTGGTCTCATTTATTGCCATGCATGACACATAGTGGCATCACATTTATTATGTTACGGTATCTACCTATGTTACTATAACCATCTCTCTCTTCTTTAATTGTCTGCCACATAAGCATGTTTACGAGTCCCAAGTGCATGATACTACTTATGTTACCCCCACTATGGCCAGCCTTAGGCACCATGGAGGCCTGCACGAGTGACGATGACGGGCGAAAATCCATGGAGGCCTGCACGAGTGATGATGACGGGTGAAAATCCTTCCTAGGTACCAGGCAGTTCTGAATTCTCGACTGGCAGCCAACCCAACCATGTTTGAATTGCCCACACAAAAATGTGTTTCTCAATCAATTCGAGAGAACTGCTAACAAGCACTCAGAGTCAGAGTATCATTTTGTGAACACTCAAATTATAATCCAAATAAGTATTCTGTCACAAACAATGTTTGAGGATAAGTGTCAAGATCGAAAAATCATAGAATTGAGTGTTTTACTTGTGCATAGACACTTCAGTATACATTTAAATACTAGTGAATTCGGAGAAATGAGATGACAGCGAACTCTCTCGTCGCTGGCTTCGTGATCTCCTAATGCTAGAGCTAACACTGAGGGGCCGCAGGCTGTGCACAGACTCTCCTTCCTTCCGGATTGTACAATACTTCCATCAACAAGGTCACCCACTATATGTTGAAAAAGCAATAACAAGTAGCATCACACTACGTGAATAAGCTAGCATGGCACAACCACCGAGAAATAAACTGAATGAAGCACCTTCCACTTCCTTGGTTGTCCTCCAGTATCTCAGAGCCCATGAACATATTAAATGGGGGTGGAAACGTATGCAAGCCAAGCATAACACATTAGCACGGATTGTCACTCTTGATCTACGTGTAGTCTTGTGTTTCAAGCAACTTCCTAGAAGCATATACTCCCTCCGTTTCTTTTTAGTCTGCATATAAGGTTTGATCAAAGTCAAACTTTGCATAGTTTGACTAACTTTATATTAAAAAATGTCAACATTCATAATATGATATCAACATTTTCAGATGCACCATGAAATGTATTTTCATTTTATATAGTTTAAGTATTGTAGATGTTCATATTTTTTAATATAAATTTGGTCAAACTTTGTGTAGTTTGACTTTGACCAAAACTTATACGCGGAGTGAAAAGAAACGGAGAGAGTATATAGTATCTGGATGTCATCCTTTAAAAGGTGTGAGCTTGCATGTGAGTACGGTATTCATTCGTTTTGTGGCTCATTAACCATACAAGAGCATGGTATCATTCGTGTTGTGGTTCATGATTCCATGTATGTTCTCTTGGTGGTCATTTAAGAATTACTATGAATATAAAATACACTAAAAAGTAAGAAAAATGTTATTAGAAGTGCTTCATGTTAGTTGCGGTGTAGCTAGCAGGAAATGGATATGAACAAGATTTACATGTGTGATGAAACGCGTGAGGTTGCAGACCCCACGGGTCAGTCTCACTCGGTTCCATTCGGTCGGCATGAGTGGAGACATATTCTTGCTTTTGCTGGAGGATGAAGAGAGGAGCTTTGCCCTTTCCTGTTTGCCATAAGCTACACATACTTTGTTCGCTACTCGACATGTTTAGAGCATCTCTAACAGCCGCGCAAAATAAGAGCCGTGCCGTAAATTTGGTCTTTTTAGCGCGCGCAAACGGTAGAGTGGCTCCAGCGGACGCGCAATAAGCGCGCGGCATATAGAGTTGGGTGCGCGGTCCGAATCGCCATCGCGCACTGTGTATTTGGAGCGCCCGCTTCCACGCGCGGCACACTCGAGCGCGAGCGCTGCACTCTCTCCACCGCGCCACCTTCGCCCTGCACGCGCCGCCGGCGGCGAACTGGCCCGATGGACGCCCGCGCCAGCACCCCCCTCACCCCTTCCTACAACCGCGACCACTCCGCCGCCGCCGGTGCCGCCGCAAACCCTAGCGCGGGGAGCTTTGGCTTCGCCCCCGCCGGAGTTCCTCCGAGCACCGGCATCGCGTGCGGCTTCTTCATGCTGCCGCGGATGACCTCGGTGGCGGTGGCGTCGCACCAGTGCCCGCCGTACCACGTGCCCCCCTCTCGAAGCTCCCAAATGCGGCGGGCCGAAGAAGGGCAAGGTTTCCACGAAGAAGAAGAAGGCGGCGGACGCTCCGGCTCCTCCAAGCAGTCGAGGAAGAAGCTTGCAGGGCGTGCGACGGGCGCGGCGGCTACCGAAGCGCCGGCGAGCTCGCTCGCTGAGCCGGCGGCCGATGCGCACAATGTGTTTGTGGAAATGCCCGAAAGGTATAAAATTTCACCAACTTTTTTGTTGTTATTATTTTTTGAATGCATACATATAAATAGCTTATTTGCATTGTTCTACATACTTTGTAGTGTCAACGATGATGCATACATGTCAACTATGGATGTTGGCTCCAACAATTCACGTTGGTCTCAAACCAATGACATGCATTTTGAAGAGGGAAAAGTCTAAAATAAACCTTGAACTTATAGACAAAAGCTAAATGGAACCCTAAACTTTGAATCCCGGAAATCAGCACACTAAACTTTCTAATCTCGGTCTATTTTCAACCTTGAGTGAGTTCCCAAACAGGGATTGTCGACGTGGCATGTTAAATCCTGGGATTTTTAGCTCTGGACTCTACTGGGCCGGTCCATCAGGCACGCAGCAAGTTTTTTTTTTCCTTTTCTTAAGGCGTGACGTAAAAAGTCTTTCTATTCCTCAAAGCGTGAAGTAACAAAAATACTCTCGCAGAGTCGAACTTGAGACCAAGCTGAGTTGAGCTCATCCCGCTAGCCACTAGTGCAAACAACTACTCCCTCCGTTCCAAAATAGATGACTCAACTTTGTATTAACTTTAGTACAAAATTGAGTCATCTATTTTGGAGCGGAGGGAGTATGAGCGATGTAGTAAGAGGCCTGTTGTATTTAAGCGGCAACCGAAGCGTTAGAACTTTGAAAACATGTTTAGGGCAATATTCGAAACATAAACAAATTTGGAAATGTCTGAATATTTTATAAAGTGTGAGCATTTTTTGAAATTCTGAATAGTTTAAGAAAGAACTGTTTTTTGAAAAAGCGAACACTTTCTGAAACATAAACATTTTGAAACCTGAAGAAAAATTGAAAGTGCGAACACTATTTGTGAATTGTAAAACTGGGAACAAATTTTGAAACCTGAACAAATGTGCAAAGAAAATGTTTATGACATCTAAAAAATATCACGAGTTTAGATAAATGTATGTGGCATTTTAACAATTGTGCAATGTAAAGTAATATTCGTGCGATTCAAAAAATGTGCTTGTGACATTTAAAAAAAGTGTATACAATGTAAAAAAGATGTTTGCATGATGTAGAAAAATGTGTTAGACCCTTAAAAGACTATATGTGACATGTGTTTGAAAGAAGTGTATACAATTTGAAAAATGTGTAACAGTGTAATAAATGTTCATGTAGTTTATAAAATGTTAATTGTCGTTAAGAAAATGTAAAACATGTATTTGGAAAAATATTACCGTGTATTCAAAAAAGAATTGAAAACATGTTTATTAAAAAATGTACGTAATGTATTTGAAAAATGTCGAAAGTGTATAAAAAATATTTCATGTTTGTGCTAAAAACGTACATTGGCTACTCAGAATAATTAGACTTGTGTAAAAAAAGAAAATCAGTTACCGGTAAAGAAACAAAATAAAAGCGAAAAACTAGAGCAGCGCGAGCAACTCTGCTAATGGGCCGGCCCAATTTAGCAAATCCCAGCTAAATCCTCTCAAGGTTCAAAATAGACCGGGATCCGAGAGTTTGGTGTGCTGATTTCAGGGATTGAGAGTTCAGGGTTTGATTTAGCTTTCGCCTATAAATTTAATGTTTAATTTGGACTTTTTCCTTTCGAAGATCATGAGTTCGAGGTAGACGAGGAATACACATGCTGTTGATGAATCTTTTGATTGATTGATTGATAGAAGTGTCTTGTTACGAAGGAAAAAGTACGTAAACAGGAGGATAGTCACCGATAGTCACCGTTAAGAATACGAAGTTGCAGTTCGAATAATCTTTTGATTGATTGATTGATAGAAGTGTCTTGTTATGATCCACTGGCCCCAACGGCTGCTACCAGCCATTGACCAAGACCCACGCGCATGCATTGCACTGACGGTGACCCCGACCTGAAGTCTCCGGAAACCTTCCCACTCGGTTCCCATGGATGATCGCTGACGCGTGCCACTTGCCCATTGTGCCTCTGGACAGCGAACGCGGCTAAAGTACGTACTAGCCTTTTCCATAAGCCAGTTGGCCACTATGTTTCTCATCCAGTGTATGTGTATGAGAAACGAATCATTCGATCACCATGTTGGGGTTCTAGTGGTTCTACAAAAGGGACACCGCCATTTCCAAGAGTAGGAGAAGCACCACGCCCACTGTGCATCCTTCCCACTATTCGTCATCTTCCTTCTTGCATCCGGCCATGTCTCCGGCGGTCTTCGGGCTTCTCCTGCTCATCACCCTCCACCTGCCCACCCTCCCTCCGTGCCATGCCGCCACGGACACCCTCTCGCCCAGCCAAGAGCTCGCCGGCCGCGACAAGCTCGTGTCCAGCAACGGCAGGTTCGCGCTCGGCTTCTTCCAGACCGGGAGCAACTTCTCCGACGGCACCCCCAAGTGGTACCTCGGGATCTGGTTCCACACGGTCCCCAAGTTCACCCCGGTGTGGGTCGCCAACGCCGAGAGCCCCATCGCCAACCTCACGGCATGCAGGCTCGTGCTCTCCCGCGACGGCAACCTCGCCCTCCACCACCTGGCCACCATGGTCTGGTCCACCAGGGCCAACACCACCGCCAACACCACCGTCGCCACCCTCCTCGACAACGGAAACCTTGTCCTCCGCAGCGTCGGCGGCACGCCCAATTCGTCCGATGTTTTCTGGCAGAGCTACGATCACCCAACCGACACTGTTCTCCAGGGTGGGAAGATAGGCTGGAACAATTCCACCGGCCTGATCCGCCGTCTCGTCTCCAGGAAGAACGCCGTTGACCAGACTCCCGGCATGTACTCGTACGAGTTATCTGGCCACAATGGTGATACTTCCATTGTTTCTATGTTCAACTCGTCCAAGCAATATTGGTCCAGCGGGGAGTGGGGCGGCCAATACTTCAGCAACATCCCCGAGAGCGTGGGTCAGAAATGGCTCTCGCTTCAGTTCACCAGCAACAAAGAAGAGCAGTACGTCCAGTATGCGATTGAGGATCCGACAGTGCTGTCACGCGGCATAATGGAAGTCTCCGGTCAAATGAAGGTGCTCCTGTGGTTCGAGGGGTCATCACAAGATTGGCAAGCCGTCTACACGGTGCCGAAACCTCAGTGCGATGTCCATGCTACCTGTGGCCCTTTCACGGTCTGCAGCGATGTCCCGTCCCCCTCCTGCAGCTGCATGAAGGGCTACTCCATACGGTCACCTCAAGACTGGGAGCTTGGTGATCGATCGGCTGGATGCTCAAGAAATACTCCACTCTACTGCAACAGCAACAGCAACAGCAGTGCAGCCGGCGGCGAGACAGATAAGTTCTACCCTATGACTTCTATCCAACTTCCTGCCAATGCCCGGAACGTTGGGACGGCCACCACTGCAGATGAATGCTCCCTTGCGTGCCTGGGAAGCTGCTCCTGCACTGCGTACTCCTATGATCAAGGTGCCTGCTCCATTTGGCACGACAAGCTGTTCAACGTTCGGCAACAAGGTAACACTGTTCTTCACCTCCGCCTCGCTGCAAAAGAAGTGCCAAGCAGTAAAACCAACAGAAGGGGACTGATCATTGGCGTTGCTGTTGGTGCAAGCACTGCCGCTTTGGGTTTGATCTTTCTGCTGGTGATTTGGATGAGAAAAAAGAAGCAGTATGGTGATGATGCTCAGGGTGGCATGGGGATCATCGCATTCCGATACGCCGATTTACAGTATGCAACAAAAAAGTTCTCAGAGAAGTTGGGGGCCGGCAGTTTTGGTTCAGTATTCAAGGGTTCGCTGAGTGACTCGACAGCCATAGCGGTGAAAAGGCTTGATGGAGTCCGCCAAGGGGAGAAGCAGTTCAGGGCCGAGGTGAGCTCAACTGGAGTCGTCCAGCATGTCAACTTGGTTAAGCTGATTGGCTTTTGCTGCCAAGGTGACAGGAGGTTACTCGTGTACGAGTACATGCCCAATGGCTCCCTGGATCACCATCTCTTCCAAAGCAATGGCATGGTGTTGGATTGGACTACCAGGTACAAAATAGCCCTTGGGGTTGCTAGAGGACTAGCCTATCTGCATTCAAGTTGCAGGGACTGCATTATACACTGTGATATCAAGCCAGAGAACATACTTCTGGATGGGTCTTTCACCCCTAAGGTTGCGGACTTTGGAATGGCCAAACTTTTGGGAAGGGATTTCAGCCAGGTGGTTACTACAATGAGGGGAACAATTGGATACCTTGCTCCTGAATGGATTGGTGGAACTGCCATCACATCAAAAGTTGATGTTTACAGCTACGGGATGGTTCTGTTAGAAATCTTATCAGGCAGCAGGAAGTTGAGCAAGCAATCATCCTCTCAAGACGGTGTTCATGAAGGATATTTTCCGGTGCGAGTTGCCCGCAGTCTTGTTGAGGGAGACGTTGCAAGTCTGGTGGATGCGAAATTGCTGGGCGATGTGAATCTGGAGGAGGTTGAAAGAGTTTGCAAAGTCGCATGTTGGTGTATTCAAGATGATGAGTTTGATCGACCGACGATGAGTGAGGTGCTGCAGTTTCTCGAGTGTCTGTCTGAAGTTGAGACGCCTCCGGTGCCAAGATTACTTCAAGCCATTGCAGGGCAGCCAAATCCGAAGATAATGTAGTTGCTAAGTTGGGTTTCTGCTTAAACCTTCCTTTTTATATGGTAGTTGAGCCTACTGCTTTTCCTTTGTATACTAATCTTGTAATTTGGTCTCCCCAAACAGGCTATGAAAGCTACTACTATGCTAACCTTAAGATTCAATTAAGGCCTGGCTACATTTGGGCTCAGGAAGAATTATGTTGCTCTGCTCACTAATCGCGCTCATGCTTCGATCTTTTCGGTTGGTGCAACAATGTCATGATACGAATCATGTTAATGTTCAATTAGCGCCTTTGGGGCCCGGTTAGCGTAGAGAAGAGGGGAATTGCAGATATTTTCAGTAGCCCTAATGTCAAATCCCCCCAAAATCATGAAAAGCTAATCCTAAGATTTTCTCCCCAATTCCGAGCCCTAAAATGAACAATACCGAAATGCTTGGCCTCGGGGTGCCTACCTTGATTACCCCGCTCGACATCTCCGACCAGTCGGAGTCCGCAAGGCCCCGCCGCCGTGTGAATATGCTGATGGCGCTACACCACCGTCTCCCCGGACGGCGTGCGGAAAGAACAGAGGCACTGCGCTGGACGATCACGATGTGCGGCCTCCGCACCGCGCACGTCGTCGCCTCCTAATGTCGCCCCGTCGTTCCGCCGCCTTGTGCCATTCGCGCGATGCGGCTAGCGCCGTTCGACGGGGCAGCGCGCGGCCTCCGGCCTAGGCACGCTCCTCTGGCGAACGGGGCCACCGCGCCGCCATGGAACCCGGTCGGCCGGATGGCGCGGCCGCGCCGTTAGCCGTCGACCTTTTTTTATAAAAAAGAAACTTGCCGTCGACCCTTTTTTAGGGTGCTGTGATCAAATCGGCGCAAGAGAGGGAGAGAAATGACGAGGTTTCGCGGCCGCCGGCCGTGTTGTTCCAGCGGCGCCTTGGCAGTAGGCACAGTCCAGATCGAGGCGGAGCAGTTGGCCGGCCTGCGGTTGCTTCTTGCGCCCCAAAGGTTTATTCATACTACTCCCAAACGGAAGCAAATGGCATCTCTTACACCTATAAACAACAATTCTAAAAAAAACTAAAAAAAGAGCTAATGGCATCTCTTTGAAAAATAATAATACTTTGGTGTTATGGTTCTTTTTCCGAATATTTCTTGGAAATTTTGAGCAAAATTTTTAAAAGCGAGCAATGTTTGAAAATCTGACAATTTTTTGAACGACTTGAACAAATTTTGAAATTTGTAATTTTTTAAATAGAAACAAATTTTGAAAATCCTAAACATTTTATGAATTTTGAGAACATAATTTGATAATGCCAACATTTATCAAAAATTTGATCAATTTTGCAAAAGCACAAACAATATATAAATTTACCGAGTATTTTTCGAACACGTGATCATTTCTTAAGTTTCTGAGAAAAAAATGGAAACCATAAAAATTTAAATTCCCGTTTTTCAAAATTTTAAAAACATTCACCGAAAAGAAATAGCAGTGCGAGAGATCAAACCCTGTAACTCCCATTGTTGACTGCTCGTCACTGGCCACATGCTCCAATAAGCTTTAGTGCCTAAGTAGGAAACGCGGAATACAACAATTATCCCTCAGCGATCGGTTATTGTAGGGAACTGATAGTTTTCTCACTTTTTCTTTTTCTTTTTACGGTAAGTTTTTTGTTTCTTTTTCATTCTTCGTGGACTACAAAATAAATTCAACATGAACATTTTTTTAAAAAACACCAACAAATTTGGATTTTAAAAACATAAAAAATTCTAACCGATTGTTTTTAATTTACCCGAACATTTTTCGTATTTGTGTAGGAAATATTGAAAATAGGAATATTTTTGAAATTCCAAATAAATTTTAAAAACATGATCATTATTTGAAACTCTTCGAGCAAATTTGTGAATAAATTTTGTTCATACTAATATCTAAAAAATTCTAAAAAAATACCTAAAAAAGAGCCAATGGCATCTATTTGGCGTTATTTCTTTCAATAATAATAATGTTTTGGTGTTATGGTTCTATTTTCTACTCTCTCTCTGCAAAAAAATATAAGACTTTTTTAGGGAAAATATAAGACCTTTTTAGGGAAACTATAAGACCTTTTTGACACTATGATAATATCAAGAAATGTATTATATTTTGTTACAGAGACTGACTAGCTGAATGTCCTTGTGTTGTCACAGACTAGTGAAAAAATAGATACATGTGTGTTGCTTCAACACAATAACAAAATGGCGGTATATAGATATTGGTGAATCGTAAATTATATCATTATTTTTTTTAAATATTTTTTGCATTGTTGCACTTTGCCAACCAACGTGGAATGTATCCTCTCATTTGGGGGTGTGACTATACGTAAGTTGCGTGAAATTACTAAAGCATCAGCTGATTTTGGAGCACCCTACTTCTTCTTCCACCTCCTCAATCCTAATGACCTACGATCCCACCCAGATCGCATATTGCCGTCTTCGTTTTGTTGATACTGGCCTGACAGCCACTCAAGTCGTTCGAGTATAGAGCAAAGTTACCACATTACAAGGTATGTCTAGAAAAAATAACATTTTTTAATCTTTCAAAAAGCTACCACAAAATTGGTTCGCTGCTCCAAAAAAACTACTATGTCGCACTGATGACTATGTTGGTTAACTTTAAATGTTATTATGATAGCTCGGGTCCACCCGTCAGGTTGACCGTTAGGTTGACCATTGACAGGTTATGGCAGGTGGGGCCCAAATATTTTTTGACATGCAATCGGGTATCTACAATAAAAACTAACAGCAATCAGGCTCATGAAAAAAGAGCAATCGGGTCCCTAAAAAATAAAAAAGAAGCAACTAGGTCCTCGTCGGAGCCAGTGGCAACGGCCCGCCAGCACCATGCCCGGAGTAGATGGCTGCTCGCCGCGACAGCCGTGGCCGGCGAAGAATCAGCAGCGGCGGCGGGCTGGAATCAGCCGTGCTCCCTGGCTACTCCCCGCCCGTGCTCGAGCTGTCCGGCGCGGAGCTCTTCCTCCTCTCTGTTGGGTGGAGCTAAGCAGAGCCGCGTTCCGCTGGCGCGGAGCTGTCTGGTGGCGCGTCCTAGGTGGCATCTGGCGGCGCGGAGCTCCTCCTCTCTGCGGCGGCGCAGAGCGAAGCAGGCGACGGCGGCGTGGGTGATGCCATGGAGTACGAGCTCGACTCTAACCACCAGCAAGCCGCTTTGAGCCGCCCTTCCTCCTCCCTCTTTCCATCTTCTTCGTGTCAATGGCGTGATGGTGGCCGGCCGTGGCTACGCCGCATGGTGCTAGCTGCGGCAGCCCATGGTGGTGCCCGACAATGGCTCGGGAGAGTGATAGAAAAGAAGAGGGAGAGAAGAAAGATAAGGGACAGAGGGACCCAGATGAAAGTTAACGGTCAAACAAACAGGCCCAACCTATCATAAACCAAATTAATTCTAAATCGTCTGGTCATTAGGGTGTTTTGGAACAAACCAATTTTATGGTAGTTTTTTAAGGATTAAAAAAAGTGATAGTTCTTTTTAGACATAACATGTAATGTGCTAGTTTTTTTTGCTATATACACGTATCGTTCCGACGAGGGCGTCTTTAGCGCGATGCTTTGCATCTCATCTATTTATCTCTAGCAATCTACTGTTGCTACAATTGTTTTGAGGGCAAATACCAAACGTGCTTTGATTTTCCTAGTCCATCATCTTCGAGAGACAAAGTGTAGCATTCCACATGTCTTCATTGCTCTTTGCATGCAGTCATCACCTCAAAAGGGAGATCCAAGATCGACACACAATATTTCAACTACGTCATCTCCTCCTTGTTTGGTACTATCACTTTTGCCGGAGGGCAGCAGAAAGTAGCTTTGCAACTACATCACCTCTAAACCGTCCTAAACATACACCAAAAGTACGAATTACAACTTAATGACAACACTAACAACATTGTGGCTGTGAAAAAAAACATAGATGGACGTAGCTAATATTGATCTACAACATTTGCAACTACATCTTGTCGAAATTAGTACTATAAGTGCACCATATCTTGTCCTGTCATGTTCCAAAAAATCTGTAATACAACATCACTTAGCTAATTACAAGCTCAAAAACAAACAAATTTGCACGATGCATGTCACAAAAAACTAATGTATTACATAGCTCATACCTTGAGGTTCAACTTCTTAGTTCACTTCTCGCGATAAATCATACTCAAAATGCTCCAAATGACTCAACAAAATGATCAACTAATGCCTAAACCACCAGAGGATACATAATTAGTAGCTAATCAAGCAAATCAAAAATAGCGTGCATGCGAACGAAAAACACATAAATGGATAGATCTTACCTTGATCTATATTTTCTTCAACTACAACATCTTCTGAATCAGCCTTCAAATGGATCAAAATCGCAACCAAAGTGGCTATTTCTCCTCAGCGTTCTTAGTTGGAAAGGAAGAGAGCTACTTGGGTCTCCAACTTCTTGTGCTGGGTCCAGCTCTCGGCTCTCATACACAAAGCTACTTTCTGCTGCCCTCCGGCAAAAATGCATTCGGAGGCACCATGGAGACTTCCTTCACCTCAGGATCATCAACGCCCTACACAAATAAATGCACAAGCAATGGTTAACAACTAACCAAGAGAATTAACTAGCAATGTGTTAATTACTACAACAAATAGTTGCCTTAACAACAGAAATGCCATTTACCGTGAACGCAGCTCTGAGCTCTTTCTTCTTAGCTTCCAGCTGTAAAGAGAGGATTTCACACATGTAGTCAGCAACAGCAAAGCAGCAAAAATGTTAAAAGAGGAAATAAACCGTCATGTTATACATCGTTATAATCCCAGTAGCTCCAGTCTGAATAGCATCCAAATGGCATACCAACATCCAAGTGACCACCAGTGTATTCATCTGCACTGTTGGGGTGCTTCATATTGACACTTCCATTGTTGGTACAGCCATAGCAGTGTCCTTCGTCAAGAAAAAAATGAAAGAAAACAAGAGTTAGGCGCAAAGTGATCCACATGGCACGAACGTATATAATAACAGCTGACTAACTGAAGGTATAAGATTTCTGTGTATTCAGCCATGCTGGGATAAGCTCAACTTAGTGCCACCCACCAAAGGCAATACTTGATATAAGAGGAGGGTATAGCATTACCGTTATCGGTAGGTTTAATCATGCAGAAGCAGCTGACTGACAGTTCTTCTTGTTTTACTGGTCGCACATATTTGACTTCGACAAAGAATAGATCTTCGATGCCACGATCAGCTCCTTTAGTCAAAGTGAAATTGAGATGATAGTACCACCCACGCTTCTCACTGAATACTTTGCACTCCACAACATCTTTGAGTTCATACGCAAAATCCTAAAATATGAAGCATGGGTCAGATCAACAATTCTTACATGGATAAATCAGTACAAGACATAGGGCAGTCGTGATAGTGGGGCAGAGAGTGAAGGCAGGTTGGAGAGAGAGAGAGAAGAGAACAAACCCCCAAAAGACTGTGATCCTCGTTATGCTTGTCCACCAAAGCTTGAAGTAATCGGCGCCTTTCATTACGGGCTCTCTCAGCGTGATCCGATTTTGAACGCTTCCTTGCGCCATCAGGCCAGTAAAGAGCTGCTTCTATGGCCATTTCCAGTGAAGAAACCCCGCCTTGATGCATTAACCTAATTTATATCCAAATTATGGTCAGTGGCAATTCCCAACAGTGGATAATAGAAAGTTATACAAGGACTGGTAGAATCAAGTACTCTACCAGGTCTAGGGCGTAGGTGGTAAGGGAAGGATGAAGGAGGGCGTGGCGAGGAGCGGGCGCGCCGGCGGCAGGGCGCCGTCGCGAGCTAGGAGAAGGGCGGCGGCTAGGTCTGTTGGCGGCTAGGGTTTCCGGCTCCTCTGGGAGCCGGGCAATAGGAGATAATATTCTTCTTATTGCTTAATTCTCAAAGAGTCTTACAGCCTATATTTATAATCTAAATAACTTGCATAAGAATAAATCCTAAGATAACTTGTGGGCTAAGATTGCCCGGTGGGCCTAGCTAAACCGGCCATAACACTTCTCCCCGCCTGCACAAACAGCTCGTCCTCGAGCTGTAAGGTGGGGAAGCTCTTGCGGAACTCCTCGAGGCGATCAACCAGCGTCAAACACCTTCTCGACAGCTGGGGCGGCCAGGTCGGCGGCGTCCTCCGGAATGTAGTCTGCAACCTCCAGGTAGAAGAGTCGTGGGCAGGCATGGCCGGGCGTGTAGGGTTCATCGCAGTTGAAGCACAATCCTTGGCGGCCTTTCGAGTATCTCGGTGAGGTGAGCCGGCGGAACGGGCAGGCGTGCAGCGGTCGCGCGAGGGTGCCGCGGAAGCCTCACGCAGCCGACCACAGGCGTAACCCGGCGAAGGTAGCGAGCCAGCCCGGACGATGAGTCCTGCTGAATGGCCACCGCGCGGCGCTCGAACGCACGGGCGTAGTACATGGCCGTTTGAAGGTCGGGGGGATCCTGGAGCTCGACGTCCACGCGAATATGGTCCGGTAGACCGCCCAAAAATAACTCGGTGCGCTGAGTCGTGGAGACTCCCGGCGCGTGGCACGCCAGGGCCTGGAAGCGGTCGGCGTAGTCCTGCACCGTGGATGTGAAAGGTAAGCGGCCGAGGGCCGCCAGTCGGCTCCCGCGGATAGGAGGCCCGAACCGGAGGAGACAGAGCTCCCGGAAGCGCTCCCATGGTGGCATGCCGCCCTCGTCCTGCTCGAGGGCGTAGTACCAGGTCTGCGCCGCGCCTCAGAGATGATAGGACGCGAGCTAGGTACGATCTGAAGCGAGCGTCCGCTGCCCTCGAAAGAACTGCTCGCACTGGTTGAGCCAGTTGAGGGGGTCCTCCGTGCCCTCGTAAGTGGCGAAGTCCAGTTTGGCAAATCGAGCGTCGGCCCGCCGTGCCGGGACGGATGCCGCCGCGGCCAGCGTATGCCGGGTCGAAGCGCCGGGCGTGGTTCGCCGAAATGGAGGGGTGATCAACCCGTAGGGAGGGCGTCGGGTGTTCCGCGCCGTGGAGTATACCGGGCGAAGATGAACTGGTCGCCACGCGGGGATCGGCGATGGGGATGGCGGAAACTGCACCTGGTGCAGGGGCCGACCCGTAGCCCGAGACGCGGGTGGTGGAGCTGTCGATGGTGGCAGCGCCTGGTGGAGCTGCACCGGCGCCTGCGTCGTGGGAGCCGGCGGTGGCGCCGGGAGAAACTGCTGGGTCGGGCCCCCCAGCGGCACGGTGGAGGCCGCCACGCAGGCGGCTGTCCGCTGACCAAGTAGTGCGGCAGCAGCGGCGGCGGCGGGCGCCCGTAGGGCGCCGGAAAAGGCCGGGCGGGCGAACCTTCGCGGCGGCGGCCCGTGGCGGTGGTGGCGGCGCCCGGTGGCGAGGCTGGTTCCGGCGAGTAGAGGTAATGCCCCGACCGCTGGACAAGCTCCAGGTGCCCGACACCTCTCGGGCGAGAAGCGGAGGCGGATCCGCCGTGGTGGTGAAATGACGCCGCGCGGTGGTGGTGGTGCGGACATGATCGCCGTCGCCATCGGCGTGGCGGCGGCGTGAGCGAGAGCGGAGGTGGATGGCAGCGGCGGCGGTGATGGAGGGAGCGACATGATCGGCCTGGTGTCTCTGGATACCAAATTGGTAGAATCAAGTACTCTACCAGGTCTAGGGCGTAGGTGGTAAGGGAAGGATGAAGGAGGGCGTGGCGAGGAGCGGGCGCGTCGGCGGCAGGGCGCCGTCGCGAGCTAGGAGAAGGGCGGCGGCGGCTAGGGCTGTTGGCGGCTAGGGTTTCCGGCTCCTCACGGGAGGCAGGCAATAGGAGATAATATTCTTCTTATTGCTTAATTCTCAAAGAGTCTTACAGCCTATATTTATAATCTAAATAACTTGCATAAGAATAAATCCTAAGATAACTTGTGGGCTAAGATTGCCCGGTGGGCCTAGCTAAACCGGCCATAACAAGGACAATATAAATGCTATCAATAGGGCTATGATGCACTAGTTGGAATACAATGCTGTTAAAATAATTCATGCTAGTGATCAACAAATGCAGAACAGAACTGCACATGCCTATATATAAGCCTCCTGGTCCCTTCTTTGATTTCATATAGCAAACTGCTTTCACCAGATAATGGAACTTAACTTTCTAGCTAACAGCATCGAAATAAACAGAGGTGCGTGGGGCAAAGGGCTGCTAATCAACTGTACATATTAGAGTTCAGATAAGAATATACAAAGTGGTACTTTGTTTGTTTGTTTTCTGAATGTGGCTAGTTAAGTCTGAACATATTCAACTGCAGGTGTGCAAACAGAACAAAACCAGGAAAAACAAGTGGTTGAGGAACTTTACAGTTTTGGGTCCCTATGTTGAAGAAAATAGCGATCCATGGCTTTGTCAGCTTCCTCTAGGCTCTGAAACGGCCCGCCCGCATAAGGATACGTGTGGAAAGAGCCCCCGTGATCGACCCTGATGTAATACGCCAATCCCCAGTCACGTCGCAGCCGCTCCCAAATGCCTGACCCGGGAGGTGAGTTCCCTGATGGTGTGGAGGCCATAACAGTGTCCTGATCCGGCTGCTGCCCGGAGGGAACGGCGGGCGATTTCTCCTCCAATGTTGTAGCGCTCAGCGACTGCTTGAGGGACGACACATCTGCAGCAGGTTCCGGAGGCCTCTGCAGCGCGGGTGGTGAACCCTGCTTCCCGTCCGCCACCACGAACTCGAACTGGAAAATCCTATCGCTGGAAAAGGCAATCCAAATGCACATCGCATCGATCGATTATTATTAGCAAGTAAAACAACAATAACCACAACAACAACAAATCGATTTCAACCAGAAGATGGTCGAATGTACGTACGTTGAAGCCGGCGGTGGGTCGTTGGGCTTCCTCCGGCGATGCCAGTTGAGGTAGATGGAGGCGTAGCGCGCGCGGACCGCGTCTTCGAGATCCGCGAAGTCCCGGAACGGCCCGCCCGTGACGGGGAGGTGCCTGGGGAGGTACGTGCCGTCCCTGTTGACGCGGACATGTATCGTGATCGGGTGGAAGCCGCCGGTGGGGATGCGCCGCGGGAGGGACTCCGGAGGAAGATGCCTGGGCGCCATGAGGAGGGAGGGAGGGAGGGCGGCCGGCTTGATTGGGGGAGGGGGATTAGGGTTCGGCGATTTCGTCGGCGGAGGGGGGATTAGGGTTCGGCGATTTCGTCGGCGGAGGGGGGATTAGGGTTCGGCGAGTTCGTCGCTTGGGGAGGAGACGGAGGGGAAAAAAAGAGATTGAGAAAACTGCGCACGCGGTTGGGTCGGGTGGGCTGTACACTTATTCAGGCTAGACTCGGGCTGTCGTGCGGCCCGCTTGGAGCTCGGGCCGAGTAGGGCTAGATTCTCCTTGTTGGCGATGAAAATGCTGATTTTTTTTATTTTTTTGCCCTCATGAAGAAAAACAACATATAAGGGCTTTTGCCCAAAACAAAAAAGAACATATAAGGGCTACTTTGATGGTTGGACTATGCTGTTCTTCGCTTGCGGAAAAATGGTACAAATCGCGCACCCGGCACCGCTGGGAGTGCTTTTCTTCAGACTTTTTGTGGTTTTCTATAGGCCGTGTGTTTTCCTCCCATGTGTTATACCGTGTCTGCTAAATTTTTTTATATTTATTCATTAATTCGTTTATTTTAAAAATTCATGGATTTTTTCTAAAATTATTGTTGACCATTCTTTTAAAATTTGTGAATATTTTTATGTCCATGATCTATTTTAACATCTTGGGTATTTTAAAATTTATGCATATTTTCAAAAATCAATGTTTTATGTTCATGAATATTTTAATCTAAACATTCTAAATTTTGAATTAAAATTATTTTATTTATAAAGGTTTTGGAAATGGAAAAACACCGGGAAACTTGGCGAGATCATGTATGCGAACCCAACAAAAAAATACAAAAAACTTTTACTCCATACAACAAGCAACTGATCAAGCCATATCAGTGGACTGAACTGTAGAATGCCAGAATAAGAGGGGGTAGCTAATCCTATCGAAGACTACGCTTCTGGCAGCCTCCGTCTTCTTGACATGTAGAAGAGAGAGTAGAAGTCATCCAAGTAGCATCGTATAGCATAATCCTACCCGGCGATCCCTCCTCGTCGCCACTGTTAGAGAAGCGATCACGGGTTGTATCCGCACTTGGAAGGGTGTGTTTTATTAAGTATCCGGTTCTAGTTGTCATAAGGTCAAGGTACAACTCCAAGTCGTCACATTACCAAGATCACACTATTCGAATAGACTAACTTCCTGCATGGGTGCACCACATTACCCGACACGCTCGATCCCATTTGGCGGACACACTTTTCCGGGTCATGCCCGGCCGTGGAAGATCAACACGTCGCAGCCCCACCTAGGCATAACAGAGGTCGACGCCGGTCTAAACCTATGCGCCGCGGTGCAGGCCCATCGCCTTAGCACACCTCGCACGCGTTGCGACGCGCCGAAGCGTACCTAGCCTAGTGGCGTTCGGTCCAATCCGGTACGCCGCTTCGCCGCCGACGTCACGAAATGCTTCGCCGATACCACGGCGCCGGTTGCCCATATCTTGTCCCACGTGGCGGTTAGTGCGTATAAGGTCAACGACCCAACTCAGATCAAATACCAAGATCTCGTTAAGCGTATTAAGTATCCGCAAACGCCGAACAGGGCCAGGCCCACCTCTCCTAGGCGGTCTCAACCTGCCCTATCGCTCCGCCGCAAAGATCCACTCGCGGGTGCTCCACAAGCCGACCCGACTTTAGTCACTACATGTATCATGTATAAAGTATATAGTATATACCCGTGATCACCTCCCGAGTGATCACGGCCCGATAGTATATAACTGTGAGACGGACAAGAATGTAGGGCCACAGATGGAAATACTAGCATCTTATACTAGGCAAGTAGGATTGCGGTAAAGGTATCAATGTAGTAGCAAAGACAAAGGCTATGCATCGGGATAGGAATAACGAAAGCGAGAACATGCTACACTACTCTAATGCAAGCAGTATAGAGGAGAGTAGGCGATATCTGGTGATCAAGGGGGCTTGCACTGGTTGCTCGCAAGAGAGAGGGGTCGTCAACTCCGTAGTCGAATGGCGTGCAGCGTCGGTCTCGTAGTCTACCAGAGAGAAGAGGGGGAAGGAACAATAAATACAATGCAAACAAATGCATGACGATGCATGACATGACAAGGCGTGTTGCTAGGCGTGCCCTAACGCGGTATGAGGTGATACCGGTGAAGGGGGAAAACATCCGGGAAAGTATTCCCGGTGTTTCGCGTTTTCGGACAGAGGAACCAGAGGGGAAAGTTGCGGGTTCGGTATGCTAGGGGTGTGTGGCGGACGAACGGACTGCGGATCTGGATTCGTCTCGTCGTTCTGAGCAACTTTCATGTTGAAAATATTTTAATCCGAGTTACGGATTAAAAGATATGATTTTCTAAAGATTTAATCATTTTCTGATTTTATTTAATTATTTATTTAAATCCAACATTATCCGAATAGTAAATGATGACGTCGGCATGACATCGAGTGATGTCAGCGATCAACGTTGACCATTGACCTGGTCAACTTTGGCGTGTGGGTCCAAAGGGGACCCACCGTCATTGAGTGCTAATTAACCTATCAGATTAATTAACTAACCTAAGTGATTAGGTTAATCAAGTTTAATTAGTTCAACTAAACAAGATTAGTTAAGTTTAATTATTTAGTTAATTAATTAATTTTAATATTAATTATTTACTCATTATATATTATTATTATCTATTTATATATATATATATATATTTAATTCTTAATTCTTTTTTTAATTCATTTTGGGCGTGGGGCCCCTTAGTCAGTGGCTCATCCGAACCACCAGGGGCTAACGGGCGCGGGCCAAACGGGGCGGGTGGAACCGCTCGGACGAGTGGCGACGCCAGGGCGCGCAAGGCGTCTGCCGGTGGCCGTGGCCGGAGTCTGAGGCTCATGGGATCCGCCAGCGGGAGGAGCGGCCGAGTAGCGCGCTTAGGGAGGATGCGGTGGGGCACACGCGAAGTGGTGTGACCCGACGAGCGGAGCTCGCAGACGCGGGACAAGGCCATGGTGGCCGGAGCGGGCGGGGCACGGTGACGCGCCGTGAGCAGAGAGAGGGAGGAGGCCGGTGGGGTTCCTCACCCGCATTGCATGGAAGGCCCGATGCAGGGCGAACGCGACGGCGGGGAGCGGTGGAGTCGAGGAGGCGTTCCGGTGGGGTCCGACGACGGCGTGTGGCGATGCCGGGCCGGCGTCGAGCACGTCGGGCGGCGGGGAGGAGATGAGGAGGCGGCCGACGAAGCGGCGTTCCAAGCGGCGTGGGGCGGCGTGGCGACGGACGAGGGCGAGATGGAGGCGACGGGTGGCGGCGTCGGGCGGGGGTCCGTCGAGGAGAAGGCGAGGGGGTGGCGGTGCTCGGCGCCGCTGGGTGGCGAGGACGAGGCGACAGGGTCCGAGCGCCGTGGGGAGGTTCGTCCCCCCGATCCCGATCTGGATCGGGGAAGGGAAGAGGCGTGGGGTCGTGGGGAGGAGAGAGGTGGGGCGAGGGGGTGTAGTGGGGGTGGCGCTAGGTCACGGGAGGGAGGAGGCCTAGTAGGCCGGGGTTGCGGGAGTGGGTCGGTGGGCCGACTCCTTTCGACCAATCGGGCCAAGGCCCGATCGGGGGTTGTCTTTGATTTTCTCTTTCCTTTTCTATAGTTTTTATTTTACTTTTACTCTGGTTTGTTAATTGCTTAACCACCAAATGACTTTTGTAAATCATGTAGCTTGTCACATGAAAATCATTGCATTATATAGCAATGCCACAAAAAGCTGAAGGTCTTTCGAAAAGGTTTAATTATTTTTAGAAAGCGAAAAGGCCAAGTGATGTGTTGTTGGTCCACTGTTTTAATTCCTAGGGGCATTTTTGGAGTTTCTAAAGTGTTGGTTTTATTTTTATAACAATTTTGGTAATTTTTGCAATATTGTGAACATTTTAGTTTTTTTTTGCGCTTGAAAACTTTTGTTGTTTGTTTTTATTTTAATTTTGAATTCGAACGGGATTGAATCATCGGTAGATTAACAACAGTAACAAAGGTGACGTGGCATCATTAACATGGGATTACTGTAGCCTAATTATCCGGGCGTCACACTCCAACAATCCATTTATGGACTGGTGCAAGCATCTCGGAGTTGGAATAAACATTTTGATAGTGTGATCAAAGCATATGGTTTTATACAGACTTTTGGAGAAGCCTGTATTTATAAGAAAGTGAGTGGGAGCTCTGTAGCATTTCTAATATTATATGTGGATGACATGTTGTTGATTGGAAATGATGTAGAATTTCTGGATAGCATAAAAAGAAACTTGAATAAGAGTTTTTCAATGAAAGACCTCAGTGAAGCTGCTTATATATTGGGCATCAAGATCTATAGAGATAGATCAAGACGCTTAATTAGACTTTGACAAAACACATACCTTGATAATGTTTTGAAAAAGTTCAAAATGGATCAAGCAAAGAAAGGGTTCTTGCCTGTGTTACAAGGTGTGAAGTTGAGTCAGACTCAATGCCCGACCACTACAGAAGATAGAGAGAAAATGAAAGTCATTCCCTATGCTTCAGCCATAGGTTCTATCATGTATGCAATGTTGTGTACCAGACCTGATGTGTGCCTTGCTATTAGTTTAGCAGGGAGTTAACAAAGTAATCACAGGTGGATCACTAGACAATGATCAAGAACATCCTGAAATACACGAAGAGGACTAAGGATATATTTCTGCTTATGGAGGTGACAAAGAGCTCGTCGTAAATGGTTATGTCGATGCAAGCTTTGACACTGATCCGGATGACTCTAAGTCACAAACTGGATACGTATTTATATTGAACAGTGGAGCTGTTAGTAGGTGCAGTTTCAAGCAAAGCGTCGTGGTAGGATCTATGTGTGAAGCGGAGTACATAGCTGCTTCAGAAGCTGAAGGAAATATGCCCTAGAGGCAATAATAAAGTTATTATTTATTTCCTCATATCATGATAAATGTTTATTATTCATGCTAGAATTGCATTAACCGAAAACATAATACATGTGTGAATACATAGACAAACATAGTGTCACTAGTATGCCTCTACTTGACTAGCTCATTGAATCAAAGGTTGTTAAGTTTCCTAACCATAGACATGAGTTGTCATTTGATTATAGGGGTCACATCATTAGGAGAATGATGTGATTGACTTGACCCATTTCATCAGCTTAGCACTTGATCGTTTAGTTTACTGCTATTGCTTTCTCCATGACTTATACATGTTCCTATGACTATGAGATTATGCAACTCCCGAATTCGGAGGAACACTTTGTGTGCTACCAAATGTCACAACGTAATCTGGGTGGTTATAAAGGTGCTCTCTGGTGTCTCCAATGGTGTTCGTTGAGTTGGCATAGATCGAGAATAGGATTTGTCACTCCGATTGTCGGAGAGGTATCTCTGGGCCCTCTCGGTAATGCACATCACTATAAGCCTTGCAAGCAATGTGACTAATGAGTTAGTTACAGGATGATGCACTACAAAACGAGTAAAGAGACTTGCAGGTAACGAGATTGAGCTAGGCATTGAGGTACCGACGATTCAATCTCGGGCAAGTAACATACTGATGACAAAGGGAACAACGTATGTTCTTATGCGGTTTGACAGATAAAGATCTTCATAGAATATGTAGGAACCAATATGAGCATCCAGGTTCCGCTATTGGTTATTGACCGGAGACGTGTCTCGGTCATGTCTACATGGTTCTCGAACCCGTAGGGTCCGCACGCTTAAAGTTCTGTGATGATCGGTATTATGAGTTTTTGTGTTTTGATGTAACGTAGGTAGGTTGGAGTCCCGGATGTGATCACGTACATGACGAGGAGATTCATAATGGTCGAGACATAAAGATTGATATATTGGACGGCTATATTCGGACACCGGAACTGCTACGGGTGGTTTCGGAGAAAACCGGAGTGCCGGAGGGGTTACCGGAACCCCCCGGGGAAGTATTTGGCCTTAGTGGGCCTGAGGGGAGAGAGAGGGCAGCAGCCCAGGAGGTGGCACGCCCCCTCCCATGAGGAGTCCGGATTGGACTAGGGGAGGGGGGCGCGGCCCCTCTTTCCCTCTCCCTCTCCCTCTCTTCCTTCCCCCTTCCCTCTTCCTAGTTGGACTAGGAAAGGGGAGTCCTACTCCTACTAGGAGGAGGACACCCCCCTCCTTGGCGCGCCCCAAGGGCCGGCCGGCCTACCCCCTTGCTCATTTATATACGGGGGCGGGGGGGCACCCTAGAACACACAATTTGATCATTGATCTCTCTTAGCCGTGTGCGGTGCCCCCCTCCACCATAATCCACCTCGCTCATATCGTAGCGGTGCTTAGGGAAGCCTTGTGTCGGTAACTTCATCAACTCCATCACCACGCCGTCGTGTTGACGAAGCTCTTCCCCGAAGCTCTACTGGATCATGATTTCACGGGACGTCACTGAGCTGAACGTGTGCTGAACGCGGAGGTGTCGTACGTTCGGTACTGAGGATCGGTCGATCGTGAAGACGTACGACTACATCAACCGCGTTGTCATAACGCTTCCGCTTACGATCTACGAGGTGCGTGGGCGACACTCTCCCCTCTTGTTGCTATGCATCACCATGATCTTGCGTGCGTAGGAATTTTTGAAATTACTCGTTCCCCAACAAGTGGCATCCGAGCCAGGTTTATGCGTAGATGTTATATGCACGAGTAGAACACAAGTGAGTTGTAGGTGATACAAGTCATACTGCTTACCAAAGCATGTCATACTTTGGTTGGCGGTATTGTTGGATGAAGCGGCCCAGACCGACATTACGCCAGACGCTTACGCTGAGACCTGGTTCTACCGACATGCTTTGCACACAGGTGGCTGGCGGGTATCAGTTTCTCCAACTTTAGCTAAACCGAGTGTGACTATGCCCGGTCCTTGTTGAAGGTTAAAACAACACTAACTTGACGAAATATCATTGTGGTTTTGATGTGTAGGTAAGAACGGTTCTTGCTCAGCCCGTAGCAGCCCCGTAAAACTTGCAACAACAAAGTAGAGGACGTCTAACTTGTTTTTGCAGGGCATGTTGTGATGTGATATGGTCAAGACATGATGCTATATTTTATTGTATGAGATGATCATGTTTTGTAACAGAGTTATCGGCAACTGGCAGGAGCCATATGGTTTTCACTTTATTGTATGCAATGCAATCGACCTGTAATTGCTTTAATTTATCACTAAGCGGTAGCGATAGTCGTAGAAGCAATAGTTGGCGAGACGACAACGATGCTACGATGGAGATCAAGGTGTCGCGCCGGTGACGATGGTGATCATGACGGTGCTTTGGAGATGGAGATCAAAAGCACAAGATGATGATGGCCATATCATATCACTTATATTGATTGCATGTGATGTTTATCCATTATGCATCTTATTCTGCTTTGATTGACGGTAGCATTATAAGATGACCTCTCACTAAAAATTTCAAGGTACAAGTGTTCTCCCTGAGTATGCACCGTTGCCAAAGTTCGTCGTCCCGAGACACCACCTGATGATCGGGTGTGATAAGCCCAACGTCCTTATACAACGGGTGGAAGCCAGTTTTGCACATGCAGAATACTCGGGTTAAACTTGACGAGCCTAGCATATGCAGATATGGCCTCGGAACACTGAGACCGAAAGGTCGAGCGTGAATCATATAGTAGATATGATCAACATAGTGATGTTCACCATTGAAAACTACTCCATTTCACGTGATGATCGGTTATGGTTTAGTTGATTTGGAACACGTGATCACTTAGATGATAAGAGAGATGTCTATCTAAGTGGGAGTTCTTAAGTAATATGATTAACTGAACTTAAATTTATCATGAACTTAGTACCTGATAGTATTTTGCTTGTCTATGTTGTTTTAAATAGATGGCCCGTGTTGTTGTTCCATTGAATTTTAATGTGTTCCTTGAGAAAGCAAAGTTGAAAGATGATGGTAGCAATTACACGAACTGGGTCTGTAACTTGAGGATTATCCTCATTGCTGCACAGAAGAATTACGTCCTGGAAGCACCGCTGGGTGCCAGGCCTGCTGCAGATGCTACTGATGACGTTAAGAACATCTGGCAGAGCAAAGCTGATGACTACTCGATAGTTCAGTGTGCCATGCTTTACGGCTTAGAACCGGGACTTCAATGAAGTTTTGAACGTCATGGAGCATATGAGATGTTCCAGGAGTTGAAGTTAATATTTCAAGCAAATGCCCGGATTGAGAGATATGAAATCTCCAATAAATTCTACAGCTGCAAAATGGAGGAGAATAGTTCTGTCAGTGAACATATACTCAAAATGTCTGGGTATAATAATCACTTGATTCAACTGGGAGTTAATCTTCTGGATGATAGTGTCATTGACAGAATTCTTCAATCACTGCCACCAATCTACAAGAGCTTCGTGATGAACTATAATATGCAAGGGATGGATAAGAAAATTCCCGAGCTCTTCGCAATGATAAAGGCTGCGGAGGTAGAAATCAAAAGGAGCATCAAGTGTTGATGGTCAACAAGACCACCAGTTTGAAGAAAAAGGGTAAAGGGAAGAAGAAGGGGAACTTCAAGAAGAACAGCAAACAAGTTGTTGCTCAGGAGAAGAAACCCAAGTCTGGACCTAAGCCTGAAACTGAGTCCTTCTACTGCAAACAGACTGGTCACTGGAAGCGGAACTGCCCCAAGTATTTGGCGGATAAGAAGGATGGCAAGGTGAACAAAGGTATATGTGATATACATGTTATTGATGTGTACCTTACTAAAGCTCGCAATAGCACCTAGGTATTTGATACCGGTTTGTTGCTAATAATTGCAACTCGAAACAGGGACTACGGATTGAGCGACGATTAGCTAAGGATGAGGTGACGATGCGCGTAGGAAATGGTTCCAAAGTCGATGTGATCGCCGTCGGCACGCTACTGAAGGAAATATGCCCTAGAGGCAATAATAAAGTTATTATTTATTTCCTCATATCATGATAAATGTTTATTATTCATGCTAGAATTGTACTAACCGGAAACATAATACATGTGTGAATACATAAACAAACATACAGTCACTAGTATGCCTCTACTTGACTAGCTCATTAATCAAAGATGGTTATGTTTCCTAACCATGGACATGTGTTGTTATTTGATTAATGGGATCACATCATTAGGAGAATGATGTGATTGACATGACCCATTCCGTTAGCTTAGCACTTGATCGTTTAGTATATTGCTATTGCTTTCTTCATGACCTATACATGTTCCTGTAACTATGAGATTATGCAACTCCCGTTTACGGAGGAACACTTTGGGTACTACCAAACGTCACAACGTAATCGGGTGATTATAAAGGAGTACTACAGGTGTCTCCAAAGGTACATGTTGGGTTGGCGTATTTCGAGATTAGGTTTTGTCACTCCGATTGTCGGAGAGGTATCTCTAGGCCTTCTCTGTAATACACATCACATAAGCCTTGCAAGCATTGCAACTAATAAGTTAGTTGTGAGATGATGTATTACGGAACGAGTAAAGAGACTTGCCGGTAACGAGATTGAACTAGGTATTGGATACCGACAATCAAATCTCGGGCAAGTAACATACCGATGACAAAGGGAACAACGTATGTTGTTATGCGGTTTGACCGATAAAGATCTTCGTAGAATATGTAGGAACCAATATGGGCATCCAGGTTCCGCTATTGGTTATTGACCGAGAATAGTTCTAGGTCATGTCTATATAGTTCTCGAACCCGTAGGGTCCGCACGCTTAACATTACGATGACAGTTTATTATGAGTTTATAAGTTTTGATGTACCAAAGTTTGTTCGGAGTCCCGGATGTGATCACGGACATGACGAGGAGTCTCGAAATGGTCGAGACATAAAGATCGATATATTGGAAGCCTATGTTTGGACTTGGAAGGTTCCGGATGAAAACGGATTTTACCGAACACCGGGTTACCGGAACCCTCCGGGGGTCAATGGGCCTTGATGGGCCATAAGGGAGAAGAGGAGGGTCGGCCGGGGCAGGCCACGCGCCTCCCCTCTAGTCCGAATAGGACAAGGAGAGGGGCGCCTCCCTCTTCCCCTTCCCCAAGACCTAATCCACCTAGGAAAGGGGGGGGGAGTCCTACTCCCGGTGGGAGTAGGACTCCTCCAGGCGTGCCCCCCTTGGGCTGGCCGCATCCCCCCTTGCTCCTTTATATACGGGGGCAGGGGGCACCCCAGAACACACAAGTTGATCTACGGATCGTTCCTTAGCCGTGTGCGGTGCCCCCCTCCACCATATTCCACTTCGGTCATATCGTCGCGGAGCTTAGGCGAAGCCCTGCGCCGGTAAAGTCATATCGTCGCGAAGCTTACGCGAAGCCCTGCGCCGGTGGAGCATCATCATCGTCACCATGCCGTCGTCTTGTGGAACTCATCCCCGACGCTTTGCTGGATCGGAGCCCGGGATCGCCATCGAGCTGAACGTGTGCTGAACTCGGAGGTGCCGTATGCGTTCGGTACTTGGATCGGTCGGATCGTGAAGACGCGTCTGACTACATCAACCGCGTTGTTATAACGCTTCGCTTCACGGTCTCACGAGGGTGCGTGGACATACTCTCCTCTCGCTGCTATGCCATCACCATGATCTTGCGTGTGCGTAGGAAATTTTTTGAAATTACTACGCTCCCCAACAAAGGGCATCCGAGCCAGGTTTTATGCGTTGATGTCATATGCACGAGTAGAACACAAGTGAGTTGTGGGCGATATAAGTCATACTGCTTACCAGCATGTCATACTTTGGTTCAGCGGTATTGTGAGATGAAGCGGCCCGGACCGACATTACGCGTATGCTTACGCGAGACTGGTTTCACCGCCACGAGCACTCGTTGCTTAAAGGTGACCGGCGGGTGTCTGCTTTCTCCCACTTTAGTTGAACTGGTGTGGCTACGCCCGGTCCTTGCGAAGGTTAAAACAACACCAACTTGACAAACTATCGTTGTGGGTTTGATGCGTAGGTAAGAACGGTTCTTGCTCAGCCCGTAGCAGCCACGTAAAACTTGCAACAACAAAGTAGAGGACGTCTAACTTGTTTTTGCAGGGCATGTTGTGATGTGATATGGTCAAGACGTGATGCTATATTTATTGTATGAGATGATCATGTTTTGTAACCGGTTATCGGCAAGAATGGCAGGAGCCATATGGTTGTCGCTTATTGTATGAAATGCAAAAGCCATGTAATTGCTTTACTTTATCACTAAGCAGTAGCGATAGTCGTAGAAGCAATAGTTGGCGAGGCGACAACGATGCTACGATGGAGATCAAGGTGTCGCTACCGGTGACAATGGTGATCATGACGGTGCTTCAGAGATGGAGATCACAAGCACAAGATGATGATGGCCATATCATATCACTTATATTGATTGCATGTGATGTTTATCCTTTATGCATCTTATCTTGCTTTGATTGACGGTAGCATTATAAGATGATCTCTCACTAAAATTATCAAGAAGTGTTCTCCCGAGTATGCACCGTTGCGAAAGTTCTTCGTCCGAGACACCACGTGATGATCGGGTGTGATAGGCTCTACGTTCAAATACAACGGGTGCAAAACAGTTGCGCACGCGGAATACTCAGGTTAAACTTGACGAGCCTAGCATATAACAGATATGGCCTCGAAGCACGGAGACCGAAAGGTCGAACGTGAATCATATAGTAGATATGATCAACATAGTGATGTTCACCATTGAAACTACTCCATCTCACGTGATGATCGGACATGGTTTAGTTGATTTGGATCACGTAATCACTTAGATAACTAGAGAGATGTCTATCTAAGTGGGAGTTCTTAAGTAATATGATTAATTGAACTTAAATTTATCATGAACTTAGTCCTGGTAGTATTTTGCAAATTATGTTGTAGATAAATAGCTCACGTTGTTGCTTCCCTATGTTTTTGCTTCCCGGTGTTTTTTTATGTGTTCCTAGAGAAAATTGTATTGAAAAATGTTAGTAGCAATGATGCGGATTGGATCCGTGATCTGAGGTTTATCCTCATTGCTGCACAGAAGAATTATGTCCTTAATGCACCGCTAGGTGACGCACCTATTGCAGGAGCAGATGCATACGTTATGAACGCTTGGCTAGCTCAATATGATGACTACTTGATAGTTTAGTGCACCATGCTTAACGGCTTAGAATCGGGACTTCAAAGACGCGTTTTGAACGTCATGGACCATATGAGATGTTCCAGGAATTGAAGTTAATATTTCAAGCAAATACCCGAGTTGAGAGATATGAAGTCTCCAACAGGTTCTATAGCTAAAAGATGGAGGAGAATCGCTCAACTAGTGAGCATGTGCTCAGATTGTCTGCGTACTTCAATCGCTTGAATCAAGTGGAAGTTAATCTTCCAGATAAGATAGTGATTGACAGAATTCTCTAGTCACCATCACTAAGTTACTAGAACTTCGTGATGAACTATAGTATGCAAGGGATGACGAAAACAATTCCCAAGCTCTTCGCGATGCTAAAATCGGCGAAGGTAGAAATCAAGAAAAACATCAAGTGTTGATGGTTGACAAGACCACTAGTATCAAGGAAAAGGGCAAAGGGAAGAAGGGGAACTTCAAGAAGAACGGCAAGCAAGTTGCTACTCGAGTGAAGAAGCCCAAGTCTGGACCTAAGCCTGAGACTAAGTGCTTTTGCTGCAATGGAACTGGTCACTGGAAGCGGAACTACCACAAGTATTTGGCGGATAAGAAGGATGGCAAAGTGAACAAAGGTATATTTGATATACAGATTATTGATGTGTATTTTACCAGTGTTCGTAGCAAACCCCTCGGTATTTGATACTGGTTCAGTTGCTAAGAGTAGTAACTCGAAACGGGAGTTGCAGAATGAACAGAAACTGGTTGAAGGGGAAGTGACGATGAGTGTTGGAAGTTGTTCCAGGATTGATATGATCATCATCGCACACTCCCTATACTTTCGGGATTAGTGTTAAACCTAAATAAATGTTATTTGGCGTTTGCGTTGAGCATAAATATGATTTGATCATGTTTATTGTAATACGGTTATTCATTTAAAGTCAAAGAATAATTGTTGTTCTGTTTACATGAATAAAACCTTCAATGGTCATACACCCAATAAAAATAGTTTGTTGGATCTCGATCGTAGTGATACACATATTCATAATATTGATGCCAAAAGATGCAAAGTTAATAATGATAGTGCAACTCATTTGTGGCACCGCCGTTTAGGTCATATTGGTGTAAAGCGCATGAAGAAACTCCATGCTAATGGGATTTTGGAATCACTTGATTATGAATCACTTGATGCTTATGTAACCATGCCTTATGGGCAAGATGACTAAAGACTACATTCTCGGAACAATGGAGCGAGCAAATGACTTATTGGAAATAATACATCGATGTATGCGATCCAATGAGTGTTGATGCTCGTGGCAAGTATCGTTATTTTCTCGACCTTCACAGATGATTTGAGCAGATATGGGTATATCTACTTGATGAAACACAAGTCTGAAACATTTGAAAAGTTCAAAGAATTACAGAGTGAAGTGAAGAATCATCGTAACAAGAAAATAAAAGTTTCTACAATATGATCGCAGAGGAAAAATATTTGAGTTACGAGTTTGGTCTTCAATTAAAACAAAGTGGAATAGTTTCACAGCTCACGCCACATGGAACACCACAACATTATGGTGTGTCCGAATGTCGTAACCGCACTTTATTGGATATGGTGCGATCTATGATGTATCTTACCGATATACCACCATCGTTTTGGGTTATGCATTAGAGACAGCTGCATTCACGTTTAATAGGGCACCATCTAAATCCGTTGAGATGACACCGTATGAACTATGGTTTAGCAGTAAACCTAAGCTGTCGTTTCTTAAAGTTTGGAGTTGTGAAGCTTATGTGAAAAAGTTTCATCCTGATAAGCTCAAAACCCAAATCGGAGAAGTGCGTCTTCATAGAATACCCAAAGGAAAATGTTGGGTACACCTTCTATCACAGATCCGAAGGCAAGTTTTTCGTTGCTAAGATGGATCCTTTCTAGAGAAGAAGTTTCTCTCGAAAGAAGTGAGTGGGAGGAAAGTAGAACTTGATGAGGTAATTGTACCTTCTCCCTTATTGGAAAGTAGTTCATCACGTAAATCAGTTCGATGATTCCTACACCAATTAGTGAGGAAGTTAATGATGATGATCATGAAACTTCAGATCAAGTTGCTACCAAACCTCGTAGGTCTTCCAGAGTAAAATCCGCACTGCAGAGTGGTGGTACGGTAATCGTGTTCGGAAGTCATGTTACTAGACCATGATGAACCTACGGACTATGAGGAAGCGATGATGAGCCCAGATTCCGCGAAATGGCTTGAGGCCATGAAATCTGAGATAGGATCCATGTATGAGAACAAAGATGGACTTTGATTGACTTGCTCGATGATCAACAAGCCATGTTAAATAAATGGATCTTTAAGAGGAAGACGGACACTGATAGTAGTGTTACTATCTACAAAGCTCGACTTGTCACAAAAGGTTTTTTCGACAAGTTCAAGGTGTTGACTACAATGAGATTTTCTCAACTGTAGCGATGCTTAAGTCTGTCCGAATCATGTTAGCAATTGCCACATTTTATGAAATCTAGCAAATGGATGTCAAAACTACATTCTTTAATGGATTTATTAAAGAAGAGTTGTATATGATGCAACCGTAAGGTTTTGTCAATCCTAAAGGAGCTAACAAAATGCGCATAGCTCCAAATGATCCATCTATGGACTGGTGCAAGCATCTCGGAGTTGGAATAAACGCTTTGATAGTGTGATCAAAGCATATGGTTTTATACTGCACTTTTGGAGAAGCTTGTATTTACAAGAAAGTGAATGGGAGCACTACAGCATTTCGATAAGTATATGTGAATGACATATTGTTGATCGGAAATAATGTAGAATTATTCTGCAAAGCATAAAGGAGTATTTGAAAGGAGTTTTTCAAAGAAGGACCTCGGTGAAGCTGCGTACAAATTGAGCATCAAGATCTATTGAGATAGATCAAAACGCTTGATAAAGTTTTTTTTTCAATAAGTACATACCTTGTCAAGATTTTGAAGTAGTTCAAAATGGAACAGTCAAAGAAAAGTTCTTGCCTGTGTTGCAAAGGTGTGAAATTGAGTAAGACTCAAATCCCGACCACAGCAGAAAATAGAAAAGAGAAAGAAAGTCATTCCATATGCCTCAGTCATAGGTTCTATAAAGTATGCTATGCTATGTACCAGACTCCATCAGTATACCTTGCTCTGAATTTGGCAAGGGAGTACAATAGTGATCTAGGAGTAGATCACTGGACATTGGTCAAGAACATCCTTAGTGAGGACTAAGGAAATATTTCTCGATTATGGAGGTGATAAAAGAGCCCGTCGTAAAGAGTTATATCGATGCAAGCTTTTTACAGATGACTCTAAGTCTCGATCTGGATACATATTGAAAGTGGGAGCAATTAGCTAGAGTAGCTCCATGCAGAGCATTGTAGACATAGAATATTTACAAAATACATACAACTCTGAATGTGACAGACCCGTTGACTAAGCTTCTCTCACGAGCAAAACATGATCATACCTTAGTACTCTTTGGGTGTTAATCACATACATATGTGAATATTAGTGTTGAATCACATGATGATGTGAACTAGATTATTGACTCTAGTGCAAGTGGGAGACTGAAGGAAATATGCCCTAGAGGCAATAATAAAGTTATTATTTATTTCCTCATATCATGATAAATGTTTATTATTCATGCTAGAATTGTATTAACCGGAAACATAATACATGTGTGAATACATAGACAAACATACAAATCACTAGTATGCCTCTACTTGACTAGCTCATTAATCAAAGATGGTTATGTTTCCTAACCATGGACATGTGTTGTTATTTGATTAATGGGATCACATCATTAGGAGAATGATGTGATTGACATGACCCATTCCGTTAGCTTAGCACTTGATCGCTTAGTATATTGCTATTGCTTTCTTCATGACCTATACATGTTCCTGTAACTATGAGATTATGCAACTCCGTTTACCGGAGGAACACTTTGGGTACTACCAAACGTCACAACGTAATCGGGTGATTATAAAGGAGTACTACAGGTGTCTCCGAAGGTACATGTTGGGTTGGCGTATTTCGAGATTAGGTTTTGTCACTCCGATTGTCGGAGAGGTATCTCTAGGCCTTCTCGGTAATACACATCACATAATCCTTGCAAGCATTGCAACTAATAAGTTAGTTGTGAGATGATGTATTACGGAACGAGTAAAGAGACTTGCCGGTAACGAGATTGAACTAGGTATTGGATACCGACGATCAAATCTCGGGCAAGTAACATACCGATGACAAAGGGAACAACGTATGTTGTTATGCGGTTTGACCGATAAAGATCTTCGTAGAATATGTAGGAACCAATATGGGCATCCAGGTTCCGCTATTGGTTATTGACCGAGAATAGTTCTAGGTCATGTCTACATAGTTCTCGAACCCGTAGGGTCCGCACGCTTAACATTACGATGACAGTTTATTATGAGTTTATAAGTTTTGATGTACCAAAGTTTGTTCGGAGTCCCGGATGTGATCACGGACATGACGAGGAGTCTCGAAATGGTCGAGACATAAAGATCGATATATTGGAAGCCTATGTTTGGACTTGGAAAGGTTCCGGATGAAAACGGATTTTACCGAACACCGGGTTACGGAACCCTCCCGGGGGTCAATGGGCCTTGATGGGCCATAAGGGAGAAGAGGAGGGTCGGCCAGGGCAGGCCGCGCGCCTCCCCTCTAGTCCGAATAGGACAAGGAGAGGGGGCGGCGCCTCCCTCTTCCCCTTCCCCAAGACCTAATCCAACTAGGAAGGGGAGTCCTACTCCCGGTGGGAGTAGGACTCCTCCAGCGCACCTCCCTAGGGCCGGCCGCACCCCCTTGCTCCTTTATATCTGAGGCAGGGGGCACCCCTGAACACACAAGTTGATCTACGGATCGTTCCTTAGCCGTGTGGTGCCCCTCCACCATATTCCACTTCGGTCATATCGTCATGAGCTTAGGCGAAGCCCTGCGCCGTAGTCATATCGTCAGCGGAGCTTAGGCGAAGCCCTGCACCGTGGAGCATCATCATCGTCACCACGCCGTCGTCTTGTGGAACTCATCCCCGACGCTTTGGTGGATCGGAGCCCGGGATCGCCATCGAGCTGAACGTGTCTTTGAACTCGGAGGTGTCGTGCGTTCGGTACTTGGATCGGTCGGATCGTGAAGACGCGTATGACTACATCAACCGCGTTGTTATAACGCTTCCGCTTACGGTCTACGAGGGTACGTGGACATACACTCTCCCCTCTCGTTGCTATGCCATCACCATGATCTTGCGTGTGCGTAGGAATTTTTTTGAAATTACTACGTTCCCCAACAGCTACCTCTACATCTACCTTCGGGATTAATTTTAGACCTGAATAATTGTTATTTGGTGCCAGCATTAAGCATGAACATTATATCTGGATCTTGTTTGATGCGAGACGGTTATTCATTTAAATCTCAGAATCATGGTTGTTCTATTTATATGAGTTATATCTTTTATGGTCATGCACCCTTGAAGAGTGGTCTATTTGTGTTGAATCTCGATAGTAGTAATACACATATTCATAATGTTGAACCCAAAAGATGCAGAGTTGATAATGATAATGCAACTTATTTGTGGCACTGCCGTTTGGGTCATATTGGTGTAAAGCCCATGAACAAACTCCATTCTGATGGACTTCTGGAATCACTAAATTATGAATCACTTGGAACTTGCGAACCATGCCTCATGGGCAAGATTACCAAAACGCTGTTTTCCGGAACAATGGAGCGAGCAACAGATTTGTTGGAAATCATAGATACTAATGTATGTGGTCCAATGAATATTGAGTCTCAGGGAGGGTATTGTTATTTTCTCACCTTCATAGATGATTTGATCAGATATGGGTATATCTACTTAATGAAAGATAAGTCTGAAACATTTGAAAAGTTCAAAGAATTTCAGAGTGAAGTGGAAAATCATCGTAACAAGAAAATAAAGTTTCTACGATCTGATCGTGGAGGAGAATATTTGATTTACAAGTTTGGTCTGCATTTGAAACAATGTGGAATAGTTTCGCAACTCACGCCACCCAGAACACCACAGCGTAATGGTGTGTCCGAATATCGTAATCCTACTTTACTAGATATGGTGCGATCTATGATGTGTCTTACTGATTTACCGCTATCGTTTTGCGGTTATGCTTTAGATACGGCTGCATTCACGTTAAATAGGGCACCATCGATATCCGTTGAGATGATGCCTTATGAACTGTGGTTTGGCAAGAAACCAAAGTTGTTGTTTCTTAAAGTTTGGGGCTGCGATGCTTATGTGAAAAAGCTTTAACCTGATAAGCTCGAACCTAAATCGGAGAAATGTGTCTTCATAGGATACCCAAAGGAAACTGTTGGGTACACCTTCTATCATAGATCCGAAGGCGAGACATTCGTTGCTAAGAATGGATCCTTTCTAGAGAAGGAGTTTCTCTCGAAAGAAGTGAGTGGGAGGAAAGTAGAACTTGATGAGGTAACTGTACCTACTCCCTTATTGGAAAGTAGTTCATCACAGAAACCGGTTCCTGTGACACCTACACCAATTAGTGAGGAAGCTAATGATATTGATCATGAATCTTCAGATCAAATTACTACCGAACCTCGTAGGTCAACCAGAGTAAGATCCGCACCAGAGTGGCACGGTAATCCTATTCTGAAAGTCATGTTACTTGACCATGGTGAACCTACGAACTATGAAGAAGCGATGGTGAGCCCAGATTCCGCAAAATGGCTTGAAGCCAAGAAATCTGAGATGGGATCCATGTATGAGAACAAAGTGTGGACTTTGGTTCACTTGCCCGATGATCGGCAAGCCGTAGAGAATAAATGGATCTTCAAGAAGAAGACTGACATTGACGGTAATATTACTGTCTACAAAGCTCAACTTGTTGCGAAAGGTTTTCGACAATTTCAAGGGGTTGACTACGATGAGACTTTCTCACCCCTAGCGATGCTTAAGTCTGTCCGAATCATGTTAGCAATCGCCGCATTTTATGATTATGAAATTTGGCAAATGGATGTCAAAACTGTATTCCTGAATGGATTTCTGGAAGAAGAGTTGTATATGATGCAACCAGAAGGTTTTGTCGATCCAAAGGGTGCTAACAGTGTGTGCAAGCTCCAATGATCCATTTATGGACTGGTGCAAACCTCTCGGAGTTGGAATAAACGCTTTGATAGTGTGATCAAAGCATATGGTTTTATCTGCACTTTTGGAGAAGCCTGTATTTAAAAGAAAGTGAGTGGGAGCTCTGTAGCATTTCTAATATTATATGTGGATGACATATTGTTGATTGGAAATGATATAGAATTTCTGGATAGCACAAAAGGATACTTGAATAAGAGTTTTTCAATGAAAGATCTCAGTGAAGCTGTTTATATATTGGGCATCAAGATCTATAGAGATAGATCAAGACGCTTAATTGGACTTTCACAAAGCACATACCTTGATAAAGTTTTGAAAAAGTTCAAAATGGATTAAGCAAAGAAAGGGTTCTTACTTGTGTTACAAGGTGTGAAGTTGAGTTAGACTCAATGCCCGACCACCGCAGAAGATAGAGAGAAAATGAAAAGTGCTCCCTATGCTTGAGCCATAGGCTCTATCATGTATGCAATGCTGTGTACCAGACATGATGTGTGCCTTGCTATTAGTTTAGCAGGGAGGTACCAAAGTAATACAGGAGTGGATCACTGGACAGCGGTCAAGAACATCCTGAAATACCTGAAAAGGACTAAGGATATGTTTCTCGTTTATGGCGGAGACAAAGAGCTCGTCCTAAATGGTTACGTCGATGCAAGCTTTGGCACTGATCCGGACGATTCTAAGTCGCAAACCGGATACGTGTTTATATTGAACGGTGGAGCTGTCAGTTGGTGCAGTTCTAAACAAAGCATCGCGGCGGGATCTACGTGTGAAGCGGAGTACATAGCTACTTCGGAAGCAGCAAATGAAGGAGTCTAGATGAAGGAGTTCATATCCGATCTAGGTGTCATACCTAGTGCATCGGGTCCAATGAAAATCTTTTGTGACAATACTGGTGCAATTGCCTTGCAAAGGAATCCAGATTTCACAAGAGAACCAAGCACATCAAGAGACGCTTAAATTCCATCCGGGATCAAGCCCAGGTGGGAGACATAGAGATTTGCAAGATACATATGGATCTAAATGTTGCAGACCCGTTGACTAAGCCCCTTCCACGAGTAGAACATGATCAGCACCAAGACTCCATGGGTGTTAGAATCATTACTGTGTAATCTAGATTATTGATTCTACTGCAAGTGGGAGACTGAAGGAAATATGCCCTAGAGGCAATAATAAAGTTACTATTTATTTCCTCATATCCTGATAAATGTTTATTATTCATGCTAGAATTGCATT
Source organism: Aegilops bicornis (assembly GCA_021605145.1). Lineage (NCBI taxonomy): Eukaryota > Viridiplantae > Streptophyta > Magnoliopsida > Poales > Poaceae > Aegilops > Aegilops bicornis. The sequence continues at coordinate 852,612,055 of CM038670.1, read as the reverse complement.
AACCGAAAACATAATACATGTGTGAATACATAGACAAACATAGTGTCACTAGTATGCCTCTACTTGACTAGCTCATTGAATCAAAGGTTGTTAAGTTTCCTAACCATAGACATGAGTTGTCATTTGATTATAGGGGTCACATCATTAGGAGAATGATGTGATTGACTTGACCCATTTCATCAGCTTAGCACTTGATCGTTTAGTTTACTGCTATTGCTTTCTCCATGACTTATACATGTTCCTATGACTATGAGATTATGCAACTCCCGAATTCCGGAGGAACACTTTGTGTGCTACCAAATGTCACAACGTAACTGGGTGGTTATAAAGGTGCTCTACAGGTGTCTCCAATGGTGTTCGTTGAGTTGGCATAGATCGAGAATAGGATTTGTCACTCCGATTGTCGGAGAGGTATCTCTGGGCCCTCTCGGTAATGCACATCACTATAAGCCTTGCAAGCAATGCGACTAATGAGTTAGTTACGGGATGATGCATTACAGAACGAGTAAAGAGACTTGCCAGTAACAAGATTGAACTAGGTATTGAGATACCGACGATCGAATCTCGGGCAAGTAACATACCAATGACAAAGGGAACAACGTATGTTCTTATGCGGTTTGACAGATAAAGATCTTCGTAGAATATGTAGGAACCAATATGAGCATCCAGGTTCCGCTATTGGTTATTGACCGGAGACGTGTCTCGGTCATGTCTACATGGTTCTCGAACCCGTAGGGTCCGCACGTTTAAAGTTCTGTGACGATCGGTATTATGAGATTTTGTGTTTTGATGTACCGAAGGTAGGTCGGAGTCCCGTATGTGATCAGGGACATGACGAGGAGTCTCGAAATGGTCGAGACGTAAAAATTGATATATTGGACGACTATATTCGGACACAGGAAGTGTTTCGGGTGGTTTCTGATAAAACCGGAGTGCTAGAGGGGTTATCGGAACCCCCCGGGGAAGTATTGGGCCTTAGTGGGCCTGAGGGGAGAGAGAGGGCAGCAGCCCAGGAGGTGGTGCGCCCCCTCCCATGAGGAGTCCGAATTGGACTAGGCGAGGGGGGCGCGACCCCTCTTTTCCTCTTCCTCTCCCTCTCTTTCCTTCCCTCTTCCTAATTGGACTAGGAAAGGGGAGTCCTACTCCTACTAGGAGGACTCCCCCCTCCTTGGCGCGCCCCAAGGGCCGGCCGGCCTCCCCCCTTGATCCTTTATATACGGGGGCGGGGGGCACCCTAGAACACACAAGTTGATCATTGATCTCTCTTAGCCGTGTGGCGGTGCCCCCCTCCACCATAATCCACCTCGGTCATATCGTAGCGGTGCTTAGGCGAAGCCCTGCGTTGGTAACTTCATCAACTCCATCACCACGCCGTCGGGCTGATGAAGCTATTCCCCGAAGCTCTACTGGATCGTGAGTTCGCGGGACGTCATCGAGCTGAACGTCTGCTGAACGCGGAGGTGTCGTACGTTCGGTACTGAGGATCGGTCGATCGTGAAGACGTACGACTACATCAACCGCGTTGTCATAATGCTTCCTCTTACGGTCTACGAGGGTATGTATACGACACTCTCCCCTCTCGTTGCTATGCATCACCATGATCTTGCGTGTGCGTAGGAAATTTTTTGAAATTACTACATTCCCCAAGAGAAGCGGCAAATGAAGGAGTATGGATGAAGGAATTCATATCCGATCTTGGTGTCATACCTAGTGCATCGGGTCCAATGAAAATCTTTTGTGATAATACTTGTGCAATTGCCTTGGCAAAGGAATCCAGATTTCACAAGAGAACCAAGCACATCAAGAGACGCTTCAATTCCATCCGCGATGAAGTCAAGGAGGGAGACATAGAGATTTGCAAGATACATACGAATATGAATGTTGCAGACCGGTTGACTAAGCCTCTCTCACGAGCAAAACATGATCAGCACCAAGACTCCATGGGTGTTAGAAACATTACTGTATAATCTTGATTATTGACTCTAGTGCAAGTGGGAGACTGATGGAAATATGCCCTAGAGGCAATAATAAAGTTGTTATTTATATTTCCTTATATCATGTAAATGTTTATTATTCATGCTAGAATTGTATTAACCAGAAACTTAGTACATGCGTGAATACATAGACGAACAGAGTGTCACTAGTATGCCTCTACTTGACAAGATCATGAATCAAAGATGGTTAAGTTTCCTAACCATAGACATGAGTTGTCATTTGATGAATGGGATCACATCATTAGATAATGATGTGATTGACAAGACCCATCCGTTAGCTTAGCACTATGATTGTTTAGTTTATTGCTATTGCTTTCTTCATGAATTATACATGTTCCTATGACTATGAGATTATGCAACTCCCGAATACCGAAGGAACACTTAGTGTGCTATCAAACGTCACAATGTAACTGGGTGATTATAAAGATGCTCTACAGGTGTCTCCAATGATGTAACGAGATTAAACTAGGTATGATGATACCGACAATCGAATCTCGGGCAAGTAACATACCGATGAAAAAGGGAACAACGTATGTTGTTATGTGGTTTGACCGATAAAGATCTGCATAGAATATGTAGGAGCCAATATGAGCATCCAGGTTCCGCTATTGGTTATTGACCGGAGATGTGTCTCGGTCATGTCTACATAGTTCTCGAACCCGTAGGGTCCGCACGCTTAATGTTCGATGACGATTCGTATTATGAGTTTATGTGTTTTGATGAACCGAAGGTTGTTCGGAGTCCCGGATGAGATCACGGACATGACGAGGAGTCTCGAAATGGTTGAGACATAAAGATTGATATATTTGAAGGTTATATTCGGACACCGGAATGGTTCCGAAGTGTATCGGGTATTTTCCGGAGTAACAGGGGGTTACCGGAACCCCCCGGGGGGTTATTGGGCCTTCATGGGCCTAGTGGTGGAAGAGAGGAGGCAGGCCAAGGTGTGGCGCGCGCCCCCCTAGCCCAAACCGAATTGGACTAGGGCTTGGGGGGCCGCCCCCCCCCCCCCTTTCCTTCTCTTCTCCCTCTCCTTCCCCCCTTCTCCTTGTGGAAGTAGGAAAGGGGGGATTCCTACTTGGAGTAGGACTCCCCCCTGGGCGCGCCTCCTCCTGGCCGGCCTCCTCCTCCCTCCCCCCTTTATATACATGGGAGGGGGCACACCAAAGTTTCTCTTAGCCGTGTGCGGTGCCCCCCTCCACAGAAACACACCTCGGTCATATCGTTGTAGTGCTTAGGCGAAGCCCTGCGCTGGTAACTTCATCATCACCATCACCATGGCGTCGTGCTGACATAAATCTCCCTCGGTCAGCTGGATCAAGAGTTTGAGGGACATCACCAAGCTGTACGTGTGTAGATCGCAGAGGTGCCGTGCATTCGGTACTTGATCGGTTGGATCGCGAAGACGTTCGACTACATCAACCGCGTTACTAAACGCTTCCGCTTTCGGTCTACGAGGGTACATGGACACACTCTCCCCGCTCGTTGCTATGCTTCTCCTAGATAGATCTTGCGTGATCGTAGGCAAAAATTTTGAAATACTACGTTCCCCAACAGGGATGGAGGCAAAAAAAAAACCTAGATGCACATAGTTTGGTTGCCTCCATGCCCCTAGTTGCATGCGACAACCATTTTTGACCCGGCGTTTGGTTACCCGCATTGCATTAGGCGCACATATGACATGGTGTTTGGTTGCAACCTGCATAAGGTGTTTTCACCACTTCTAACTAGTGGTGAGCTTACCACACACAATCTGAACATGTAGCGCAAGCTAGTTAAACAAATGATAGTTCATCCTAACTACTATCAAATGACAGTTCAAATTATTAAGAGCCATTGGCTAAATAGGGGATAGTTCACCGGTGTTGCTGCTACTAGATCTTCCTCTCCCTCTTCATCTTTTTCTTCTTCTGCTTCTGCTTCTACTGTTGCTTCTGCTACTGCTGCTGCTACTGCTTCTTCTTCTTCCATCTTCTTCAAATCCTACACTGACCTCTATTAAGCCACAGTGCCTTTGCCCACTCCAACCTTTTGTTCTTCCAAGTGTCATTGTCAAATGCCTCCACACCATGGCCGGAGCTAACAACATCGTCAGGGTCGACCTCTTCCTCCTCAGGCACATGTTCATCAAAGCCCCACTGGAGGATACAGTTATGCGGAATGCAACAAGCAAGAACAAGCTTAACCTGAGTGGAGTATGGGTGGAATGGCTTCTGATCCAGGATCTCTTAAACCTATTCTTCAGAGATCCAAATGCCCTCTCAATAGTTACTCTAAGGCTGGAGTGTCTGAGATTAAACAGCTCCCGTGCAGTCTTAGGATAGTTCCTACCAGAGAACTCGTTGAGATGGTACCTGGTTTCCTGAAGGGTGGAAGAATAACCGGCTGACATGCATAGCCAGCATCTCCAAGGTAGAACTTGTTGTCGTGGATGTTGACCCCATCAGGTCGACTCATGCTGTCACTGAGAATGTTAGCATCATGCGCTGGCCCCTCCCAACTAGCCAGCACATATGTGAACTTCAGATCAAAGTTAACAACAGCAAGCACATTCTGGCTTGTGTAGTGCTTCCTCCCCCTGTATACTGCAGATTGTGACCTAGGAACTCTGGCAGTGACATGAGTACCATCTATTGCCCCAATGCAATCCTGAAAATGGCATCACAAGCCTATGTTAGTGCTCAACTTAAACAATACAAGCATATCAAGCCATGAAAAGTGTATATTGACAATGCTCACCTTGAAGTATGGATACCATCTTGGGCTTCCGCGAATCTTGGGTGGAGTCAGACCAGATGGTCTCCTGATCATCTCTCCTCTAAGCTCCCCAATAGCAAAAAGCACCTGCTTGAAGTACCTAGGGATGGTCTCCATTGATCTCCTGAACGTGTTGTGAATGACTTTGAACCTCTGGTTATGGCCAACAACATGGAGGAACATTGCCACTTGCTCTTCGACATAGGTGTTGATGTTATCTTGTAGCAGCCCCCTGCTCCTGAAGGGTCTTGACAAGCCTGGCAAACGGTGCTCTTTTCATTCGAAGCATCCACAGAGCCTCGACGTCATTGCAGTTGTAGATGTAGTTCAGATTTTGGATCCTCTCCTGTTTCCGGACAAATAATGGACCATAGCGGATCAAAGGTCTCCCAGCACGACGAACAGCTCTCTGGTGCATGAACATGACCTATGCCTGAATCACAGTAATCAGTGCTGCTGCCTGAATTATCAGCCTCATCCATGCGTCCATAACTTAGTTGACATCGATGGTTCGTTCAGTGGGAAATCGATCCTACACCTAGCCTAACGGCCTAACCACCGAGCTAACAAAGGGGGGAGGACAGCGTAGGTGGAGCCATGGCACAGACTAGGTCGACCATACGGTGGCCAACAACAAGGGGAGCACCAGATCCGCCGCAAATGCCGCCACCGCTTTCGCCGCCGCCGCCTCTAGCGCAGATCTGAAATCGCAACCGTCGCCGGTGGTGAGACAGTAGGGAAGAAAGGGGGTACTGGCTATGGGTGGGCGGGTGAAAGGGGGTGAGGCTAGTTTTGGCGCCGGGACGGTGCGCCAGATTTCCATCTCCCGCCATCCCCCTCGCCCTCGCGTCGCACCCGCGCGTTTAACCTCGCGCCGCACTCAGTTTGGCTCGCGAGAAACTGCCGATCCGAGCGTTTCAAACGGGCCCAACAGTGAATCCAGGCAACCAAACGGGCCCCTTCTTTCCCGCGCGGGCATGGTTGGGCTCGATGCGAGCAACCAAACACGCCCTTGATCTATGGAACAACAGCAATGCGGCGACTGTGGCCAGCAGTGTGATGGCACGACGCACTGCCGTACCAAGTGTGGAGCGGACCACCGCAGCCTTGGTAAGGTCATACATCATCAATAGTTGCATTCCGACCACCGCCAACATGTCCGGTCCTTCAAAAAAGCTGCAATCCCCGTTGATTTTCATATAACGTGTTGGCGCCCCAAACAATTGCTTGGGAACGTCCAATAGCGTGTGAGCTATATAAAAAATAGGTCTTTATGGTTTCCGTGTTCCTCCAATGCCAACTCCTGATACACAATGCACTGGCTGTATAAAGAGCGACCTTAGACAGGTGTTAAGCTTGCCATATAGGCAAAAATCAGACGTGCTATATTAATTAATGAGGAGAGAGAGCGAATCGGAGCAAAAATCAGACGTGGTATAACCCTTAAGAAGAAACGATTCCAGGCGCTCGTACCTAGGCGGAACGCAGTTAATTCGATCCTATGCGCCGTGCACACCACCGAACCGCCTCGCCTCTTCTCCTTTCCCCGTCTTCCCCTTTGGCCTCCTCAACCCGCTCGCCCTGCGGCGCCGCCCCGGCATAGCCACCTCTTCCTCGCCCCGCGACGCTGCCACGCCTCTCAGGCATTGCCTCCATGGACTGCCGCCGGCAGAAAGTATCAGGGATGCCCTCGGCTCAGCTCGCCGCCACCGGTAGCTCCTCCGGCCAGTCGCGGGAGAAGATATCTGGGACAGCACCAGCGCCCCGGTTCAGTTCGCCGTCGATAGTAGCTCCGCCGGCCAGCCACAATCTGCTCGATTGTATCGTCCTTTCACAAATCAAAATACTCTTTTGTTCTGTATCCTAGTGCGCATCATGCTTTGTCCCTCCCATTCTTGCTTAGATCAGATTTTTCTCTGCATCAGACTTGGGCTGTGGCCAAAATTTGACTGATAATTGGCCAAGAAGACCTAGCTGATTCCAATTCATAATTTTTGTTCAGTTCAGAACGTTCTAATTGATTTCAGAACGTACTAGTTCAACTATCTAGATACGGTCTGTAGCAATCTTTTTATATAGGATCAAACTGAGTTCAGTTCAGTTTAGAACCAACAAGTAATTTCAATGTAATGCTATCTACTCATACGAATTATCAGGCAACAACATTTTGACAGAACCAAACTGAGTTTTATTGATCTGATGGAAATGCATAAGGATCTATTGATCTGAAGTTTCAGATGTTGTACACGGACAATTTGAAGTTCTATGAGAAATTGGTTCAGACAGAATAAGAAATCAAACGCAATTCTGTTTTTATCATGAGAAGTTCGTCACTTAACTTTCATGTCATTGTTCTCTGGTTCAGGAATCTAAACAGTGTCACCCAGCTGTTTTTTTTTTGTTTGATCTTATTCTGATGTGTACACTTGTTGTCTTGTTTGTTACATGTTTCAGGCCTATGTATGATCATCCACCATATGATCCTGATGATACAGATGAACAACATGATAGTGATGCCAGAAACACTACATATCCAACAGAATTATACACACTTGATGAATTCCTAGCCGAGGAGGACCTGCTAGACTCCTTCGCCGAGGAGATTGCTGTGGAGTTGAAGGGAACACTTGAGGCTCTTCAAGCAAGATCACTTAGCAGGAGTGGTCCGAGGATATACGTGAATACACCGTGTGAAGAAGCGCATCAACAACTTGTACGAGATTACTTCTGCGATAATCCTCTCTACCGCGCCAAAAAATTTCGGAGAAGATTCAGGATGAGACGACCTCTCTTTCTTCGCATCGTCAATGCGCTAGGTGAGTGGTCTCCATACTTCACCACAAGGACAAATGTGCTTAACCGTGAAGGGCTCTCTCCACTGCAAAAGTGCACGGTGGCAATAAGCCAATTGGCCTATGACACACCTGCAGATAGTCTTGATGAATATCTCAAGATTGGCCAGACTACCGCAGTTGATTGCCTGAAGAACTTTGTGCAAGGAGTGATTGATACCTATGCTGCAGAGTATTTGCGAAGCCCCAACACTGAAGATACAGAGCGCTTACTTTGCATTGGCGAAGGTCGTGGGTTTCCTGGCATGTTAGGAAGCCTGGATTGTATGCATTGGCGTTGGGAAAAATGTCCTACTACATCTAAGGGCCAATTTACTCGTGGTGATAAAGGGTGGCCTAGTCTTATTCTGGAGGCAGTTGCTTCGCGAGATCTCCGGATATGGCATGCCTACTTTGGTATTGTTGGGTCAAACAATGACATCAATGTGCTAAATCAATCACCATTGTTTATCAAGCAACTGAAAGGCCAAGCTCCTCGAGTGAACTTTTCTGTAAATGACAAGGAATATCAACATGGTTATTACCTTGTAGATGGGATATACCCAGAATGGGCAGCTTTTGTGAAGACAATATCGATGCCACAAACAGAGAAGCACAAGTTGTTTGTTGCACATCAGGAAGGAGCAAGGAAGGATATGGAACGTGCTTTTGGTGTTTTGCAGGGTCGATTCTCTATCTTGCGTCGTCCTGCACGTTTGTATGACCGGGGTGATATCCAGAAGGTCATGATAGCTTGCATCATTCTTCACAATATGGCAGTCGAGGATGAAGAAGAAGCGGCGGCTAATATTCTTGATTTGAACAAGGAGGCAGGTACATCTATTGTTCTACCATCAGTATTCACACACGGCAACATACCGGTATTCGCCCAGGTGCTACAAAGGGATGCAAGAATCCGAGATCGTGGGACTCACAGAGCACTCAAAACTGATTTGGTAGAGCATATTTGGAAAAAGTTTGGGCCAAAATAGATTATTATCATCATTTATTTTAAGCACGTTTAATTGTAGGTGTAATTTCATGTATTTTCATAACTTATTGGCACTTTATGTATGGACTCAAGTCAACAGTATTTCCATGTGTTTTCCTCAGGGATATTATTTGCTTAATACGTAGCACAAATATGCCACAAAGTTTATATACTACAAAAGATTCTTGGACTTATTAAATGAAGAGAGCTTAGCTACAAGAAGCTAAGCATCTATGCATTGGGGAGTTTGGTTGCTAAGCTATTTAATATGCTTAGCACCCCATCTAAGCACCGGTCCATTGGAAGCAGCCTAAGGCACGGTAAAAGCAACAGGGAGCAGCATGAGGTCTGCATCAATCATGGCTTGTACGCTCTCCGTGCTGCTAGGGGAATTGGTGAAGATCCTTCTGTTCCTTTCATTCCAGATATGCCAAGGGAAATATGCTGCAACCTTCGCATTGTCCTTTGAAGAGGCAACAATGGTGGACCACCAGGACTGCACCGAGTCGGCTGCACAGAGTCTGGGCGTGAGCAATCTTAGGGCTGGACGGCTGGAGGAGAGACGTGCAGAAATATTTGCGGCAAAGGGGCATTTGGCAGTTAGCTAGACGGATTGCTGATTCAATCATGAGGTTGTAAAGGGAGCACTTGTCTTCATGGGTCTAGCCTCTAGCTTGTGGCGACTGGGCTACTATTGTATTGCCAAACTTGCTTGCACACTTGAGAGTCCATACTCTTTCCCCGTGCTTGAGATCCCCTGCCACAAACATGAGGATGGCGGCCAGACGGAGCCAGGTCCGGCTACCTAGGATGAAAGACACATACAACACATAGGCAGTTGCAAAGATCTGCAGTCTGAAAGGCTGCATGTGCGGCAACCACAGCCGGTTGTCTTCGATGGCATAGGTGGTGATGTTGTCCCGACCGCCAAGGTACACCAGCAGCAACGTCGCCCAAGTGCCATGATTTGGTGCTCTGGTGAGTGGTGACCTGTTCATTCCCAGGGCATGTAACGTCATCGTCTCGGCCAGTTTCGTTGTGGGATTAAATGAAGGGCATAATTCGGCATTGACATCAATCATGAAAGAGTCTCTGCTACCATATTGTGCAAATAAATCAAGCTAGAGCACATACTTCCATCTGAACTTTTATTTATATACAAAGTCCATCTGAATTCTTAAAGGCAGTCCCAGGTTCTACTACAAACTAGTACATACTCCTCGTTTATGTTTCAAATTGTGTAAAACTTTAATGGAAATCAACAAAGACGCTCGTTGTTTGAAGAAAAGAAAAAACTGGCAACCTAGGTATACGCGCAAGACTTGTAAACTGAAACGAGATAGTACATACACATGGAGGGTTACACATTAATTACTACTAGAATATGAGGGAGATATTGATAATACAAATTTAGAAATACATGCATGCATGCATACGATTGGTATTAGCTTGCTTTAATAGACACGTTGGGCGACGTACATGTGCCTGTCAGTTGACACCATCAGGCGTCAGTATATATATAACAGAATGCGGGGTAATTTCTCGGACAAACGAACGAAAGAGAAGAATACTCACTTGAATTGTTACAGTAGATGAATGCATGAATTATTTCCCAGTTTGGCGGCGAGTACGTATATACCTGGTAGTTGACACACTTACGTAAATGAGCAAACAAGCATCAGCATAGAAGTGGGGTGGGGGGCTCATCATGGTATATTAATAAAGGAAAGACAAGAGAATACTCACATCGGTTGGCCGGTATAATTAATTAAACATTGTCGTCGTATGTAGGAGCCGCGTGCGTTTCCGGTGCAAGCTGAGACCCTTTCTTTTCGTTAATAAGACCACTTGACATGTATACCATCAGGAGGGAAATGGTGGTCATGATCTCACCACCGCTGCTCAGGTGTTTGGCATGAGAGTTCTCGTTGCACCAGTAGGCCGTGTAGCACAACATCTCCACCCACACCTCAAACATCACCTCCAGCACACCTGAATATGTAATGTCTTTAGCCTTGCCCGTCAACCTTGCGGCAAGCATTGCTCCTCTGTCCAATGTTGCATTGGCACTGATTCCTTGAGGATAGATTGTGACCGGACGTCCGTCGCCTAGCAGCGCGCTCCCATGGTCCCGGATGGCCCTGCGCAACCCCCCACCCCAGGTGTCCTTAACATGATTGATCACGTCATAGCAGAGCCGGACATACCTTTGTCGACTAACTGGGTAAGGCAGCATGTAGGGGCGAGCTGCAAGCAGGAAGAACATATAATTCGAGAGCGCCAAGGTTGCCTCGTAAACATCACGCGCAGAGAGAGACACGTTATAATAGGATATTTTAACTCGGCCCGAGTGCCGCATAAGGAAGGCCTGAGTCGCGATGTGCCACACAAGGATGCTCTCATCCAGGTCCAACTCCACGCTCCATTCCAGGTCCAAGAAATCATGTCTCCTTAGGGCATTCCGGCCCCATGAGTTGGTGATGTCAATCTGGCCCGTCTTAGTTGTTGATACCAGTTCCACCACCTCCTGAATGATACGTTGCGGGACGGGTATGTACCAGGAGTAAAACATGGAGTCCCACCAGTCCTCCCGTCCCATCCATCTTGCTATTTTGCTGCTCCGACTACGATTGGACATGTAAAGCAAGTTGTGTTGCCCCATGCGGCCCCGAAAGTCTCCTGTCTTTCTAATAGTACGTCGAACCAAACGGGAAAACCATGCACATCTATTTTCTAATAGGAACACATATGTCCATCTGGAGAACATGGCCCGCAACACTGATGCGGTCTCGAGGACGACTGCACCACTAAGCAAAACATAAGTAACAACCACATCTACTTTGCGGTAAACATCTTTGTCACTTGATCTATGGAACAACAACAATGCAACGACCGTGGCCGGTAGCGTGATGACACGGATGAACCTGCCATACCAAGTGTGGACCACGGCAGCCTTGGTGTACAAGAGCTCGTACATCATCGATAGTTGCATTCCGACAACCTCCAACATCTCCCGTCCTTCAAAACTATAACCCATGCTGATTTTCACAAAACGTGTAGGCCCCTCGAACAATTGCTTGGGAACGTCCAACAATGTGTAAGCTATAAATAATAGGTCTTTATGGTCTCCCTCTGGCGTCAACCGCTGATGTTGCTTGTCGTGTCCCTCCGGCGCCAACTGCTGGCGTTGCTCGCCCTGACCCTCCGGCGCCAACTGTTGATGTTGCTCGGTATGTCCCTCCGGCGCCAACTGCTGACGTTGCTTGCCATGACCCTCCGGCACCAACTGCCGACGTTCCTCCGGCGCCAACTGCCGACGTTGCTCGCCGTGGCCCTCCGGTGCCAACTGCTGATGTCCGTTGTCCTGTCCCTCCGGCGCCAGCCGTTGATGTTGCTCGTTGCGGAAATCCTTGTAGCTCGTGGCGGATAGGCTGCTACTAGCAGAATTGCTTGCACACATGAGCGCCCATACTCTTTCCCCGTACTTGAGAACCCCGACCACAAACATGAGGATGGCGGCCGGACGGAGCCAGGTCCGGCTGCCAAAGATGGAAGACACATACAACACATATGCAGTTGCAAGGACCTGCAGTCCGAAAGCCTGCAGGTGACGTAGCCACAAGCGATTGTCCTCGATAGCATAGGCAGTTATGTTGTCCTGGCCACCAAGGTGCACCAGCAGCAACGGCGCCCAGAGCGCCGTGAGCTGGTGCTCGGGCGTCCTACTCAGTAGAGACATGTGTCCCAGTGCGTATAATGCCGTCGTGTCGGCCAGCATGTATGCTGACCAAATGATGAACTTTAGCACGATGGAGTCTTTGTGCCGACGAATACCGGCAAAGAGGAGGAGCGTGACCTGCACTGTGAAGCTTAGGAGCACCATCACTTCGATCCCCCACCCTTTCCAGGCCACCACAAGTAGCCCATCTACTCCAACCGCCATTATTTCTCTGTCATAATCGATGACACAAATGACTTTAGGTACACTTAAAAGATATATTAAGCTAGAAGCACTGATCATCAACAATGGCAGTAAAAAATAGGTTGTGAAGAATGGGGATGGAAATTACTAGGAAGGTTATCAGTGACCATGTGTGTCGTGCCAGCGGTGTCCATTAACCACTCAGTTAGTGGCACTTGGATCATCTTGGAATATCAAACTGCTAGTGGCACAACAGGGATCCTAAGAAGGCGAGGATGATACTAAATCATGCAGTGGGGGTAGGTGCGCACAATCATACAGTGAGAAGCATGGACCATGATTTGGTGAGTGGCATGACGAGCTGGGGGCATGCGTCCAGGAGGGATACCTAAGATAGTTGCCCAGTATACTGCCACCATAGTTGGCTACATGGGCAATAGTTGCCCAACTTTTGTACACTGTTGGTCATCACTGACTGGCACCATCATGCCTCCTACCTTCTTGTTGTTTCTTTTGCTATTGTTAGAGTTGTGTCGAATATAGTGTACAAGGTAGGTTATAGTTGGACTCTGAGTAGTATTGTGTTTAGAAAGGATATGGAGTCGTGTTTTAATAGGACACTTGTATCCTAAGCCTCTCATATATAGCGGGGGGTAGACATACGATGTAACCTATGCCAACATAATAGCACAGGAACGTAGAGGAAGCCGGCGCCATGTGCCGGCGTCCAGGGCGACCGGTTGCGCTATTGTAGCGGTGTCACGGGAAGGAGCGCTCATAGTCTGGCCCCGGGGATTGTAGCCATATCGGTGAACCTCGTTAACAAATCTCGACGTTGTGCTCGTGTGATTGCTTGGTCCTCGAATGACCGACGGTAATGCCTCGGATTTATTCTAACAAATGGTATCAGAACTAGGTTGGTTGAAGGTCGCGGAAGGTTGATCTAGAGGAAGGAAGAAAGCGTCGACGGAAATCTGCAGCAAGCAATCGCAATACGGGATAAGTTATCGGCGAGTTACAATGCAGGAGCAGATGTATTGGTCGTGTTGTAATCTTCAGTGAATCAATTGGAAGCAGGCATAGTTCTCGGCGAGATCAGACAGCAGCATCGTATGACAAGCAGCTAGTAGATTGATTGATGCAGCGCCCAGAAGCGGCTGGTCTGGTGCGCGTTGGTGCAGCGATCGTGAGGTCCAGCTGAGCAGCAGCCTGGCAGGAGCCCGTGGCCAATGTGTGGCTGTTTGGTCAAGCCTGGCTGACCAGGCGGAGTCGTGCACTGGGGGGCGTATGGACTATGGAGGCTTGGGGCTGCATTACTGTAGGGTGCAGAAAGTTATGGACTTGTACATGAACACTGCTGCTGAATAGGCGTGCAACCAGAGATTTGTTTTGGAGCAAAAGAGGACCGAGTCCTTGTACAACGCGGACGGAGGAAGGCCAATCTGGAAGGAAAATCTATCAGACGGTACGCATCCATTGAATAGCATGGCATTGGCAGGACAAGGCAATAGCTAGCATTGAGAGTTGAGCCAAGGCGCCAAGTTCACGTGAAGCAAAGGCTAGTAGTACATGGATCAATCAGGTTATGTATACGCACGCCAGTACTTGGGCATCATGTGGGAAGCTTGGTTATTTTTTTTTCACAGAGTCAGCCGTACAAAGACCATGACGTCAATGGGTGTCAGGTTTGAGGTGAAGAAGTTCATGAAACTGAAAACCTTGGGTTATGGCAGACAAGGGTAAAAAATTTGTTGGCACAACAGGGATGCTTGAAGGCGTTGCTGGAAGTCAATTCAGCTAAGATGGAATTATCATGTGATGAATGGAAATTCGCGGAAGGCGATTTGGGAGCCTCGAGCGTGTCATGTAGCCGGACAAGTTCGTCTGGGTTGGACTAGGCAGTCTGACGGATCGACGCGAGTCCGTTGGTACAGAAGACGGTGGTGGGATCAGCGACGACGACATAGGAGCGTGATGCTGATGGTGACCGACTTATGGGCATGGAAACACGTGGTGTAGGCCCCGAGGGCTTGTGTGGCTTTGACAAGACTATGGCGCGGGGTTGATTCATGGTGGTGTACACACGCAACTTGAAGTCGACGGGGCGCGAGGGTGGACTAATCTTACCATGGTGTCATGTTGAAGGTGGAGCTGGATTGAGGGGCTACGGTGTAAGGATCCAGAGAATCAAAGTCTATTCAGCGGGAAAAAGCGAGTGACACGTAGTTCGGACTGGAGCCCAGTAGTCTGATGGAAGCGTGATGATCAGTGATACTCTGCAGTGGGGGTTGAGTGGTGTGGGTTTGCGACCCTTGAGACTTGATCGGGACAGCGGAGGCTCGACACTGTAATAGCGGCGAGGCGTGCGGTATGCACGGGACACGGGGACGAGTCAGGGCTCTGGTGGTCATACATGTGGTGAGACAACTGCGAATTTGACTCGGGGTGACTACAAGCAACGGTGAAATTCCTTCAAGTTTCAGACAGTCGGTCAAGAAAGGAGTGGTGATGTTGAGTTCAGGTAACTCTTATGTGTGACACCCAGTACGTGAGTTGTTCACTTTCACACAGGTCAGTGATCAGTGTGTGATGACGTTGGACTGATACTCTGAAAGTTGGGAGCACAAACTAGAGTAAGGGGAACTTAGTTTCGCTCGAGTGTTGACTGTGGTCAAGAAAGAAGGGATTACAAGTTATAGGTGGAGTCATATGGAGTCTTTGGAGTAGCAGCGGTACTCATGGGATAAACTCAAAGTCCAATGTACATGAAAGTTTGACACATGGACGAATTCAAGGTGGTGGAGAATATTCGCCAACGTGGAGTTTGTTAGAGTATAGTGTACAAGGTAGGTTATAGTTGGACCCTGTGTAGTATTGTGTTTAGACAGGATATGGAGCCGTGTCCAAGTAGGACACTTGTATCCTAAGCCTCTCATATATAGCGGGGGTAGACACACGATGTAACCTATGCCAACATAATAACATAGGAACGCAGGGGAAGCCGGCGGCATATGCTGGCGTCCAGGGCGACCGGTTGCCGTATTATAGCGGTGTCAGGGGAGGAGCGCCCATAGTCAGGCCCCGGAGATGTAGCCATATCAGTGAACCTCGTTAACAAATCTCGGCGTCGTGCTCGTGTGATTGCTTGGTCCTTGGATGATCGACGGCATGCCTCGGATTTATTCTAACAACTACTGATTTTGTAACCTCGGGTGTTATTGTAGCATTAGGAACTTGCCCACCATCACTGAGGCATGTGCCACGCACCACCTATACTGTGTTTATCAAGAAGGAGCACACTAGCTACCAAAGTTGGGGAAGCTAGGGGAAGGGTACTTAATAGAGGCATAAGAAGGTGGCCACGTTGTCGAGCTTTATGTTCAATCCCTTGAGGGTGTCAAATATATTGTTCTCTATCGGTGATGGGTGCACTAACATCACCAAGGGCTCACGAGCGGTCTTCTACTAGTGGAACTGTAGCCCCTTACACAATCTCCCAGAATTTCCTGCCAAGTTACATCGCCCATGCCTTTTGGTTATTGTGGAAGTGCTTCTCAATGTGCATTGAAGCATCTTCGGCGGTATTGTTCTCCTTGGTAACCAGGTATATTATGGTGGTGATGGATACATACATCTACTAGAGCATGATGGACTATGACGTTAGCGAGGGCATACTTGGTGATGTGTAGCAACAAAAATAAGGTGTCCGCTTGGTGTAGTCCGCACCCTTTGAAGTTGAGGGTGATGGGCCGACCTTGATACTCTCATATGCAACCGCTTGAACCCAACAAGATGACTCCCTAGCGAACCAAACTGTGGTTGAATGGTTAGATGGGACAGTGATATCCCCAACCGACTAGGGTTCAAGTCATGCTGCTCGCATTATTCTTAGATTTATTTCAAGATTTCCGGTGATGCGCTTTCAGTGGGAGGAGACGTTCCCGTCGACGACGAGGCGTCTACGGTGACTTCGTAAACCTCAAAATGATATGCCGGCTCAGTCTCTCGAAGGTGCTCATAGGGGTAGGATGTGCGCGTGCGTTCATAGGAGGTGCGTATATGTATGAGCGATTGCGTCTGTATTGTGTTTAAAAGAAAAAGATGACTCCCTCTCAAACATGGCGAATGGTTTTGTGGTGGGTGAAAGCTAATCCTATTCCACTAACACTTCTGCGGTTGGAATGGGAGCAGCGCGGACATTCAAACTGGAACAAAACTCACGATGGACTGCAGTCGACAATCCTTTAGTGAAGATGTCAGCACATTGCGAAGTCGTCGGCGCATGAAGAACACAAACATCACCTAGAGGCACACGCTCTCGGACAAAGTGGAGATCAATCTCGACATGCTTCGTTCGTTGGTGCTGAACTGGGTTGGTTGAGAGATACACTGCACTCACATTGTCACAGAAGACAATGGTGGCGTGCTGAAGTGGTCGCTGAAGTTCAGCTAGGAGTTGGCGAAGCCAACATGACTCAGCGACAGCATGTGCGACGGCGCGGTACTCGGCCTCCGCAGTCGAGCGCGAGACCGCGTGCTGACGCTTGGACGACCATGACACAAGATTCTCGCCGGGGAAGACGCCGTACCCCGAGGTGTACTTGCGAGTGTCTGGGCAGCCGGCCCAGTCAGCATATATATACGTAGTGAGGTATGTCGGGGAGGCGTGATGGAGCTGCAGACCATGATCAAGGGTCCCCTTGAGGTAGCGAAGAATCCGCTTCACGAGGTTGGCATGCGGTTCGCGAGGGTCGTGCATGTGTAGACATGCCTGCTGAACCGCATACGTGATGTCTGGACGAGTGAATGTCAAGTACTAAAGAGCATCGGCGATGCTGCGGTAGTCAGTGGCGTTCTCGACGGGAGCACCTGTGGTAGCAAGCTTGGGTTGGTATCGACAGGCGTACTGCAAGGCTTGTAGTTGCTCATCCCCGCTCGAGCAAGAATGTCCTCGGTGTATTGACGTTGGGAGAGAAAAAGACCGGTTCCAGCACGCTGAACCGAAACACCGAGGAAATGGTGTAGCTCGCCAAGGTCCTTGAGGGAAAATTCATGACTAAGGGCGTCGATGAAGCTCAGCAACAATGTCGTGGACGAGGCAGTCAACATGTCATCAACATATAGTAGGAGATACGCCATGTCACTCGATCCATGTTGATAAATAAATAACGATGGATCAGCCTTGGATGCGATGAAGCCCACAGATCCGAGAAAGGTGGCGATGCGGCTGAACCACGCACGGGGTGCTTGCTTGAGGCCGTATAGCGACCGATTCAGCCGACATACATGATCAGGGCGTGTGTTGTCGACAAAGCCGGACAGTTGTTGGCAGTAGACGGTCTCGGCAAGCGTTCCATTGAGGAACGCATTGTTGACATCGAGTTGGTGAACCGGCCAGCCGTTCGACAAAGCAACGTAAGGACGGTGCGTACGGTGGCCGGTTTGACAACTGGACTGAACTTCCCGCTGAAGTCGATGCCAGGGCATTGAGAAAAACCTCAAACCACCCATCGTGCCTTGTATCGGTCCAATGTGCCATCAGACTTAATCTTGTGTCGGAAAATCCATTTACCGGTAACAAGATTAGTACAAGGTGGACGAGGAACAAGGTCCCAAGTATGATTAGCACACAAGGCATCAAACTCCTGCTGCATGGCAAGACGCCAATTGTCGTCATTGAGGGCTGCATGATACGTGCGTGGGATAGGAGAATGAACCATGACATGCAAAATTTAGACGATCCACGGGTTGTTGAAAGCCGGACTTTCCACGGGTGCACATGGTGTGGCTGTTCACAACCGGAGGAATTGGAATGGCAGTAGGAGGTATGAGTTGCGCCTCAACATGAGACGGTTCGGGTGCCGGTGTAGTGCGCGACACAGTGGGAGGATTTTTGCACCGGTGGAGATGGAGGTGCAGTCCTATCAACCGGGAGCGGTGTTGGTATATGTGTGACCGTGGAGAGGAAGTCATACTCCGAAGAGACTGGTGAAGTGGGAGTTTCAACGAATGGAAAGGAAGCCTCATCAAAGGTGACATGACGAGAGATGATGATGCGGTTGGTGGATAGATCGAGACAACGATAGCCACGATGATTTGTAGGATAACCTAAGAACACACAAGACTTGGAGCGGGGTGCAAGCTTATGCGGGGCTGTGGCCGAAAGGTTAGGATAACATCGACAACCGAAAACACGAAGGTGGGAATAATCTGGAGGCGAACCGAAGAGAATTTGGTGGGGAATGCCTAAGTTCGGGGTTTTGGTGGGATGGAGATTAAGAAGGTACGTGGCTGTGTGAAGAGCTTCAACCCAATAGGCGGGGGGAGCACTGCATTGGATGCGAAGGATATTATTAATAGAGCGGATAATGAGGTCTGATATGTGCGTGGGATTTTAGAGATGTGGAAGCGGTGACATGTGGATCCTCGTGACACTGGAGGTGGAGAGGGGCACAAAATTATGCCTACCCTTTGCAGTTTTATATGTAGGACAAAAAAAACATTACAGATGATATTATCCCATTGGCTAATGGAAGATCACAGCTGTAGGATCTCATCAGTACATGACCGGCCGGCCGGTGTAAAGTTGATGTTACACTTTATGTGTATCATGTTAACGCAATATATACATGGCCTAACAAAGCAAACCATATATTGCCTACCTGACGGTGCAATACATAATAATCATGAAATTAAAGGCTGGTCCAACAATATTAATTAGGTACAAAGTAAACCGACTACGTACTTGTCGTTGGAAATTACTAGATCAGTACGTTGTTCATAGTATAGTATAACCTCAGCGCAGAATAGGTACGTACATGATGAAATAATTCCTCTAGGACAGACCAGGAAAGTGCATCTGGATTGTTCCTTCACCACTACCTATAATTAAATACATTTAAAGATACACATCAGAAACAAAACAAAAACGAAAATTATTCACTCAATACATTTCCTTTAGGCATCCACCCATCTGTTCCTAATGATAGTATATTTTAGTGCGTACCTGATCTTCCTTTTGATAGGATGCAGTAGAGCAGGTAAGAGCAACATGCAGAAGGAAACTTGAGGATTTGAATTCTTCAACACTAGAAGATTAGAGTATATGTACTTTGGTAATCTGTCGATCGGCTGGAAAGGAAATATTCGTTGCTTGTTGTCCATAAAAAATAGATTCGTCCCTTGTTGTCTCCATGCGAGCATACTGGCTGGCTGAATCCCTTGCTTTTGTTTTAAAAAAGCATAGGGTAGACACTTGGCTTTTTCCCCTTGCAAAAAAAAAAAAAAGAAAAACAAAGACAATTTGTTGCTTTGCATTTTCTAAAGATGATTCTCGCGCATGATCAATTAGGCCATCTCCAACGCCGACTCTCAAACTGCACGCATAAGTTCGGACCGCACGGTTCATGTTAGAATTGTGTCGAATATTATTGTACAAGGTAGGTTACAGTTGGACTTAGAGTCTTACGGTGTGTAGAAAATATATGTAGTCGTGTCCAAATAGAACACTTATATTCTTAACCTCTTATACGATGAGGAGATAGACACATGCTGTAGACAACATAATAGCACACGCGCGCGGGGGTGCCGACGCGTGTGCTAGCGCCCGGGCGCAGTGGCGGCGCCAGGAAATGAAGTCTGGGTATTTTTGTTCTCGAATATGCATGAGCATGCATATTATATATTAAAGAAGAAAAGCAAAGATTGCCTCCACCATGTTTACAAAGTTTCCGTTACAATTATCCTTCCCTACGTGCCCACCTCTCTAAGCTACCAAAGAAGGGTTCAATGTCCCCTTTAAACTTGCCGGCTAGCGACCATATCTTCCCTTCGGACTTGACCCTAAGCACATCCATCGAAGGGGATGCTCCTTCGAACACAATAGCATTGCGATGCTTCCACAACTCCCAAATAGTGAGAATGAAGATAGTATGAAGATCCTTGCGTCGCAGGTTGTTCGGACCTTGCTTATCCCGAAGCCAAACGTCAAGCGTGTCTTGCGCCGTCAGTGTCCAATCCAGCTTGCTCAATGCCTCACAAACCACAGCCCATATGGATCTAGCGAACACACATGTTAGCAGCACATGGTTGATCGTGTCCTCCTCCTGGTCGCAAAGAGGGCATGCGTCCTGATGCGGTAACCCTCTCCGTGCAAGTCTATCCGAGGTCCAGCACCGATCTCGTAGTGCTAGCCAAGTGAAGAACTTGCAGTTAGAGGGGGGCCGGGATGTCCAGGTCAGCTCCGCCATAGGTGCCACCTCTCGGCCCCAAAACCCTGCCGCATATGCCGACCTCACCGAGTAGCGTCCGTTCGTCTCCCAGGACCATGTTATCGTATCAGGCACATCCACCTCCAGCTCCCAGTGTACACACACAACCATAGGGATAAGAATTCCCTCAAGGCTTGCTCTCCAAGGTCCGGGCCGACATCCATAGCCCAAGAACCATCCTCTATGGCCGATGCCACATGCTTCATAAATCTGGCGCGTCAAGGGACCATGCCGTATATAGTTGGTGCTATCTCCTGTACCCTCATCCCGTTGATCCAACGGTCCTCCCAAAAAAGGGTGTTTCCTCCACAATGCGCCTCGCTCTTGGTGGCTGCCTGGAACAAAAGTTGTGCATCCGTCGGAACTTTAATTGTGAACTCACTCCAAGGTCTGCTCGAGTCCAGTTGAAGCCATGGCCACCTAGCTTGCATGGCCACATTCAGCCATCTGAGGTTTGGTATTCCCAGTCCTCCAGCCCATTTTGGAGTACATACTGCATCCCAGGCGACAGCGCAATTGCCCCATTCACATTAGTGCGCTTGCACCAGAGGAAACCTCTACACACTTTGTTCATCGCAGCTATAGTTTTCTTTGGAAGATCCAAGGCCATCATGGCATGAATGGGCATGGCACATAGCACCGATTGGACCAAAGTCAACCGTCCACTCTTCGGCATCAAAGCCGCCTGCCACTTAGGGAGGCAATTCGCCATTTGATCCACCAAGTATTGTAACTGCGCCGAAGTTTGCTTCCGTAGTGCCAACGGGAGGCCCATGTATTTGATAGGGAAGGCCCCTCTCGGGCATCCTAGCACGCTGCTTGCCATGTTACTTCCGTGATCCGAGCACCTTATCGGAAGGGCCGCTGATTTTGCCATATTTATCCGCAAATTGATGCCTCCCCAAAGACCTCGAAGATACGTTTCGCGGCCTCAAGCTCTCCTGGCTTGGGTTTAATGAACACCACCACATCATCCGCGAATATGGACAGCCGTTGCCTCATCCCTCGAGACGCCAACGGCTCCAAGAGTCCTCTTTGCGTTGCCTGCTGGAACAGCCTTTGCAATGGCTCCATAGTGAGAACAAAGAGCATCGGTGATATCGGGTCGCCCTGTCTGAGCCCCTTGCAGTTGTATATAGTGTCCCGGGGTCTCCATTCACCATGATCTTGGTGGTAGAAGTTGCAAGAATACCACAAATCCATGATCTCCACCTAGGTCCGAAACCAAGTTGTTGCATCACCTCGATCAGGAACGGCCATTGAACGGAGTCGAATGCTTTCGAAATGCCTAGCTTGAGTAGTATGGCGGGGTTGCGCAAGGCATTCAGCCTTCGAGCTGTACTTTGGACCAACATGAAGTTGTCATGTGAGGATCTACCCTTCACGAAAGAACTCTGATGGTTCCCCACAAGCATCGGTAATTTCCCCACTAATCTACATGTCAGGACCTTCTCAAAGATCTTGATAGCTCCATGCACGAGATTGATCGTCCTATAGTCCGCCACATCCAGGGCACCATCCATCTTGGGCAGCAAAGTGACGAGAGATTTGTTGATCACGGCCAAACCTCGAACGTCCCCGTTATAGAGACAAGCCAGTGCTTTCATGAGATCATTGTAACGCCCCGGATTCGATGCGCCAGGTGTCTTCCAGTTATTCGCCGTAGTTGCCATGTCTTTGCTTGCGTGTTGCATTTTGCCTTGTCATCATATGCATTTCATCTGCATGTTTTTCAAAACTTGCATCCGTTCGGGTTCTCCCTGTTCTCTCCATTGTTCGTTCGGAGTCCAGACCTCTTGCGCGTGCCCCGTCGCCCCTCTCAGACCTTGTTTCGTGTGCGGGTGTTAAACTTTCTCGGAATGGCCCGAGGTTTGCCAAGCGGCCTTGGTACACCACCAGTAGACCGCCTGTCAAATTTCGTTCCATTTGGAGTCTGTTTGATACTCCAACGGTTAACCGCGTAGCCCGAAACCACTCTTTCTTTGTAGCCCAGCCCCTCTTCACCACAGCCCATGAGCCCATCCAAACCCCCTCCATGCTCTCGGTCGTTCGATCACGATCGTGTGGGTGAAAACCGCACCCCATTTGGACTCTCCTAGCTCCCTCTATCTATAAATTAGCCCCTCCCCCCGAAATTCGCGGATGAATTCCCCTGAAACCCTAGCCCCGCTCCTCTCGCCCGCCGGACACGTCCGATCTGGACCGGACATGTCCGCGGCCGCTCCCCGTGCCAATCCGGAGCCGCCACGTGCCCCCGCTCGCGGCCCGCTGACCCAGCCGGCCCCGCCCGACTCCTCCCGCCGCGGGCCCGCGCCCGTCCCGCCGGCCGTCCCTCGCCGCGTCGCCCGGTTCCCTTCGCCGGCGCCTCCCTCGGCCGCCTCGCCCTGCGCCCGCGTCCTCCGGCCGCCGCCGCCCGGTGTGCCCGCCGCCTCCGGCCGCCGGGGCGCGCCCCGCCGCCTCCGGCCGGCGCCGCCCTTCGCTGGCGTCGCTCGCCTTCTCCGGCGACCCCGGGGACCTCGCCCCGTTGCCCCTGCCTCCCTCCTCGCTGGAGCCGCGTCTTCTCCGGCGACCTCGAGGCCGCGTCCCTCGTTGCTCGCCGCCCGGCGCCGCTCCTCGAAGTCCGCGCCCAGATCCGGCGAGATCCGGCCGGATCCGCCCCGGATCTGCCTTGTCGGCGCCGCCCCTGCCTTCTCCGGCGTCCTTCTCCGGCGAGCCAGTCATCCTCGTGAACCGCGCCGCCGTTGACTTTTCCCCTCGAGGTGGTGAAATTCTGCCAAGTCCCGAAGATATTTACATTTTTATGCCCTGTTCATCGCATCATAACTCCATGCATACTGCTCCGTTTCGTGCGTGTAATATATCAAATTGTTCGCTGGGAGATTCTCTTCATTTCATTCCATTGTACCATGCTTTTTTGGGTCCATCTTGATGTCCTAATCATCGTTGCAAGAGTGCTATATGATGTTAACTGCTGTCTGTTAACAGAACTTGATGATTAGTCTTTTTCGTTGCATTTGATGCGTGCATCCTATGACCATGAGCTCTACATGTCTTTTGAACTATGTCATGCCATCTTTACAGAGGTACAATCCATGTATTTTTGTGAGTCTTGTACTGAGTGCATCAAGCTTGTTAAGTAGGGTACTTGCTGTTGCTGTTTTGCTAGGCTGAATCTGCTATATTATGATGCTATGTAAACCTGCTGCTACAAGTCATTCTATGCATAATCTGGAGATGTTCACTAATGATATTTTGTTATACATGTCATGTTTTATCGATGCATGCCCCTGGTTGCATTTATAGCCTTCTATATCTTGTTGTAATCTTGCTCCAAAGTTGCTAAATAATGTTGTTGTCAGCCTGTTAACATTAAGTTCAGTTTTGCCATGTGTTTTGCTAGTGATCCATGCATCCTATGAATTTTTTCTTGCCATTCTTAGCTTAATAAACATTTCTTCTTACTGTTGGTCATCTAGTCATGCCATGTATCTCTTCTCGGCGGAGTCCGGGAAGTGAACACGGTTTTGGGTTATGTTTGACGTAAGTAGGAGTTCAGGATCACTTCTTGATCATTGCTAGCTTCACGACCGTTCGCTCTCTTCTCGCTCTTGCTTGCGTATGTTAGCCACCATATATGCTTAGTCGCTGCTGCAACCTCACCACTTTAATCCCTTCCTTTCCCTTTAAGCTTTGCTAGTCTTGATACCTATGGTAATGGGATTGCTGAGTCCTCGTGGCTCACAGATTACTACAAAAACAGTTGCAGGTACAGGTTCTGCAATGATCATGACGTGAGAGCGATGCTTGCTTGTTTTGGAGTTCTTCTTCTGCTTCTTCTTCGATCAGGGGATAGGTTCCAGGTCGGCAGCCTGGGCTAGCAGGGTGGATGTCGTTTGAGTTTCTGTTTGTGTTTCATCCGTAGTCGGATGGTGCTCTTATGTAAGTTGATGTTGTATTCGTGTGGCATTGTATGCCTTTTGTATGTATCCCCATCTATTATGTAATGTTGATGTAATGATATCCACCTTGCAAAAGCGTTTCAATATGCGGTTCTATCCTTGGTGGGACCTTCGAGTCTCTTTAGGATAGTATCGCATATTTGGGCGTGACAATCATCTTTTATGATATGCCAGCATGCGGCATAGGAGCGGCCCGTAAATCCATCCGGCCCAGGCGCCTTGTCCCGGGGCATCCCTTTGATGACACCCTCCACCTCTTCATACGTGAATGGCTCCTCAAGCTGCGATAAATCCAGCCGCGGCAAGTTCAACTCATCTAGATTTATAGTGTAGCACCGGGACTCAGCGGTACCAAACGCCGCGTCGTAATACGCATCCACCGCGGAGGCCACCTCCTCCTGGCCAGAATATATGCATCCGTTGTACTTAACCAAGCGTAGGGCATTCTTGCGTTGCCTATGGCACGCCTGCTGATGGAAGATCCTTGTGCTGCCATCTCCTTCCCGCAACTGCAACAAACGCGACCTCTGTCTTGCTATGGTTCTCTCAAGAGAGGAAAGCCCTAGCAGCTTCTTCTTTAGACAGCTCGTCAAGCCTCTTTCCGCGTCCGACAGTGGCCTAGATTCCATAGCGACGTCCAGTTGCTTTATTACCTCCAAGGCAATGGAAATTTGGAGTTTAACATTGCCAATCCAGCGAGAGCTCCACCGTTGAAGACTTATTGCCGTAGCTCGCAATTTATTATGTAGCGTGAGGTACACATTGGACGCCTCGGGCATCGAATCCCAGGCCCCTTGCACCGTGTCAAAAAAGCCCTCTGCCTTGATCCAGAACGCCTCGAACCTAAATCTTTTCCTCATACTAATCTCCACATTCATATCCAGGATAAGTGGACAGTGGTCCGAAATCGCCATCCCTAGAGCAGACAGGAAGCAAGACGGGAATGTCTCATCCCACTCATTGGAGACAAAAACATGATCAATTCTGTCTAGTGTGGCATTCCGCCTCTCATTTGACCAGGTATAGCGCCTCCCATTGAGGTAAACTTCCTTGAGCTCCAATCTGTTCAACTTTGCTCTGAATCTCCTTTACATCCTTCGGTTAACCAGCTCATTGCTCTTGTCCTCTTGCCTAGCCAGGAGATTGAAATCCTCTGCTACCAACCACGGCCCTGCGTGCAGATCTCGAATGTCCACCAAGTCTTGCATGAACTCAATTTTGTCGACCTCATCTTGCGGACCATAGACACACGTAAGCCACCATGCCTGCTCGTCATCCGGGCACTTAACCAGCACGGTCAGCGTATGGTTAGTGTAATGTGGGTTGGATATGTGGGTGATAGAGTCATCCAAGATACCAATATCCCACAACGAGTACCCACCGCCGACAAGTAGAAAAAGTTTTCGTATTTATTTCCAAGGCATTGCCTCACATCATTCACCGATACAACTTGGAGCTTAGTTTCCTGTAGACAAATGATTGCCGGATTGGCCGTCGCCACCACCTGGTACAACGTGTTTCTCCTAGCATGAGCATTCAGCCCACGAACATTCCACACTAAGACTTTTAACGGGTGCGCATTCATTTGGAATGTCCGCACAAACCACACAGCTGACCACGCAGCTAAACCCCAATGGGGCTATCCACCAACGGCATCGGGGGCGACTCCCAGCCAAACAAGGCTAGAATAGCCGCAATGTGCGCATCCGAAAGTGGACGCGAGAACAGGTCCACATACATCCGTAGCGCCTCCTCGGATATAACTTCGCCTTCATGGTGCCAAGCATAATTTTTGGATGAGAACTTGCTGCTGTTTGGTCACCGCACGCTTGGCAATTCTAGCGCTACGCCCCGATGTGTAGGACCTTGAGAAGTAAGTCTAGAGGGGGGTGATTAGACTACTTGACCAATTAAAAACTAAGCATTTTCCCAATTTTAGTCTTTGGCAGATTTTAGAAATCTTAGCACAAGTCAAGCAATCTTCACACAATTCAAGCAAGCATGCAAAGAGTATATGAGCAGCGGAAAGTAAAGCATGCAACTTGCAAGAATGTAAAGGGAAGGGTTTGGAGATTTCAAACGCAATTTGGAGACACGGTGATTTTTGAGCTGTGGTTCCGATAGGTGGTGCTATTGTACATCCACGTTGATGGAGACATCAACCCACGAAGGGTAACGGTTGCGCGAGTCCACGGAGGGCTCCACCCAAGAAGGGTCGACGAAGAAGCAACCTTGTCTATCCCACCATGGCCATCACCCAGGAAGGACTTGCCTCACTAGCGGTAGATCTTCACAAAGTAGGCGATCTCCTTGCCCTTACAAACTCCTTGGTTCAACTCCACAATCTTGTCGGAGGCTCCCAAGTGACACCTAGCCAATCTAGGAGACACCACTCTCCAAGAAGTAACAAATGGTGTGTTCATGATGAACTCCTTGCTCTTGTGCTTCAAATGATAGTCTCCCCAACACTCAACTCTCTCTCACAAGATTTGGATCTGGTGGAAAGAAGATTTGAGTGGAAAGCAACTTGGGGAAGGCTAGAGATCAAGATTCATATGGTAGGAATGGAATATCTTGGCCTCAACACATGAGTAGGTAGTTCTCTCTCAGAAATGGTAAGTTGGAAGTGTAGGTTTGTTCTAATGGCTCTCTCCATGAATGAAGAGGAGGTGGAGGGGTATATATAGCCTCCACACAAAATCTAAGCGTTACACACAATTTATCAATCTCGGTGGGACCGAATCAACAAACTCAGTCAGACCGATTTAGTAAACAATGTGACCGTTAGGGTTTTCGGTGGGACCGACATGCAACTCGGTAGGACCGATATGGTTAGGGTTAGGGCATAACATAATCTCGGTGAGACCGATTACACAAACTCGGTGAGACCGATTTTGGTAATAAGCTAACCAGAGAGTTGGTCAGGCAAACTCGGTGGGACCGATTACTCAAACTCGGTGGGACCGATTTTGGTAATAAGTTAAGCAGAGAGTTTGCATTGTAATCTCGGTAGTACCGATTGCTCAAACTCGGTGAGACTGATTTTGATAATGGACATACACAGAGAGATTACAATCCCATCTCGGTGAGACCGAGATCCCTATCGGTGAGACCGATTTGCCTAGGATTTGTGGCCGTGGCTATGACATCTGAACTCGGTGGCGCCGGATAGAAAGAATCGGTAATGAAGTTAGACTTTAGGTTTAGGACATATGTGGATGTGGGAAAGTAGTTGAGGGCTTTGGAGCATATCACTAAGCACTGTGGAGCAAGAAACTCATTAAGCAACACCTCATCCCTTCTTGATAGTATTGGCTTTTCCTATGGACTCAATGTGATCTTGGATCACTAAAATATAAAATGAAGAGTCTTGAGCTTGAAGCTTGAGACAATCCTTTGTCCTTAGCATCTTGAAGGAGTTCAACATCCTTTAGTCCATTGTTGAACTTGTCTGAAATATACTTGATAAAAGTGTTAGTCCAACAAGAGATATGTTGACATTAATTACCAAAACCACCCAGGGAGCACTTGTGCTTTCAATCTCCCCCTTTTTGGTAATTGATGACAACATGCATCAAAGCTTTCGATAAAGATATAGAGAATAGTAAGCAAAGCTTTGGAAAGACATGTAACAAGCATAGGCTCCCCCTACATGTATGCAATCATGTGAATATGGAATATAGAAGCATGTGAATGGATGACCATGATAGAGTAGGCAATGTGTTACATGTATCTTGGCTATATGCATCAGAGCGAAGAATATTGAAAAGATACCTTCATGCTCATGAGTCCTTCTTGCAAACAGTATGTACATCAGCAAGAATTCCTCATACACATGATTGTGATGCATATACTTACCTTGTGGTCTTGAGTTGGCTTAGGATGGAAACTACCTACGTAAACAAGGTTAGATAACACAGATACACCTACTAGCCAGAGCAAACAGAAGAAACCACAAGAATACCAAGACTGGGATGACATGTAGAGAGTGAGTACTAAGTACCACATTGAATTAGACATGTCCCCAAAGGTAAAGATATGCAATGAATTTAAATGATTCCTTTCCCTTAGATGTCTTGCTCCCCCTGAATCTAGCATGGGATACTGGGAGAAGATAGGGAACAGAAAATCAGAGCTCAAAGAAACAAATGAACAGAGCTAATGCAAATAAGCACATATGAACATGTCTTTCCCCTCAAGAAGACATGTGGCATCTCTCCTCTTGAACATCAATCTGGGATCCTTGAGGATTACTCTCTTCTTGAGTATTCTCTCCCCCTGGAGATCTCTCTCTCCCCCTGTGGGAGTGATACTCTCTCTCTCCTTTTGGAAGTGATGAGCTTTGATGTGATCTCTCTCTCCCCCTTTGACATCAATTTCCAAGAAGGGCCTTCTGGAATTTGTCGTGAATGGGTTTGGTCCTTGAGTCACAGTACAAAGCACTGATAAAAATGTGATGCTTGTAGAGGACAAGATTCATTGAGTGGAGCTGGAACATAAGTAAAGAGGTATAAGTGGCAAGATGTTTTTCCTGTTGTGAAGTCGGTGGCACCGAGTGGTATGCTTCGATTGCACCGAGAGGATTCGGTTGGACCGAAAACAACAAATCGGTGAGACCAAGTTCATCGCAGAGAAAACACTTGTCACCTCAGCTCACTAGACTAGTAAGATCTCACAAAGATTTGCAAGGAATTAACTGAATGATATGCAATGAATTGGATGCAGGAAATGCAGAACAAACAGAAAAGAAAGAAATTTAGATGAAATTTTTTTTGAAAGGGGAAACAAACATGCATGAGACAAATGCAAGAGCACAGAAAAGAACACAAGAGAACTTCATCTAGAGATGGTCGGCGACAAAGTCACCTATGTTAGAGTATATTGACTTAGGAGTCAAGTGAGATCACTTGATCATAGGTCATACTCATCGTTTAAGCTCAAAATGGGGTTGCCATTTTTCGTTTAAGAATCTTGATGTATTCACATCTTGTCGAGTTGCTTTAACTCATGTCTCGGAGTAAAGCTTCTCTAAGATGGAATGACATACCTTGGGTGGTGGTGTTGATCGTAATCATGTAGTTGAACTTGTGTGGGTTGCTCAAAGTTAATGTAGCTCATCAAGAGTTGGGAGCACCACTTGGAATTTGAGTTCATCTTCCTACATGAGTTAGTTATTGCAAGGAAGAGCACTTGTGTATCCAAAATAACAATCATGAATTTCAACATAGAATTTGTCAAACGATATGTTTGAATGGTTCCGTGCTTCCTTGTCTTCAACCACCATAGTGTAGAGACTTGGTGATGTAGAGATTGCTCAAGATATGAGTAGGTTACAATCTCATGGAATTTGATTCAACCAAGTACCTACATGGGTTAGATAACATGCAAGATGCAAATATATCCAAGACATAAGATTATCATCATAAGAGATATATCAAGGATTAGTCATAAGCTCATGTCTTGCATGTATCCAATGGAGTTTCTACTCTAAGTTTGAAGCATCAATGATGTTCAATTCTCCTCTCAACCTGCAAAACACTTTCTCATCAAGAGGTTTAGTGAAAATATCCGCTAATTGTTTTTCAGTGCGAACATGCTTAAGATTAATGTCACCCTTAGCAACATGATCTCGAATGAAATGATGACGGACTTCAATATGCTTAGTTCGAGAGTGTTGCATGGGATTGTGAGCAATCTTGATAGCACTTTCATTATCACAAAGTAATGGAACATGTTTCACATATATCCCACAATCTTTAAGAGTTTGGGTCATCCAAAGTAATTGAGCACAACATGAACCAGCGGCAATGTATTCCGCTTCGGCGGTGGATAAGGATACCGAGTTTTGTTTCTTGGAAGGATACAAGAGATCTACCAAGGAATTGACAAGTACCCGAAGTGGACTTTCTATCAACCTTGTCTCCGGCATAGTCCGAGTCGGAGTAGCCAACAAGATCGAAAGAGGCCCTTTTAGGATACCAAATGCCAAAATTTAGCGTATGAATTAAATATCTCACTATCCTTTTCACGGCCTTAAGATGACATTCTTTAGGAGCAGCTTGATATCTTGCACACATGCACACACTTAGCATAATATTAGGACATGAAGCACATAGGTATAACAATGAA
The DNA here is from genome assembly GCA_021605145.1 of Aegilops bicornis. Taxonomy (NCBI): domain Eukaryota; kingdom Viridiplantae; phylum Streptophyta; class Magnoliopsida; order Poales; family Poaceae; genus Aegilops; species Aegilops bicornis. The sequence goes on along the minus strand of CM038670.1, from coordinate 852,581,202 downwards.
CCAATCATAGAGCGATAAACCTTTTGATCATCCGGATCACCATTTTTGGTCAAATCAAGATGTCCACTAGTAGGCATGGGTGTAGACATACCTTTGCATTCTTGCATATTGAACTTCTTGAATAAGTCCTTTGTGTACTTCGTTTGAGAGACAAAAGTACCTTCCTTAGTTTGCTTGATTTGCAACCCAAGGAAGAATTTGAGTTCACTCATCATTGACATTTCAAACTTCTCCGACATTAGCTTTCCAAACTTCTCACTAAAATGTGGGTTAGTTGATCCAAATATAATATCATCAACATAAATTTGGCATACAAATAATTCTCCATTAACCCTTTTAGTAAAAAGTGTAGAATCAATTTTCCCGATTTCAAAGCCTTTTTCAATAAGGAACTTAGTTAAGCATTTATACCAAGCTCTAGGAGCTTGTTTAAGACCATAAAGAGCTTTGCAAAGTTTATAGACATGATTGGGTTTCTTAGGATTAATAAAGCCGGGAGGTTTTTTAACATAAACTTCCTCCTCTATTTCACCATTTACAAAAGCACTTTTAATGTCCATTTGGTACAAGGTGATATCATGGTGATTAGCATAGGCAAGTAAGATGCGAATGGACTCAAGTCTAGCAACGGGAGCATAAGTCTCACCATAGTCCATACCTTCGACTTGTGTGTATCCTTGGGCAACGAGATGTGCTTTGTTGCGAACTACTTGTCCATCTTCATCTTGCTTGTTGCGAAACACCCATTTGGTACCGATGATGTTGTGGTTATTGTCGGGCTTCTCAACCAATGTCCAAACTTGATTTCTCTCAAAGTTGTGTAGCTCTTCATGCATAGCATTTGTCCAATCCGGATCTTCCAATGCTTCTTCGGCCTTCGTAGGTTCAATGCTAGAGATGAATGAATAGTTTTCACAAAAGTTAGCTAAACAAGTTTTAGAGCAAGTGATTCTCCGGGTTTGAATGTCATTGTAGATTTGCTCGACGGGATGGTCTTTAGCAATTCTTGCTCGAACTCGTGAAAGCTTTTGCTTGGGTCTTGGTTTAACATCTTCTTCATCTTGTTGTTCTTCTTCTTGGCCTTCTTCATTATTGGCGTTGTCGTTCTCTTGTCGTGGTGGAGAAGGAGGTTGTTAACGTTCTTGATGTACTTCCTTATTTTCTTCATCTTGGTGTGTCCCACTTGTGGATGCTTCCATATCAACTCTTGGTTCACCTTGTCGTGAAGTAGAAACTTCCACTTGGACGGACGAGGTACTCTCCTTCACCTCCGTTGGACGAACCTTGCCAATAGACAAGTCTTGGATTGCTTCCGAGGGGTCTTTGTCTCCTACATCAATTGGCAATTGCTCTACTTGCGAGCCGTTAGATTCATCAAACTTCACATCTACTGTCTCTTCAACCTTTTGGGTGAAATTGTTATAGACACGGTATGTGTGAGAGTTTGAGCCATAACCAAGTAAGAAACCTTCATGAGACTTAGGAGCAAATTTAGAACGACGATGCTTATCAAGAATGTAGCACTTTGAGCCAAATACTCGAAAGTATCCAACTTGGGGTTTGTTACTGGTGAGAAGCTTGTATGCCGTCTTGCCGAGTAGCTTGTGAACATACAAGCGATTTGTTGCATGACAAGCTGTCTCAACCGCTTCTGGCCAAAAGTGCTTTGGCATCTTGTACTCATCGCATCGTTATTGCCATTTCGATGAGCGTCCGGTTCTTCCTCTCAACAACTCCATTTTGTTGAGGTGTGTACGTAGCCGAGAACTCGTGTGAAATCCCTTCTTCGTCAAGAAAGGTGTCCACATTTGCGTTCTTGAACTCCGTTCCGTTGTCGCTGCGAACTTTCTTGATCTTCACTTCAAATTGATTTTGAGCCTTCCTGGCGAAGTTTTTGAAGATCTTTTGGACCTGCGATTTGTCATCGAGAAAGAACACCCACGTAAATCTTGAAAAATCATCAACTATAACTAGACCAAAATAATTTCCACCGAGACTTTTGTAAGCGTTGGGACCAAAGAGATCCATGTGAAGTAGCTCAAGTGGCATCCTTGTGGTCATGATGTTCTTCACGGGATGCCTTCCTCCAACCTGTTTACCTGCTTGACAAGCACTGCAAAGTCTATCCTTATCAAATATGACATCGTTAACACCAAGGATATGATTCCCTTTAATAAGCTTGTCAAGGTTTCTCATGCCAACGTGACCTAGTCTTCTATGCCATAACCAACCTTTAGAGGATTTAGCAATGAAGCAAGTTCTAGGTTGAGCCTTTTTAGTGAAATCAACAATGTAAAGATCACCTCTACGTATACCGGTAAAGACCAGTTTATGATTGTCTCTACGGAACATTTGGCAATCTACTTCAGTAAATAGGACATTGAAACCGAAATCAGCAAGTCTAGATACTGAAAGTAAGTTGTAGCCAAGAGATTCAACTAGCATAACATTTTGAATGGAGCTATCATGTGAGATGGCCACCTTACCAAGGCCAACCACCTTACCCTTTGAGTTGTCACCGAAAGTGACATACTTTCGAGGACCATTGTTTTCAGCAAGCTCATGAAACATGTCTTTATCTCCGGTCATGTGATCGGTACATCCACTGTCAAGAACCCATTCCTTTCCTCTTGCCATATATCCCCGAAGATTTGCCATAAGACCAAAGTGTCTCATTGCATCATCGAGATCAAAGTCATCATCATCATCCTCATCATAGTATCCATGTTCAACATCGTCATGTGTGGATGAATTCCTAGTGAGAGTGATTCATTAGTATGAGTTTGACAATAATCTCGTCTATGAATTCTAGTAGCTTCGGAAATAATGTCACTAATAATTCCAACATTTCCTTTGGCACGCATAAGATTTGTAAGTTCAAATAGACAATTACCAAACATAGGATCATTGGAATTCATCTTACTCAAGGCAATAGACTTATGAAGAATTTCATCCAGATTTTTCAAGGAATAATTAGGAAATTGTTCCTCAAGAAATTTCCATATAGTGTAGGCACACTCAAGAGTAGGCAGTTTTCCAATCAAGTTTCTAGGCAAGCCTCTAGTGATAAGATTAACAGTTCTAACATTCCTAATCATGTCAATAGACTCATCAAGGGTAGGATGCATAGGATCAACATGAGTTGCACAAGGACTAGCAATGTACTTGTTCAAATGATATTGATTGAAAATTACAAGCATCTCATTTTTCCACTCATGGAAATACTCTCCATCAAGTATAGGCAACTCTATGTCTAAGACTCCCCAAAGTAGACTCATCCATCTTCCTCCAATGGTGATTAAACCAAAGCAATGGAGACCAATGCTCTGATACCACTTGTAGGACCTTGAAAAGTAAGTCTGGAGGAGGGGTGATTAGACTACTTAACCAATTAAAAACTAAGCCTTTTCCCAATTTTAGTCTTTGGCGGATTTTAGCAATCTTAGCACAAGTCAAGCAATCTTCACACAATTCAAGCAAGCATGCAAAGAGTATATGAGCAGCGGAAAGTAAAGCATGCAACTTGCAAGAATGTAAAGGGAAGGGTTTAGAGATTTCAAACGCAATTTGGAGACATGGTGATTTTTGAGCCGTGGTTCCGATAGGTGGTGCTATCATACATCCACGTTGATGGAGACTTCAACCCACAAAGGGTAATGGTTGCGCGAGTCCACGGAGGGCTCCACCCAAGAAGGGTCCACGAAGAAGCAACCTTGTCTATCCCACCATGGCCGTCGCCCACGAAGGACTTGCCTCACTAGCGGTAGATCTTCACGAAGTAGGCGATCTCCTTGCCCTTACAAACTCCTTGGTTCAACTCCACAATCTTGTCAGAGGCTCCCAAGTGATACCTAGCCAATCTAGGAGACACCACTCTCCAAGAAGTAACAAACACTACTAGGAAAAGGGCTATAGATAGGATTGATACTAATGGCGCACCAGGTAAGTAGTGCGCCACTACTATATACTAATGGCGCATCACACAAACGGTGCGCCACTAGTATTAATTTTTTTTCATTTTTCCATACATACTAATGGCGCATCAGGTCGAAGTGCGCCATTACTAGTTCTAACTAGTAATGGCGCACCGGGCAGAAAGTGCGCCATTAGTATATTTTTTTTTACTTTTTTGCAAAACTTCTAATGGCGCACGGCGCCACAGTGCGCCATTACTAGTTTAAACTACTAAATTACTTTTTTGCAGAAGCTTCTGTCGTACCGCCTCCATCTCGATCTCGATTCCCCCTCCATCTCGATCTCGATCCCACCCGCACCCTCCCCCGCTAGCTCCACCGCCGCCGACGACCCACCACAACCCTCCCCCGCTCAACCGCCGCCGACGAGCACCCGACCCCCCGCACCCTCCCCCGCTCCACCGCTGCCAACGGACACCCCCCGCACCCTCCCCCGCTCCACCGCCGCCAACGGGCACCCCCCGCACCCTCCCCCGCTCCACCGCCGCCGCCGATGATATTTTCAAGTAACAAATTTAAACATATTTTTTAAAAAATTATTACTGTTTTTATAAAAAAATATTACTATTATGATTTAAACAAGTTTAAACATATTTAAACACAAATAAATATCAAACAGGATTTAAAATGCATAAAAAAATATTGGGGAGCCTGGGAATCGAACCCAGGACCTTCTGGTGTGTGTGTGCTGCGTACTGACCACTCGGGCTAGTGGGCGGGTTCTGTTGTAGATAGGGTTAGGTGGTATATAACCTGACAAGTCGGGCTAGATTAAATTACTTATGGCGCACCCCTCGGTGGTGCGCCATTATATGGATGTACTTATGGCACACCCCTGGGTGGTGCGCCATTGCTAAGCCTCCCCCACACTAAAATCCCCAATCCCTCCCCTGCCTCATCTCACCCGCGCCTGACCACCACCGACCACCACTTCCCCGAGGGCTCGCCGTCCCCGGCCGTGCTCGCTTCCAACGCCCCCTCCTCGAGCCGAGCGCCACCTCCCTCACCGTCCCCCCTCCGCCCGCGCCCGCGCCCTCGCCGTCCCCCTCCCCCCGCGGCCACGCCTGCGTCAACCTCCCTCCCGAGCGCGACAGCTAGGGTTCCTAGCCGCCGCCACCGCTGCCGGCCCGCCCGCTTGTGGCCGCCTAAGCCGAACCCTCCGCTGCCCGCCTCGGCCACAGACCCAGCAAGCGCCTCCCCATCAAGCAGCTGCTCCCACCAGTGGCGCCCCCTCCTGGGCAGGCGCTCACCTTGCCCGGCCGCCGCCCGAGTTCGCCCGGCGACCAGTCCCGTGGCGTGTAGCCACCACTCCTTCGTCCTTCCTCCCTCTTCCCTCATCCCCCCTCCCTCCTTCCTCTTGCATCCTCTGCTCAATTTTTTTTCCAGATTTTTTTAGTGGATGAGTACTTGATGTAGATTCGATACTGTGGGAATATAATGATAGTTATATCTTGCTTGCTGCGTGATTTTAGAGGATTGTGCTTGATAGGTGTTTGTGATAATGCCTCTAAGGCAAATGTTTACAAATTGTAGGTTGAATATTTTTCATGAGCAAATGTTTTGGTTTAAACATGTTAGCAAATTGTAGATTAAGTTGTTTTATCTGCAATTTGAGAGAGCAGGAGCTTTGTGTTGGGTATACTAGCCGAAATTGGTTAACACATATCTTCCAGAGAGATCCCTGTTCTAGGATCTGAGCTCTCTCTTCTCTGAATTTAACTAAGGCATGAGGAACAAGGGGTGAGATAGCTTTTAGATCCATTTCTTAGTAGTGGTAAACAATCGTGTAGGTCAATTTTGACTCTGATCTTGAACTACAGGGTTGCAATGTTTTGGCATCAACACTTGTAAGAAAAGAAAAAACAAGAGAATGAAGATTATATTTAAAAAAAATGGTCTCGGTAGTGGTAAACAAGCCTTAACAAATTACTAACTGTCCAAAAATTTGTGCCTGAATTTTTGACACTGTCATAACTGAATGGTCTGAATTTTTAACACTGCCTTAACAAATTACTAACTGTCATGATAATGACATGGTCCTGTTGTTTGCAAGCTGTCATATTGTAATATTCCTTATATTCCTTATATTGAAATCGAACATGATGGTGCTACTTGATATTTTTGAGACATGGCATCTCCCATGACTGAATCAGCAACAAGGGGAGTTGATTCCATTTCTTGGTTTCTGTAAGAATTTAATGGACCTGGGCCTAGTTAAGTATAGGCTTGGGCTTGTGGTTGAATGCTACCGTTGTCCTAGCCATGTATTTTTAGAATTGAGCTAAAGATTCTGGAAAATGAGCTATGCCTTGGTTAGAAAATGAGTTATGCCTTGGTCAGGGCATCCCGTACTGATAGATGTAAATTGTGTCCAGTAGGCTTTGAAGCAACGGTTTTTCCTGTTTCTAACTCTGAATCTGATATAAACCATACGGTTGGCATAAGTGGTCTTTTGTATATGTCTTTGATGCTTTGTTAATATAAAGCTATAGATGATGTTGTACTTGTGATGATGCTACTTGTGATCTTCTGAAATGACCCATTGGCGACTTCATTACGCGGGGATAATGATATTGCAGGTACCCCGAGAGGCCCTTGAGTTTGCCGGAATGTCGATTAAGTTAGTTTCCGGCAAATTCGGGTACTCCACATGTCCTATTTTCAGCAAAGGTAATGCTGAAATTTTCCGTGAATTTTAGCATGACTTTGCTAAAAATAGGACATATGGGGTACTTGTGACTAATGCCTGTTATCATGCATGTTTTATGATCTGTTGTAAGGGTACTAATTGGTCTCTTCTGCTGCTTATCAGAGATGGCGGGAAGCAGCCACCGCCGCTTCTGCGACACCGCAGCATTTCTGAGTTGGATGCTTCCGAGTTCTTCACTATCATACTTGAGACTTCAGTATCATCCATGACGCAGGTATATAAAACGAGAGATCTCTCCTTCACCCATCTCATTATGATATCTGTTGTTTGCTACATCACTCATTGTCCCAAACTGCAGAGGCTGCCTGACAGTTTTATGAACATGCTGGGTGAAGATCCGCCAAATAATGTGAAGCTGCGACAGGCCGGCAGCGGGTTTCGCAGGCAGTGGGATGTGGAGTTGGTGATCAAGGAGGGCCACATGTACTTGTCTCGTGGGTGGGAGAAGTTCTACCGTGCCTACGACCTGCAGCTGGGGTACTTCCTTCTCTTCAGGTACGACGACGACGCCACCATGCTCATCGTGAAGGTGTTCAACACGACTATGTGTCGCATGCGCTTACCGACGATGATGATGCGATGCGTTACGCCTCTTCTTATTCCTCTACATTTGGCTTTGTCTCACATCGATTGTTAACGGTCATTGTTGCATTTTGGATAGGTAATGGGAGCAGCAGCAGCGACACTGGCTACAGCCAAAGCAGCAGCGACTATGGCTGTAGCAAAAGCAGCAGCGATTCTGGCTGTAGTGAAAGCAGTAGCGATTCTGGCAGCAGCATAGACAACAAGAAGGATGATCCGGACTGGAGTGCGGGAGAAGAAGAGCAGAGTGGGGATGAGGAGCTGCAGGATGACGATGGGCATCAGGCTGAGGATGACCTAGCGCTGGTGGTGGCTGACCAAGGGCAAGAGATGGTGGTGGCCGACCATGGGCAAGAGATGGGGGTGTCTGAGGATGACCTAGCGATGGTCGTGCCTGAAGGTGGCCTCGCGATGGTGGTGGTGCCTGACAATGACCACGCACTGGTGGTGGCGCCGGCGATCCCACAGCTGGGTGACATGACCACGCCAATTGTGGTAGAAGACTACATCCCACTTCCTCCACTGCCACCACCGCCTCGCCGCTCTTGGCGCATCAAGGAGAGGAAGGAGAAGGAGAAGGAGAAGAACAATGCATGAGAACTGAACTTTGTCAGGTATGTCAGATCTCCTATAGGTTAGTTATCCAAAATGATATATATATATACTTAGTTACCTATGTTATCTCTAATATGCTTAGTTTCCTATAGGTTAGCTTCATTTTTACCTAAGTTGGCTCTAATATGCTAACTTAGAGCTTATATGCTTAGTTTCCTATAGGTTAGCTCCAAAATAACTTATGTTAGCACAAAATGATCAAGTTTACATAATAAGCTTATAGTCTTTTTCTTATTCTTCTTCTTTTTCCAAAATGACATAGGTTAGCTTCATTTTACCTAAGTTGGCTCTAGTATACTAACTTAGATCTTATATGCTTAGTTTCCTATAGGTTAGCTCCAAAATAACTTATGTTAGCACAAAATGATCAAGTTTACATAATAAGCTTATACTCTTCTTCTTATTCTTCTTCTTTTCCAAAATTCTTCTTATTCTTCTTCTAGTGTTATTCTTCTTCTAGTATTCTTCTTTTTCTTCTTCTAACTTCTTGTTTATCATTTTGCAGATTTGATTTAATTCACGGAAGCTTGCATGGATGGAGTGCTTCTGTTCCATTTGTGTTTTTATTTTGTATCAATGTGAAACTTTTGTGAATTGATGGATAACGGTGTTGGATGAACAATGTGAAACTTTTGTAATATGTAATGATGGAACTATGTGTTGGCTATGTATGTATATATGATGGAACTTGTGTGTTGGCTATGTATGTATATATGGTGGAACTTGTGTGTTGGATATGATTGTTATATGGATGCTTGTTGTATATATATGTGTTGGATATCTCATTGGTGAAATAGTGACCTGAGATTAAGAAAAAAAATTAAAAAAATTGTTACTAATGGCGCACTACCATGTGGTGCGCCATTAGTATAGAAGACACTAGTGGCGCACTGTGGGCAAAACTAATGGCGCATTGCACGGTGCGCCATTAGTATACCAGATACTAATGGCGCACCAGTGGTGCGCCATTAGTAAAAAATACTAATGGCGTGCTACTGGCGCACTGGTAATGCGCCATTAGTAGGCAAAACCAGTGCGCCATTAGTAGGCCTTTTCCTAGTAGTGAAATGGTGTGTTGATGATGAACTCCTTGCTCTTGTGCTTCAAATGATAGTCTCCCCAACACTCAACTCTCTCTCATAGGATTTGGATCTGGTGGAAAGAAGATTTGAGTGGAAAGCAACTTGGGGAAGGCTAGAGATCAAGATTCATATGATAGGAATGGAATATCTTGGCCTCAACACATGAGTAGGTAGTTCTCTCTCAGAAATGGTAAGTTGGAAGTGTAGGTTTGTTCTGATGGCTCTCTCCACGAATGAAGAGGAAGTGGAGGGGTATATATAGCCTCGACACAAATTCTAACTGTTACACACAATTTACCAATCTTGGTGGGACCGAATCAACAAACTCGGTCAGACCGATTTAGTAAACAATGTGACCGTTAGGGTTTTCGGTGGGACCGACATGCAACTCGGTAGGACCGATATGGTTAGGGTTAGGGATAACGTAATCTCGGTGAGACCGATTACACAAACTCGGTGAGACTGATTTTGGTAATAAGCTAACCATAGAGTTGGTCAGGCAAACTCGGTGGGACCGATTACTCAAACTCGGTGGGACCGATTTTGGTAATAAGTTAACCAGAGATTTTGCATTGTAATCTCGGTAGTACCGATTGCTCAAACTTGGTGAGACCGATTTTTATAATGGACATACACAGAGAGATTACAATCCCATCTCGGTGAGACCGAGATCCCTATCGGTGAGACCGATTTGCCTAGGATTTGTGGTAGTGGCTATGACATCTGAACTCGGTGGCACCGGATAGAAAGAATCGGTGGGGCCGAGTTAGACTTTAGGTTTAGGACATATGTGGATGTGGGAAAGTAGTTGAGGGCTTTGGAGCATATCACTAAGCACTGTGGAGCAAGAAACTCATTAAGCAACACCTCATCCCTTCTTGATAGTATTGGCTTTTCCTATGGACTCAATGTGATCTTGGATCACTAAAATATAAAATGAAGAGTCTTGAGCTTGAAGCTTGAGCCAATCCTTTGTCCTTAGCATCTTGAACGAGTTCCACATCCTTTAGTCCATGCCACTCCATTGTTGAACTTGTCTGAAATATACTTGATAAAAGTGTTAGTCCAACAAGAGATATGTTGACATTAATTACCAAAACCACCCAGGGAGCACTTGTGCTTTCACGGTGTTATCTCCAGGCTTTGGTTCTTCCTTGTCTGGCGTCCCGGATTAGCAACAACACGACCAGAAGGTCTCGGCAACAAGGGAGATACAGGCACACGCATATCAGCGCAAAAAAACACCCAAATCCACGTGAAAATCCCCCGCTAGTACGTTCTGCATGGCCGCTGGCGTGCATGGCCTCGGATCCGGTGCCAGCACATGGCCAGCTTCATGCGGGGCCACCGATTCCCCGATCCCAGGCGTGCATGGCGTGGGAACCCGGGCCTGGCCATCCTCACCCTCCAGCTGGTCCAACTGTGCAGTCACCAAAGTCGTGCATGGCCTGGGGGCGTGAATCGGGCTGCTCTCTCCACCTGACAAGCTGACCTGGAAAGTCTCCCAAGCTTCCACTTGTCCTATACCATCAGTTACCATGCATGAAAGCGACAACAGCTGCACAGCCGCACCAACCCCAACAGCTTCATGATCCTCCATGATCCGGTCCTGCAGCGGGATTAGCAATCCACCAATCCGGACCGAGTCCACCAAACTCTGCCCAGCAGAGGGCAGCAGCCCCGACACGCCGGGCCCGGCATCCTGCAAAGCACTCTGTCCTATCCCCATGCCTTGTCGCCATCTGGCCAATTGCACCAAGGGAGGGGAACCAACGGTCTGCTGCGCCTCGGCCGGGGCCACACAGGACGCCACCTGCGAGCCTGCCCAGCTGGCGGCCCCAGGCCTATCCTCGCCAAAAGGGCAATCCACCGGACCCACCAAGGATCCCTTTACGCCAGCCTCGCGACTGCTGTTGACCACTAGGTCCACTAGATTAAGCGCAGTTTGAACACCCGCGCGCGCCCGCCGGCGGCGGCGCCGCCGTCGAGGACTCCGCCGTTTGCACCGATCCACCACTGGACCCCTCAGCATGGCGAGAATGGCCTCCCCCACCTCTACCACCAGGGGACCCCTGGTCGTGGCCATCGTCTCTGGTGGGTGGAGAAGGAGGCGGCGGCGGCGGTAGGGGCGCCGTCCCGCCATCATCCACCATCATGTCCGACAGCACCGAGATCAGATCTCAATGGGATAAAAAAACGCACTTGAGCAACGTCCGGCCGCCGACCGTCGTCCGGCCGCCTCCGACCAAAGCGTGCGCCGGGGCTCGTCGATGTAGATAAGACGCCGACTGGGAATCCACCTGGGTCGGTCCGTACGCAACCAAACCCTGAAATCCGCCATGTCCACCCTGCTTGCAGTATCCCCGTCAACCCCGACGACGTAGCCCAGTCCACGCAAGATCATACTGGCTGTCCGCCGGCACCAGGCATGCGCCGGCACACCCCGGAGCGAGATCGGGATGAGGTACGGCAAGGACGCCGCCGTCGCCTGAGCCTGCCGAATCCATGGCCTCAGAGAAAACTTGAACCATGGCGCCTCCACGTGCCCGGCGCGCACCATGCGCTCCCGAAGGGCAACATCATGGCAGAGCACGAGGAAATCCTCAGGGAAGAAGCGCTGAATTGACATCTCCGCCGGTCCAACACCAAACGCGGCATGCATCACGGACGCCGCCGCGTCCACATCCACCACTGGCCTGGTGCCGACGACGGTGACCAGCACACCCCGCGCCAGTTCCGCCTCGAGCGAGCGCGTATCCTCCGCGGCTTCCAGGAAGCACACCTCCACCTCCTCATCGCAGCAGTTCTCCGGCTGAGGGGGCTGGCTGTCTAGCGAATTGAAAGGTGCCGAGAACGCCGAACCTGCGGATCTACCCACCGACAGCGGTCGCGCCGCAGGTGGATCCCGCACCACCTGGCTGCATAGACGCACCACACCCGGCGGCGGAGGAGCCGGAGATGGGGGCGGCAGGACCACGGGCGAGTGCAGGGGCGATGCCGGCGACGCTGGGCGCTGGCCATCCGCTACCCGAAGCCGCAGAGCGGGCGGCGGGCGTGATGGCCACTCCACCGGAGACGGGCTGGGCGGACGAGTACAGCCCCGCGAGGTGTGGCCAGGTCCATGGCAACGAACGCAGAGCGTGGGATTCATGCACTCCCTGGAGATATGGCCATCACTGCCGCAGTTGTAGCAGCAGCCGTACAGCTCCACCGGAAGCCTGGAGGAGGGAGGAGGACGAGCCGCCATCAGGATGTGCCTCCGCCCCTCCTGCCGCCGGCGCGGCAGGCGCTGGGCGCGAGTCTGCGGCACGCGCGAACGTCGGGGCATCTTGGTCTGCCATCCACCATGCGCCGGACACGGCGCCGGAGCACGAGAAGGTCCCACCGTGCCGCCCTGCACCACCGGCCCAGAAGGGGTGCCCGGGATCTGGGGAACGACGATGGTGGAGCGAAGCTGCGGCCGCGGCGGCGCGGGGGGAAGAAGAGGGAAGAGGCTCCACACGGGGCGGAGGAGGCAGGGGAGCGTCGAAATCTGATGAGAACGAACCAGAGAGGGAGACCCTAGAGGCCATGGCCCTGCGGGGAGATGGGTGCCGCCGCCGGAGTGGAAGGCGGCGCTTTAGGTGGCCGCCGGCGTGGAGCGGAGCGCTAGGGGGAGTGGAGCGCTAGCCTGGATTCCACTCTGCCCAAGTATTCACCCAAATTTCTTTTTGCTCTAAATATAGTATATGAACCAAACAACAGATTTGTTTGAGAACAGAGGGAAAGAATACCTAGTTGCGCCGCTTGAGGCTGTAAGCCCATAACGGATGGACGAATCACGAAGGGAGACTGTAGAGGGAGCAGGCGCGCTGCGCCGCTACCGCGCCGTGGAGGTCGGATGCGGGGTGCCGGTCTGGCGACCTGGGGCTCTGGCACTCTGCCTGGCGGCAGGAGCAGTGGAGCCGTGGCGCAGAGGAGAGGGCCGGAGGAGGCGGGCAGGAGAGGGACGGGGAGGCCGGGAGGAGAAGGGGGAGGGACCAGAGGGGCGGGCAGGAGCCAGGAGAGGGCCAGCCGCCGGCGGACCTGGATGCAGAGGCAGCTCGACGAGGAAAGAGTGGGAGGGCGATGAGCGGACGAGGCAGTCTCGGTCTTGTCTCGGTCAATTTGGGCTGCTCAAGTGCTCATGGGCCAAATCATCATGTATACTATACGTATTATATTTTTTTTTGAAGAATTTCTTTGGTATTCCAGGGAAGCCCCAGGAATACCCCCAGCACTGCCGCTGCCCGAGCGGCTAGGATGCGGTATTGTAGCGGTTTTATGGGGAGGAGCGCCCATAGTCAGGCCTCGAGGGTGTAGCCATGATGGTGAGCCTCGTTGAAAAATCTCGGTGTCGTGCTCGTGTGATTGTTTGGTCCTCGAATGATCAACGATGGCCTCGGATTAGTTCTAACAAGTAGTATCATGAGCTAGGTTGTTTGAAAGCGGTAGATGTTTGATCAAGAGGAGGATGAGAGAAGATCGTGGTTGCAGAAGTTGACACAGGGTGACGTCCGTCGACGAGAAATAGGCAGCGGAATCGGTCGATCATTGTTGGGGAACGTAGCAGAAATTCCAAATTTTCTATGCATCACCAAGATCAATCTATGGAGAGACTAGCAACGAGAGAGAGAGAGGGAGTGCATCTTCATAACCTTGAAGATCGCTAAGCGAAAGCGTTACAAGAACGCGGTCGGTGGAGTCGTTCACGAAGCGATTCAGATAGCGGCCGAATCCGAGCTAAGCACCGAACAACGGTGCCTCCGCGTTCAACACACGTACAGCCCGGGGACGTCTCCTCCTTCTTGATCCAGCAAGGGGAGAGGAGAAATTGAGGGAGAACTCCGACAGCACGACGGCATGGTGGTGATGGAGCTCGTGGTTCTCCCAAGCAGGCTTCGCCAAGCACTACGGAGGAGGAGGAGGTGTTGGAGGAGGGAGAGGGCTGCGCCAGGAAGGGTGTGGATGCCCTCTCTCCCTCACTATATATAGGGGAAGGGAGGAGGGGGCGCCCTAGGGTTCCCTAGGGGAGGCGGCGGCCACAGGAAACCCTAGATGAGTTTGGGCGCCCCACCCCTAGGAAACTTGCCCCCAAGACGGGAGGGGCGGCTGCCCTAGGGGTGGCGCCCCCACCTCTCCTGGTTACGTGAGATGGGGTGGGAGGGGCGCTCAGCCCCTTAGTGGGCTGATGTGCCATCTCCCCTTGGCCCATAAGGCCCCCCAACGCTTGTCGGGCCCTCTGAAACCCCTTTCGGACACGCTGGTCATCACCTGGTACCCCCGGAACAATTCCGGACTCCAATACCCTTCGTCCAATATACCGATCTTCACCTCCGGACCATTCCGGAGCTCCTCGTCGTGTCTGGGATCTCATCTGAGACTCCGAACAACCTTCGATAACCACATACTATTTCCCATAACAACTCTAGCGTCACCGAACCTTAAGTGTGTAGACCCTACGGGTTCGGGAACCATGCAGACATGACCGAGACGTTCTCCGGTCAATAACCAACAACGGGATCTGGATACCCATGTTGGCTCCCACATGTTCCACGATGATCTCATCGGATGAACCACGATGTCAAGGATTCAAGCAATCCCGTATGCAATTCCCTTTGTCAATCGGTATGTTACTTGCCCGAGATTTGATCGTCGGTATCCCAATACCTCGTTCAATCTCTTTACAGGCAAGTCACTTTACTCGTTCCGTAATGCATGATCCTGTGACTAACTATTTAGTCACACTGAGCTCATTATGATGATGCATTACCGAGTGGGCCCAGAGATACCTCTCCGTCATACCCAACAAACACTTCCGGAGATACCTGTAGTGCACCTTTATAGTCACCCAGTTACGTTGTGACGTTTGGTACACCCAAAGCACTCCTACGGTATCAGGGAGTTACACAATCTCATGGTCTAAGGAAATGATACTTGACATTAGAAAAGCTTTAGCAAACGAACTACACGATCTTGTGCTATGCATAGGATTGGGTCTTGTCCATCACATCATTCTCCTAATGATGTGATCCCGTTATCAATGACATCCAATGTCCATGGTCAGGAAACCATGGCCATCTGTTGATCAACGAGCTAGTCAACTAGAGGCTAACTAGGGACATGTTGTGGTCTATGTATTCACACATATATTGCGGTTTCCGGTCAATACAATTATGGCATGAATAATAGACAATTATCATGAACAAGGAAATACAATAATAACCATTTTATTATTGCCTCTAGGGCATATTTCCAACAGTCTCCCACTTGCACTAGAGTCAATAATCTAGTTCACATCACTATGTGATTGTAATGAATCGACACCCATGGGGTTTGATCATATCTCGCTTGTGAGAGAGGTTATTAGTCAACGGATCTGAACCTTTCAGATCCTAGATGCAGCTACCACGCTCTATTTGGAGCTATTCCAAATAACTGTTCTACTATACGAATCCGGTTTACTACTCAGAATAATCCGGATTAGTGTCAAAGTTTGCATCGGCATAACCCTTTACGACGAACTCTTTTACCACCTCCATAATCGAGAAAATTCCTTAGTCCACTAGTTACTAAGGATAAGTTTGACCGCTGTCCTGTGATCTATTCCTGGATCACTCTTGTACCCCTTGACTGACTCATGGCAAGGCACACTTCAGGTGCGGTACACATCATAGCATACTATAGAGCCTACGTCTGAAGCATAGGGGACGACCTTCGTCCTTTCTCTCTCTTCTGCCATGGCCATGTCTTGAGTCTTACTCAATATTCACACCTTATAACACAGCCAAGAACTCCTTCTTTGCCGATCTATTTTGAACTCCTTCAAAATCTTGTCATGGTATGTATTTATTTGAAAGTACTATTAAGCGTTTTTGATCTATCCTTATAGATCTTGATGCTCAATGTTCAAGTAGCTTAATCCAGGTTTTCCATTGAAAAACACTTTTCAAATAACCCTTTATGCTTTCCAGAAATTCTACATCATTTCCGATCAACAATATGTCAACAACATATACTCATCAGAAATGCTATAGTGCTCCCACTCACTTCTTTGGAAATACAAGTTTCTCATAAACTTTGTATAAACCCAAAATCTTTGATTATCTCGTCAAAGCGTATATTCCAACTCCGAGATGCTTACTCCAGTCCTTAGAAGGATTGCTGGAGCTTTGCATACTTGTTAGCATCTTTTAGGATTGACAAAACCTTTTGGTTGTATCACATACAACCTTTCCTCAAGAATATCATCGAGGAAACAATGTTTTGACATCCTATCTGCAAGATTTCATAAATCATGCAAGAATCGCTAATATAATTCCAACAGACTCTTTAGCATCGCTACGAGTGAGAACGTCTCATCGCAGTCAACTCCTTGAACTTGTCGGAAAACATCTTAACGACAAGTCGAGCTTTCTTAATGGTGAGACTTACCATCATTGGCTGTCTTCCTTTTAAAATCCATCTGTACTCAACAGCCTTACGACCATCGAGTAGTTCTACCAAAGTCTACACTTTTTTTTCATACATGGATCCTCTCTCGGATTTTATGGCCTCGAGCCATTCATCGGAATTCGGGCCCACCATCGCTTCTCCATATCTCGTAGGTTCATTGTTGTCTAGCAACATGACCTCCAAGACAGGATTACGTACCACTCTGAAGCAGTACGCATCCGTGTCGACCTACGAGGTTTGGTAGTGACTTGATCAGAAGTTTCATGATCACTATCATAAGCTTCTACTTCAATTGGTGTAGGTGCCATAGGAACAACTTCATGTGCCCTGCTACACACTAGTTGAAGTGATGGTTCAACAACCTCATCAAGTCTCCACCATCCTCCCACTCAATTCTTTCAAGAGAAACCTTTCCTCGAGAAAGGACCCGTTTCTAGAAACAATCACTTTTGCTTCCGGATCTGAAATAGGAGGTATACCCAACTGTTTTGGGTGTCCTATGAAGATGTATTTATCCGCTTTGGGTTCGAGCTTATTGTTGACACCTGATTTTGGAAAAATACAGAGTGAAAGGGTTTTTAGCATGAGAAAGTTTCACATCGTCGAGTGGAACAACTTTGATATTTAGGCTATCGCCATTCGACCTCATCTCAGTGGCCGAAGTTGTACTCCGAGTGACAAAATTTAGTGTTCTGAGTGCTTTTCGGCCGATTACGCCCTCAATATGACCTCAGCTGAAGGAGCACTCTAAAGGAATTGTCTTCGTCTCGTTGAGGCAATTGATTTTCATATATAAATCATCTTAATCCGAGTTCATGTGCAAAAGTTACAGTCAATATTGTTTGGACAGGCCAGAGACCAAAATATTACGCTTGACACCAGACATGTATTGATGAGTGTCTGATGCAATGCGAGAGCAATTCGGCGCTCAAGGCGGCCTTCAACCGAAAAACCTTCAACACAAAAGAGTTTCGTCTCGTCGAGCTGATCGATTTTCATATATAATTCGTTTCAATATGAAGTCGTATGGGACCTGAGGAGACAAATCAAGATCAGGCTATGTTTTCGGTCGAGTGAAAAGCTTGCCGTCCGAATGAAAACTTACCGGTCGAGTGAAAGCTTAACTTTCGAGTAAAAACTTACCGATTGATTGAAAGTTTACCACCCGAGTGAAAAATTACCGGTCAAGTGAAAGTTTGCTGACCGGATGAACTTATTATTATCCGAGTGAAAATATAGTCATCCGAGTTAAATTTTCTCCAGGTGAAAATATTCCGAGTGAAAAGATTGCCATCGGAATGAAAACTTGCCGATCGAGTAAGGTATTGCCTTCCGAGCGGAAATATAGTCATCCGAGTGAAAAAGTCCAGTCGGACGATCCGAGCAAAAGTCTCTAATATCCGAGTGGATGAGCTCGAATCCGAGTGAAACTGAACATGTGCCCGAAAGTTTATCAAGATGACCTCGGATAGAGAAGTGTTCAATACGGAAGTCGTGCATATCATCAAGACGATAAACTTTGGTTTTGGAGTCATCATCATCAGAGATAGTATAAGGCCTGAAAATTCATTATGAGACTCGGATAATCCAGTCTACTGCAAGACCAATTCCGACTGGAAAGTAAAGATGATCTTGAAAAGTATTCAAGATGGCCTTATTTGAAAAAATGATCAACACGAGGGTTGTTCATATCGTCGAGGCGCACAAGTTTGATATTTGGGCCTTCTTGATCGGAGAACATATGCAAGCTCGGCGGCCCGCACAAGGAGGAAGACAGAAGTTGGGCCAGATTCAGACTGAATCCGAGTTGGAATAGAACTAGGACTCTAGGACGTGAATTGATGTAATTTCTTGTAAGGAAAGCCTAGATGAATCCTTTACTTGTAAGGGAAGTCCAGCCGCCTCTTATATATATTGGGGGTGATGGCCGATTGAACAACACACAATCGAACAAATCAATATACTACTTTTTCATCTATGTTTTATCTCTCCACCGTTTTTCTCTCTCGTTCTTCGCTGTTCTTCGTGTTTGAGAGCTGCGAATCCCGAGGCTCTAGGGGCGAGCGAATCGACCTAGGGCAGCCCATAGCCGCCGCACTCCCTGACGGGGTCCCTCCCGGGGGTGTGGGGTTTTCGGGTCTGCAAAAGCGCCCGTCGACTGTCTTGCGTATCGCGCTGTCGGTCGGGTCTCCTTCGACGTGAGCTGCGGTGCATCACCCCCGGCGTCGAGGGTACACGTGACGTGTTCGTGTGTCAACACACTTTTTGGCGACAACGCTGGGGACCGAAGATCAATCATCATCATCCACCATGTCCGATCTTCCCAAGCCATCTGAGGTAGACGCCAATAACATCATTAAGCCCAGTCTTGATGAGATATCGGCCGATCATCGCCAAATCTATGAGGAGTACAAGAAGGCGCGCGAGGTGAAGGACTTGCAGGAGTTCCCTGCAAAGTTCAAGAAGGATCGCCAAGGCAACATCACTCCGATTGAAGAAATCAAGTTCCCTCCTCTTCAAGCCGAGCATGTTAAACCCCCTGTAAGTACTGCCTTTTCTCCTGAGCAGTGGGCTGAGATTGAAAGTCGTATTGCTGATGGTAACAATCTAATCTATCAAACTTCCATAGAAAATACTAATGCTCGGAAGAATACATCTCAATCGTCTAGTGGTAATGATGGTGTAGCTGCTAGTGTGCAAAACCCTAATCTGGCTTTACCTATTGCATCGGTGGCTCCCGTACCGATGGTTTATTATCCTACCCAAACAAATCAGATTGTGACTGCACCCATCAACCCTATTATGAGCATGCCAGGTTCGGTGGCAACGCCGAACCAAACCCTACCTACAGCTACAACCACTCGACCACTACCAAATTATGGGTCGACATACATGCCACAATTCCTACCTACATCTAGTAACCCTACTCCTCCTATGCCACTACCACAAGCTTCATCGTCCACTATGGATGATGGTTTAGCTAATCTTAGAGAAGAGATGGCTAAGATGCTTCGAGAGAATTTTGGAGTTGAGTTACCTCGGAATCGGATTTACCAAAAGCCGTGCTTTGAGTACTTTGATGCCATCCAGTGCCCTCCGGGATATAAGATTCCAGATTTTGTTAAGTTCAATGGAGAGGGCACAAAAACCACATGGGAGCATGTTAGTCAATACTTAGCACAACTAGGTGAAGCAGGCTCACTAAATGAGTAGAAAGTGTGTTTATTTCCTTTGTCATTAACTGGTACCGCCTTTTCATGGTTTTCTTCTTTACCACATGGTTCCATTCGGGTTTGGTCACAGCTAGAGCAGAAATTTCATGATCGCTTTTATAGCGGTGACAATGAACTCAAGTTGTCACATCTAACATCGGTTAAACAAAAGCATGATGAATCGGTTTCCGATTACGTCAAGAGATTCAGAGAAACAAAAAACCGATGTTTTAGTTTGGTGATAACCGAGAGGGACTTGGCGGACCTAGTGCTGAATGGTTTGAGAACTCCCATTAGAGAAAAGCTAGAAGGATAAGAGTTTGTAAATATCAACCAAGTCTTACAAAGGGCTTTGGCTCAGGAAAGCCGAAGCAAAGATCTCAAAGAAGTGCATAGATACAAAGCCGATCGTCCAAAGATAAATATGGTGGAATATGATAGTGATCACTCAGACGATGAGGGTGATGTTTTTACTACTGAATTTGTTTGGCCATCTAAGGCCAAACCCTTTACTTGCAATGATCTGAAACCGATTTATAAGAATCGTGATGAAGAGATGAAATTTACTTTTAACATTGCTAAGTGTGATAGAATATTTGATGCTTTGCTGCAGGCTAAGATTATTAGAATATCTCATACTTTACCTCCGTTTGAAGAGCTAAAACGGTATCATAATTCTTTTTCTCATGCTACTAACGATTGCAATGTTTTTCGACGACAGATACAATCGGCCATTAATGACGGACGATTGAATTTTTCTGAGATGCAAGTTGATAAACAACCTTTTCCAATGAATACCATGGATTTGGAGGGGGAAAAGCGAATCATTCGGCCGGAGGTAGCCGAATCTGCTAATAAAGCTAATATCATTGTTGGTGAGCCCAGGAAAGACAAGGAAGGCAGCACGGTTGTGGGGAGACATGTTGTGCTTGATAAGCAACCCGATGGCAAGGAAGTGATCAAAATCACCATCAAGAATCCTACACTCGAGGGGCAACTACAAGTGCAAGAAAATGCTCGTGTAAGATTTGTCAAGCCCAAGAGTCCAGAAGTTGGCAAATGGAAGAGCAATGAAGCTAAAGTGCAACGCAAGAGGATCAAGCCAACTTTTGATATGCTGCCGTCCAAATATGCTAATCAGTCGGTTGGTTCCAGCTCTAACCGACCATCATACTTGAAACGACCAAGGTCACCATCAGATGATATGCTCAGTCAGTATATGAAACCAAGTGGACCAAGGGCGCAGTTTTCAAAAGAGCAGAGGCAATCTGTGTGGGATCGACTTGATTACTCATATAATGGCCGACTGAACATCAGTGACTATCAGTCGGCTGGTCAAAATATGCGACCGAGTGGAAAATATCCTAGTGTGAGAATGCACCCAAGTGGAAGCTATCCAAGTGAAAAAATGTGGATGGGTAGATTTCATCCGAGTGAGTATCATCCGAGTGACATCAATCCGAGTGAATTCCATCCGAGTGGATTCAATCCGAGTGACATCCATCCGAGTGGATTCCATCGAGTAAAAAGGTGCGCCCGAGTGGAAATTTCATGCATCTGGAAAGTCGAAAAGAATGGCGTGTTAAATCACCAAGTGTTGCAGCAGTTGAGTCGGGAAAAGGCAAGGAGAAAACGGATGTCGACTCACTTATCTTGGGCACCAAAACATTCGCCATACAACAGCCGATTGTGCCTAGCAATCCGACTGAGCCGATATTTGCTATTGCGCCAAAGCACTCGGCTAATGACCATGAAGCAAGCACCAGCCGAGTAAAAACGAGAGATCCTAAATACACTCAGCCAAAGTGGTGTCCTCCAGGGCTAACAAAGACACAAAAGAGGAAACTACAGAGGTTAAGGAGTCAAGAGATGGCAGAACAAGAGGCCGAGAAGCGAAGGGATAAGTTGTTCAATGACACTCGGCCTATGGTACCTACAAAACAAGTGTGGAGGCCCAAACAAATACAAGATGCAGTGGCTTCTACGCCTATCACAAATGGCACCTGCAATACCAAAAGAGGACGACACAATCATTGCATCGTCTATGTTACCTATTGCTTCCTCTTCACTCGGACAAATTTCAGAATCGGTGGATGCACTCGAGGAAGAGGTTGATATGTTGGACTATGAGTCTACGCCGGTTCATGAAGGTATGGATATCAATATGGTATATTACTTACCTGCTGAGTTTCGTGCTATAGATGAGGAAGGGGAGGTGGCTCAGCTGGATTTTGGCCCTAAAAACGCAATATTCGAGAAGCCAAACGAACGAGTAACACATTTGAAACCGTTGTATCTCAGAGGTCATATCAATGGATCGCCACTCAGTCGAATGCTTGTTGATGGTGGTGCTATGGTAAATCTTATGCCCTATTCGGTCTTCAAGAAATTGGGTTTGCCCGATGAAGAGCTGATGAAGACGAATATGGTGCTCAATGGATTTGAAGGCAAAGAGAAAACTGAAGCCAAAGGTGTAGTGTATGTGGAGCTTACAGTCGGAAGCAAAACCTTGGCTACTGCATTCTTTGTCGCTGAGGTGCAAGGTAACTACAATGTCATACTAGGCCGTGATTGGGTTCATGCAAACCAGTGCGTGCCATCCACTATGCACCAGTTTTTGATTCAGTGGGTTGATGATGAAGTGGAAGTCATTCATGCGGATAACTCGGCCTGTGTTGCTTTGGCCGATGCATCGGTGGATTGGCAACATCCCAATGCTACTTGCTTGACGGGACGTGACTTATCAGAGTTTGATTTTCTCAGCGCGACCAAGAATTGTTTTGTGCCTGTCTCTTTAAAGCCAACTGAATGCAATCGGCTCCAAGGTATGATAGGTTTAAATGGATTCTAGCTCCGAGTGGTTACACAAACGTCTTGTAAAGTATCGGTCCAGTGAGAACGATATGTATGAGTCTATAGAGGAGTTGGATGACATGGATAAACTTGGACAAGGTTTTACATCGGCCAATCCATTAGAGGAGGTAGATATTGGAGATGGTTCAGTCAATCGACCAACATTTGTAAACAAAAATTTGAGAGCCAATTGTAAAGCTAAGTTAATCGAGCTATTGAAAGAATATGTTTGTTGCTTTGCATGGGAATATCATGAGATGCCAGGGTTAAGCCGAGAGCTAGTGGAGCATCGGTTGCCTATAAAGGCCGGTTTTAGACCATATAAACAGTCGGCCAGAAAGTTTAATCCGAAAACATATGACCGGATCAAGGAAGAGATCGGTCGACTGCTTGAAGCTAATTTCATTCGACCTTGCAGATATGCCGAGTGGATTTCTAACATTGTCCCAGTGGAGAAGAAGGGATCCGGTAAGTTGAGGGTGTGCATTGACTTCAGAGATTTGAATAAGGCTACACCCAAAGATGAGTATCCCATGCCAATAGCCGATATGCTTATTAATGATGCTTTTGGACATAAGGTTATTAGCTTTCTAGATGGTAATGCCGGATACAATCAAATTTTTATGGCCGAAGAGGACATGTACAAAACGGCTTTCCGATGTCCTGGTTTCCTTGGTTTATTCGAGTGGACAGTGATGACATTCAGATTAAAAAATGCTGGAGCCACATATCAAAGGGCTATGAATTTGATTTTTCATGATTTACTCGGTATCATACTTGAAGTTTACATTGATGATATTGTTGTCAAATCGGATGCTTTTGAATCTCACTTGGCCGATTTGCGTTTAGCTTTCGAAAGAATGAAAAAGTATGGACTGAAGATGAATCCTTTAAAGTGTGCATTCGGCGTATCAGCTGGCAAGTTTTTGGGTTTCATTATTCATGAAGATGGCATAGAGATTGATCCCAAAAAGATAGAGGCCATACATAAAGTGGAGGCTCTGACATGCAAGAGAGATATGCAAAAGTTCCTTGTCAAGGTCAATTATTTGAGAAGGTTCATAGCTAATCTATCAGGAAAAGTTGATGCATTTACTCCTATCCTTCGGTTGAAGAATGATGCTGATTTCACTTGGAGGGGCAAAACAGCAAGAAGCATTTGATATGATCAAGAGTTATTTGTGCACTCCTCCGGTGATGAAAGCACCCAAGCATAGGGAACCCTTCAGACTTTACATTGCAGTAGAGGAAGGAGTTATTGGTGCTGTTCTAACTCAAGAGACCGAAGGAAAAGAGCATGCCATCACTTATTTGAGCCGCCGCTTATTGGACGCAGAGACAAGGTATACATTTATTGAGAAATTATGTCTATGCTTATATTATGCTTGCACAAAACTGAGACATTATTTAGTACCGAGTGCTTGTATAGTAGCTTGTCAAACCGATGTCATTAAATACATGTTGCATAGGCCAATTCTTAGTGGTAGAATTGGCAAGTGGGCTTATGCTTTGATTGAATATGATTTGGCTTATGAACCCCTAAAATCCATGAAAGGCCAAATTGTTGCTAATTTCATTGTTGAACATCGGATTAATGACAAGCATGATATTGATATGAACCTTGTTTCATTAGTATCATGGAGATTATACTTTGATGGTTCAGTTTGTAGCAATGGCCAAGGTGTTGGTATTGTTTATATATCTCCTCATGGTGCTATTTTTGAAGCCTCATGTCGCTTAGAATATTTTTGCACAAACAATCAAGCTGAATATGAAGCATTATTATTCGGCCTAGAGATGTTACTTGCTATAGGTGTTACACATATTGAGGCTTACGGTGATTCATTACTAGTAGTGCAGCAAATATCCAGAGTCTTTCAGTGTTTGGACGAATCACTTAATGTTTATCTTGATAAATGTCTAGATATAATTTCTACTTTGGATTGTTTTAGCATTGCACATATATCTAGACATGACAATTGGAAAGCAAATGAGTTGGCACAGCAAGCATCTGGATATCATGTTGATCATGGCATGTTTCATATCTCTCAAAGACCGATGTCTTGTCTTGCCAATATGGGAGAGGCCAAACCTGAACCCACTGATTCGGCCATTAACAAAAAAACTAGTGCAGGTGACAATACCGACAGGAGGAAGCCCAGTGTTGATTACTTGTGCAATCCGAGTGAAAGGGTGGACAGGGCTGTTCGGCGTATGGCTTTCAAGTATACAATGAGAGATGATGGTCTTTATCGCCGAACAGTCGATGATGTTCTTCTAAAATGTTTGGACGAGGACCATGCAAGAGTTGCCATGGGAGAAGTACATGAAGGTATTTGTGGCACTCACCAGTCGGCTCCCAAGATGAAATGGTTATTGCGACGTGCTGGGTTTTATTGGCCGACTATGATTAATGACTGCTTCAGATATTATAAAGGGTGTGAAGCTTGTCAAAAATTTGGTGATATTCAATTGGCTCCTGCTGCTATGTTGCATCCTATTATCAAGCCGTGGCCCTTCAGAGGATGGGGTTTAGACTTTATTGGGCAAATTTATCCATCTTCCTCAAAGGGGCATCGGTTCGTATTGGTGGCAACTGATTATTTCACTAAATGGTGCAAGCAGTACCTCTCAAGAACATGACACACACAGAGGTAATTCAATTCATAACTGAGCACATTATTCATAGATTCGGTATTCCTCAAACGTTAACAACAGATCAAGGTTAATCTTTCATGTCACACCAAGTCAGAGAGTTTGCCGAATCTTATGACATAAAGTTGCTCAATTCCTCTCCATATTATGCCAAGCTAATGGACAAGCTGAGTCTAGCAATAAAATTTTAATCAAACTCATCAAGAAGAAAATTGAAGATAATCCAAGAAGATGGCATGAGTTGTTATCTGAAGCTTTGTGGGCACATAGAATTTCAAGGCATGGTGCTGCGAAGGTGACCCCATATGAGCTAGTATATGGTCAAGAGGCCGTTTTACCAGTGGAAGTCAATTTGAATGCTTTGAGAATAGCCAAACAAAATGATTTATCGGCAGTAGACTTTTATAACTTGATGGTGCACAATATTGATGAGGTTGCCGATAAGCATTTGGTTGCTTTGAAGTCCATAGAGAAAGACAAGTTGAGGGTTGCAAGAGCTTACAATAAGAAAGTTAAGTTGAAGAATTTTCAAATTGGTGATCTCATCTGGAAAGTGATTCTGCCGATTGGTTCAAGAGATAGAAAATTCGGGAAGTGGTCTCCAAGTTGGGAAGGTCCTTTTAGGATTACAAGAGTTGTTCCCGAAAATTCATATTTGGTGGAATCAATACAAGGCATTGTTACCTCGAGCTCTCAATGGCAAATATTTGAAGAAGTACCACCCGAGTGTGTGGCAGGAAGCCTAAGTAGGCAATGGCCGATATACGATTATCGCCCTTAGCACAAACATGGCCGATACATAATTATCGCCCTGAGAAAAATAAATGGCCGATGGAGTGTTGACATCGTCCTTAGAACAAACATTATGCATATTATTTTTCGGCATGCAAGCTTTGCCGAAAAACAGGGGGGCATGTGTTGACACCTGATTTTGGCAAAATATAGAGTGACAGGGTTTTTAGCATGAGAAAGTTTCACATCGTTGAGTGGAACAACTTTGATATTTAGGCTATCGCCATTCGACCTCATCTCAGTGGCCGAAGTTGTACTCCGAGTGACAAAATTTAGTGTTATGAGTGCTTTTCGGCCGATTACGCCCTCAACATGACCTCAGATGAAGGAGCACTCTAAAGGAATTGTCTTCGTCTCATCGAGGAAATTGATTTTCATATATAAATCATCTTAATCCGAGTTCATGTGCAAAAGTTACAGTCAATACGGTTTGGACAGGCCAGAGACCAAAATATTACGCTTGACACCAGACATGTATTGATGAGTGTCTGATGCAATGCGTGAGAAATTCGGCCCTCAAGACGGCCTTGAATCGAAAAATCATCAACAGAGAAGAGTTTCGTCTCGTCGAGCTGATCGATTTTCATATATAATTCGTTTCAATCCGAAGTCGTATGGGACCTGAGGAGACAAATCAAGATCAGGCTATGTTTTCGATCGAGTGAAAAGCTTGCCGTCCGAATGAAAACTTAACGGTCAAGTGAAAGCTTAACTTTCGAGTAAAAACTTACCGATCGATTGAAAGTTTACCATCCGAGTGAAAATTTACCGGTCGAGTGAAAGTTTGCTGACCGGATGAACTTATTATTATCCGAGTGAAAATATAGTCATCCGAGTGAAATTTTCCTCCAGGTGAAAATATTCCGAGTGAAAAGATTGCCATCGGAACGAAAACTTGCCGATCGAGTAAGGTATTGCCTTCCGAGTGGAAATATAGTCATCCGAGTGAAAGATTGTCTTCCGAGTGAAAAAGTCCAGTCGGACGATCCGAGCAAAAGTCTCTAATATCCGAGTGGATGAGCTCGAATCCGAGTGAAACTGAACATGTGCCCGAAAGTTTATCAAGATGACCTCGGATAGAGAAGTGTTCAATACGGAAGTCGCGCGTATCATCAAGACGGTAAACTTTGGTTTTGGAGTCATCATCATCAGAGATAGTATATGGCCTGCAAATTCATTACGAGACTCGGATAATCCAGTCTACTGCAAGACCAAGTCCGACTGGAAAGTAAAGATGACCTCGAAAAGTATTCAAGATGGCCTTATTTGAAAAAGTGATCAACATGAGGGTTGTTCATATCGTCGAGGCGCACAAGTTTGATATTTGGGCCTTCTTGATCGGAGAACATATGCAAGCTCGGCGGCCCGCACAAGGAGGAAGACAGAAGTTGGGCCAGATTCAGACTGAATCCGAGTTGGAATAGAACTAGGACTTTAGGACGTGAATTGATGTAATTTCTTGTAAGGAAAGCCTAGATGAATCCTTTACTTGTACGGGAAGTCCAGCCGCCTCTTATATATATTGGGGGTGATGGCCGATTGAACAACGCACAATCGAACAAATCAATATACTACCTTTTCCATCTACGTTTTATCTCTCCACCGTTTTTCTCTCTCGTTCTTCGCTGTTCTTCGTGTTTGAGAGATGCGAATCCCGAGGCTCTAAGGGCGAGCGAATTGACCTAGGGCAGCCCATAGTCACGCCGCACTCACGAGGTCCCTCCCGGGGGTGTGGGGTTTTCGGGTCTGCAAAAGCGCCCGTCGACTGTCTTGCGTATCGCGCTGTCGGTCGGGTCTCCTTCGACGTGAGCTGTGGTACATCACCCCCGGCATCGAGGGTACACGTGACGTGTTCGTGTGTCAACACTTATCAGGATGAAACTTTTTCACATAAGCGTCGCAGCCCCAAACTTTGAAGAAACGACAGCTTAGGTTTCTCTAAACCATAGTTCATACGGTGTCATCTCAACGGAATTACGTGGTGCCCTATTTAAAGTGAATGCAGTTGTCTCTAATGCCTAACCCATGAACGATAGTGGTAATTCGATAAGAGACATCATGGTATGCCCCATATCCAATAGGGTGCTTCTATAATGTTCGGACACACCATCACACTATGGTGTTCCAGGCGGTGTTTGTTGTGAAACAATTTCCACAATGTCTTAATTGTGTACCAAACTTGCAACTCAGATATTCATCTCTATGATCATATCATAGACATTTTATCATCTTGTCACGAAGATCTTCAACTTCACTCTGAAATTACTTGAACCTTTCAATAATTCAGACTTGTGTTTCATCAAGTAAATATACTCAGCATCTACTCAAATCATCTGTGAAGTAAGAACATAACGATATCCACTGCGTGCCTCGGCACTTCATTGGACTGCACACATCAAATGTATTACTTCCAACAAGTTGCTTTCTTGTTCCATCTTACTGAAAAATTAGGCTTTTCAGTCATCTTGCCCATGTGGTATGATTTGCATGTCTCAAGTGATTCAAAATCAAGTGAGTCCAAACGATCCATCTGCATGGAGTTTTTTTTTTCATGCGTACATACCAATAGACATGGTCCGCATGTCTCAAAGTTTTAAACGAGTGAGTCCAAAGATCCATCAACATGGAGCTTCTTCATGCGTTTTATACCAATATGACTCAAATGGCAGTGCCACAAGTATGTGGTATTATCATTACTATCTTATATCTTTTGGCATGAACATGTGTATCACTACGATCGAGATTCAATAAACCATTCATTTTAGGTGCAAGACCATTGAAGGTATTATTCAAATAAACAGAGTAATCATTATTCTCCTTAAATGAATAATCAGACAAGTATTAGATAGACATAATCCAATCATGTCTATGCTCAACGCAAACACCAAATAACAATTATTTAGGTTTAACACCGATCCCGATGGCAGAGGGAGCATGCGATGTTTGATCACATCAACCTTGGAAATACTTCCAACACATATTGTCACCTCGCCTTTAGCTAGTCTCTGTTTATTCCGTAGCCTTTTATTTCGAGTTACTAACACTTAGCAACTGAACCGGTATCTATTACCATGGTGCTACTAGGAGTACTAGTAAAGTACACATCAATATAATGTATATCCAATATACTCCTGTCGACCTTGCTAGCCTTCTCATCTACCAAGTATCTAGGGTAGTTCTGCTTAAGTGACTGTTCCCCTCATTACAGAAGCACTTAGTCTCGGGTTTGGGTTCGACCTCGGGTTTCTTCACTAGAGCAGCAACTGATTTGCCATTTCATGAAGTATCCTTTCTTGCCCTTGCCCTTCTTGAAACTAGTGGTTTCACCAACCATCAACAATTGATGCTCCTACTTGATTTCTACTTTCGATTGTCAAACATCGCGAATTGCTCAAGGATCATCATGTCTATCCTTGATATGTTATAGTTCATCACGAAGCTCTAATAGCTTGGTGGCAGTGACTATGGAGAACCATCACTATCTCATCTGGAAGATTAAGTCCCACTCAATTCAAGTGATTGTAGTACTCAGACAATCTGAGCACATGCTCAACAATTGAGCTTTTCTCCCTTAGTTTGCAGGCTAAGAAACTCGCCGGATGTCTCATACCTCTTGACGTGGGCACGATCCTGAAATCCCAATTTCAGCCCTTGGAACATCTCATATGTTCCACGACGTTTCAAAAACGTCTCCGGCGCCACAATTCTAAACCGTTTAACATTACTGAACTATCATGTAGTCATCAAAACGTGTATGTCAGATTTTATAAACATCCACACTCGACGTTCGAGGTTCAGCATACCGAGCGGTGCATTAAGGACATAAGCCTTCTGCGCAGCAATGAGGACAAGCCTCAATTTACGGACCCAGTCTGCATAATTGCTACTATCAACTTTCAACTATATTTTCTCTAGGAACATATCTAAACAGTAGAACTAAAACGAGAGCTTACGACATAATTTGCAAAGACCTTTTGACTATGTTCATGATAATTAAGTTCAGCTAATCACATTATTTGATGAACTCCCACTCAGATAGACATCCCTCTAGTCATCTTAAGTGATACATGATCCGAGTCAACTAGGCCGTGTCCGATCATCACGTGAGACGGACTAGTCATCTTCGGTGAACATCTTCATGTTGATCGTATCTACTATACGACTCATGCTCGACCTTTCGGTCTCTTGTGTTCCGAGGCCATTTCTGTACATGCTAGGCTCGTCAAGTCAACCTAAGTGTTTCGCGTGTGTAAATCTGGCTTACACCCGTTGTATGTGAACGTTAGAATCTATCACACCTGATCATCACGTAGTGCTTCGAAACAACGAACTTTCGCAACGGTGCACAGTTAGGGAGAACACTTTCTTGAAATTTTAATGAGGGATCATCTTATTTACTACCGTCGTTCTAAGCAAATAAGATGCATAAACATGATAAACATCACATGCAATCAAATAGTGACATGATATGGCCAATATCATTTTGCTCCTTTTGATCTCCATCTTCGGGGCTCCATGATCATCATCATCACCGGCATGACACCATGATCTCCATCACCGTGTCTCCATGAAGTTGTCTCGCCAACTATTACTTCTACTACTATGGCTAATGGTTTAGCAATGAAGTAAAGTAATTACATGGCGTTATTCAGTGACACGCAGGTCATACAATAAATAAAGACAACTCCTATGGCTCCTGCCGGTTGTCATACTCATCGACATGCAAGTCGTGATTCCTATTACAAGAATATGATCAATCTCATACATCACATGTATTTCATTCATCACATCCTTTTGGCCATATCACATCACGCGGCATATGCTGCAAAAACAAGTTAGACGTTCTCTAATTGTTGTTGCAAGTTTTTACGTGGCTGCTATAGGTTTCTAGCAAGAACGCTTCTTACCTATGCCAAAACCACAACGTGATATGCCAATTGCTATTTACCCTTCATAAGGACCCTTTTCATCGAATCCGATCCGACTAAAGTGCGAGAGACAGACACCCGCTAGCCACCTTATGCAACAAGTGCATGTCAGTCGGTGGAACCTGTCTCATGTAAGTGTACGTGTAAGGTCGGTCCAGGCCGCTTCATCCCACAATACCGTCGAAACAAGATAGGACTAGTAACGGTAAGCATATTGAACAAAATCAACACCCACAACAACTTGTGTTCTACTCGTGCATAGAATCTACGCAATAGACCTAGCTCATGATGCCACTGTTGGGGAACGTAGCAGAAATTCAAAATTTTCTACGCATCACCAAGATCAATCTATGGAGAGACTAGAAACGAGAGAGAGAGGGAGTGCATCTTCATACCCTTGAAGATTGCTAAGCGGAAGCGTTACAAGAACGCGGTCGGTGCAGTCGTTCACGAAGTGATTCAGATCGCGGCCGAATCTGATCTAAGCACCGAACAACAGTGCCTCCGCGTTCAACACACGTACAGCCCGGGGACGTCTCCTCCTTCTTGATCCAGCAAGGGGAGAGGAGAAGTTGAGGAAGAACTCCGACAGCACGACGGCATGGTGGTGATGGAGCTCGTGGTTCTCCGGCAGGGCTTCGCCAAGCACTAGGGAGGAGGAGGAGGTGTTGGAGGAGGGAGAGGGCTGCGCCAAGGGAAGGGTGCGGCAGCCCTCTCTCTCCCTTACTATATATAGGGGGAAGAGAGGAGGGGGAGGCGCCCTAGGGTTCCCTAGGGGAGGGGCGGCGGCCACAGGGGAAACCCTAGATGGGTTTGGGCGCCCCCACCCCCTAGGAAACTTGCCCCCAAGACGGGAGGGGCGGCTGCCCTAGGGGTGGCGCCCCCACCTCTCCGGTTACGTGAGATGGGGTGGGAGGGCGCTCAGCCCTTGAGTGGGCTGATGTGCCATCTCCCTTGGCCCATAAGGCCCCCAACGCTTGTCGGGGCCTCCAAACCCCTTTCGGACACGCTGGTCATCACCGTACCCCGAACAATTTCATCTCCAATACCCTTCGTCCAATATACCGATCTTCACCTCCGGACCATTCCGAGCTCCTCGTCATGTCCGGATCTCATCCGAGACTCGAACAACCTTCGGTAACCACATACTATTTCCCATAACAACTCTAAGCGTCACCGAACCTTATGTGTAGACCCTACGGTTCGGGAACCATGCAGACATGACCGAGACGTTCTCCGGTCAATAACCAACAGCGGGATCTGGATACCCATGTTGGCTCCCACATGTTCCACGATGATCTCATCGGATGAACCACGATGTCAAGGATTCAAGTAATCCCGTATGCAATTCCCTTTGTCAATCGGTATGTTACTTGCCCGAGATTCGATCGTCGGTATCCCAATACCTCGTTCAATCTCGTTACTGGCAAGTCACTTTACTCGTTCCGTAATGCATGATCCTGTGACTAACTACTTAGTCACATTGAGCTCATTATGATGATGCATTACCGAGTGGGCCCAGAGATACCTCTCCGTCATACGGAGTGACAAATCCCAGTCTCGATTCGTGCCAACCCAACAAACACTTTCGGAGATACCTGTAGTGCACCTTTATAGTCACCCGATTGCCAGGACGCTTTGGTACACCCAAAGCACTCCTACGGTATCAGGGAGTTACACAATCTCATGGTCTAAGGAAATGATACTTGACATTAGAAAAGCTTTAGCAAATGAACTACACATTCTTGTGCTATGCTTAGGATTGGGTCTTGTCCATCATATCATTCTCCTAATGATGTGATCCCGTTATCAATGACATCCAATGTCCATGGTCAGGAAACCATGACCATCTGTTGATCAACGAGCTAGTCAACTAGAGGCTCACTAGGGACATGTTGTGGTCTATGTATTCACACATGTATTGTGGTTTTCGGTCAATACAATTATAGCATGAATAATAGACAATTATCATGAACAAGGAAATACAATAATAACCATTTTATTATTGCCTCTAGGGCATATTTCCAACAATCGTCTGGTCCACGGAAGCAATCGCAAATAGGCTAGAGACTCGGCGAAACATATCATGTGCGGCATATGTGATCAGATAGCGTGCAGCCCACAGGAACCTATGGCGGCGGCGGATGGATCGATCAGTGGCAGGGCTAGGGGCGCCCATATTCCTCACATTACGCAAGACGAGGGGGGATTCTCGCGTCCAGCCCCGTCGCCGCACGCCACCCCACATGAATCGAGAGAATCCCCCTCATCGACGGACCAATGTAGCAAACTGGGCCGGCCTACTGAAGCGAATTTTTCAAAAAAAAAACTGAGTTAAAAAATTTATCTAGCTGGGGTTTGATCAAAAATTTGCCTAGCTGGGGTTTGCTACTTCTTGAGCTTGTGTTGGTTTTTTTCTTAAAAAGGAAAGAGTGATGCAGCAAAGTAGAGATAAGTATTTCCCTCAGTTGAGAACCAAGGTATTAATCTAGTAGGAGGTACAAGCAAGTCTCCAATTTATGCACCTGCACAAGCAATCAAACACTTGCACGCAACGCGATAAAGAGGTTGTCAATCTCTCTATGGTCACTTTTGTAAGGATGAGATCTGATAGAAATATATATATAAGATTACTAAAAGGTAAAATAAAGTAACACAAATAAATTGCAGCAAGGTATTTTTGGGTTTTGGGTTTTGTTGATTTGAAAATATATGATGAAAATAGACCCGGGGGCCATAGGTTTCACTAGATGCTTCTCTCTTAAAAGAAAACATACGATGGATAGACAAATTACTGTTGAGCAATTGATAGAAAAGCGCAAAGTTATGACGATATCTATGGCAATGATCATGAATATAAGCATCACGTCCGTGACAAGTAGACGGACTCCTGACTGCATCTACTACTATTACTCCACACATCAACCGCTGTCCAGCATGCATCTAGAGTATTAAGTTCATAAGAACGGAGTAACGCCTTAAGCAAGATGACACGATGTAGAGGGATAAACTCAAGCAATATAATATAAACCCGATCTTTTTATCCTCGATGTCAACAATACAATACGTGCCTCGCTACCCCTACTATGTCACTGGGTGAGGACACCACAAGATTGAACCCAAAACTAAGCACCTCTCCTATTGCAAGAAAAACCAATCTAGTTGGCCAAACCAAACCGATAGTTCGAAAAGAAATACAAAGATATCTTAATCATGCATAAAAGAGTTCAGAGAAGACCCAAATAATATTCATAGATAATTTGATTATAAATCCATAATTCATCGGATCTCAACAAAAACACCACAAAAGAAGATTACATCGGATAGAACTCTAAGAACATCGAGGAGAACATGGTATTGAAGATCAAAGAGAGAGAAGAAGTCATCTAGCTACTAGCTATGGACCCGTAGGTCTATGGTAAACTACTCACACATCATCGATAAGGCAGCAAGGTTGATGTAGAAGCCATCCGTGATCGAATCTCCCTCCGGCAGATTGCCGGAAAAGGCCCCATGATGGGATCTCACTTGAACAAAAGCTTGCAGCGGTGAAAAAGTATTTTGGAGGACGCTTATGGTGGTTCGGGAATATTTGAGAATTTATAGAGGCGACCTTAGGATTAGGACACACCCGAGGGGTCCAGAACCCTCAGGGCGCGCCCTAGAGGCTTGTGGCCTCTGCGGGAACCTTCTGGCCTCTCGCCAAGTCTTCCGGGTGTCTTCTGGCCCAAGAAAAATCATCGCGAAAGTTTTATTCCGTTTGGACTCCGTTTGATACTCCTTTTTGAAAAAAGTCAAAAACAAGGAAAAAAACAGCAACTGACATTGTGCACTAGGTTAATAGGTTAGTCCCAAAGAATGCTATCAAATAGCATATTAATGCATATAAAACATCCAAAACAGCTAATATAATATTAGTTAACAATCAAAAATTATAAATACATTAGAGACGTACCAGCGTTCGATCCTGAGATCGACTAGTTACTTCCCAACACTTCTAGCCACAACAACAGACTCTACTTGTTGTACAATATGAAGAGTGTGGCCTACTAGAAGCAAAATGAGCAGGGTGTCACCATGTATACTTTCTTTCCCGTTTTTGCTTTTTCTTTTCTTTTCTTCATTTTTACTCGTCTAATTCATCATGTTTTTCCTGTGTTTTTTCTTTTTACTCGGTTTTTTCCCATGCTTTTTCCAAAATAATATCGGTTAAGAAACAAAGAAAAATGTTGAAATAGTATTACAAATTGTTGTATTAGTCTTGAAAGAATATTGAATAAGTATTCAAAAATGACGAACAAGTATTTAAAAATGTTGAAGAAGTATTAAAATTATTGAACAAGTATATGGCAAATGTTGAATAAGTACTAAAAATTCTTGAACTAGTATTTAAAAAATGTCCAACAAGTATGAATGTGTATTAGAAATGTTGAACAAGTATTTGATAAATGTTGAATAAGTATTAAAAATTGTTGAACAAGTATATGAAAATGTTGAACGGGTATTTCAAAATGTTGAATAAGTATTAAAATGTTGAACAAACACTTGAAAATGTTGAATAAAAATGAAGAAAAATGTTGAATGAGTATTTGAAAAATGTAGAACATGTATTTAATTTTTTTGAATAAGTATTATAATGTTGAACAAGTATTTAAAAATGTTGAATAAGCGTCCGGACAATGTTGAACGTATATACAAAAACAAATTGATCACTTCTTAAAAGAATGTTTTTGACATATACAAAAATATAGAGTGAAAACAAAAACAAACGTAAGAAAAAAAACAAAAAGTAAAAATGGAGATGAAAAACAAAAAATGGAGAAGGAAAATGTTGAACAAGTATTTGAAAAATGTAGAATAGGTAGTTAAAAATACGTTGAGAGAAGTATTTGGAAAGATATTGATCATGTATATAAAAAATGTTGAACAATTATTTGAGAAATGTAGAACTAGTATTTGAGAAATGTAGAAAAGTATTTAAAAAGATGTTAAAATTTTAAAAAAAAATTAACCTATATTAAAAAATGTCGAACAAACATTTGAAAAATGTTGACCATGTATATAAGAATTTAGAATGAAAAAAAATAGAAAAAATGAAAACCCGAAAAAGTAAAAACCAAAGAAAAAGGAAAATGAAAAACAAACTGAAAAACAAATGTAAAATCCCGTAGAATAAAAAATAAAATAAAGAAACGAAAATGAAAAAATAAAAAAAATGGAGAAGAAAAAAGAAAAGAAAAAGGAAAAAAGAAAAAGGGAAAGCCGGCGCGTATTCTTTCAAGTAGGCTGCGCCTTACTTTTTGGCATGAATTGTTGGCTGGGCTAAGTGGCTAGTAGCGCTACCCATGATCGCGGCGACCAGGGATTGAACCCTGGTGTTTCCGCTTTTTTGCTGCTCGAGAATCGAGAATGGGCCAGCCCACGAGGAAAAATTTCGACGCGAGACGTAGTGTAGCATGGCTTAATGCGATAAATAGCAACCGCGCAGGACTGGTGACTTGGCATGTGCAAGGGCAAGGCCCATGTGCGGGCGCTAACGCAGGTGGTGGCCCAAGCGACGAGGTCGAAGCCCACTAGGGCCAGGAGGCGTGGTGGACACAGGCCGCCTTAAGGGCAGCATTTCCTAAACAGCGCCCATTTCTTCTTATTCCCAAACGGCGCACACACCCTTTCGTTTTGGGCCGGCCCTTTTTCACTTTTTTTTTCTATTTCCACAAAAAATCCACACTCATAGAATTGAGTGTTTTACTTGTGTTTATAGACACTTCCATATATATTTAAATACTAGTGAATTTGGAGAAATGAGATGACCGCGAACTCGATGGTCGCTGCCTTCATGATCTTCTTATGCTAGAGCTAATAATGAGAGGCCGCATGCTATCCACAGACTCTTCTTCCTTCTGGATCGTACAATACTTCCTTCAAAAAGGTCACCCACTATGTTGAAAAAGCAATAACAAGTAGCACCACACTACGTGAATAAACTAGCATGGCACAATCAGCGAGAAATAAATTGAATGAAGGGCCTTCCACTTCCTTGGTTTTACTCCAGTATCTCACACTAGTAGAAAAAGGACCTATTGTCCCGGTTCATAAAGGCCTTCAGTCCCGGTTCTGAAACCGGGACTAAAGGGTCGTTACTAAAGCCTCCACCTTTAGTCCCGGTTCTTACACGAACCGGGACTAAAGGCCGTCCACGTGGCCGCTGTCTGGAGGTCCACCTTTAGTCCCGGTTGGTAACACCAACCGGTACTAAAGAAAATTTTATGATTATTTTTTTGAAAAAAATTTGATTTTTTTTTATTTTCAAATTTCTAAATTATTTTAACCTCTAATCTCTAATCACCCCTCATCACTGCTCAATTTAACCTCTAATCTCTAATCGCCTCATTCCAAATCATCTAACTTCCCGGACGGTCACCCATCCTCTAACTACTCCAGCCTGAGCACGCTTAACTTCCGGGTTCTATTCTCCCTCGTTTCAAAGTCTGCACTTGTTGTTTTCCTGACAATAATAAGATGTCAATCCTATTAACCTCAGGAATTTAGCTTGAGCATGAAGTCACACATTTCACAGGTTGAGTTTGAAACTATTGTTCTAAAAAACAATAATTATTTAGTAACACTAATATTTCTTGAATAAGTAGTTTGACAATAGTTTGACCATAGTTTGACCAAATTTGATCAAAATTAAAAAAAACTGAAATAATTATTTAGTAACACTAATATTTCTTGAATAAGTAGTTTGACCATTGTTTGACCATAGTTTGACCACAGTTTGACCAGATTTGACCAAAATTCAAAAAAACCAAAATAATTATTTAGTAACACTAATATTCTTCAATAATTATTTAGTAACACTATTACTTCTTGAATAAGTAGTTTGACCATAGTTTGACCAGATTTAACAAAAATTCAAAAAAACTGAAATTTGAGCATAACATTTTTCCTTTTAGAATTTGAGGATTCTAAAATTTTGCAAACAGGACGTAGGCAGTTAAAACCGGATGCGGATTTTTGTGCTGAACATTTTGATATATTATACTTTTTTCTGACATCGTATGCAAAAGTTATAGCCGTTTTACATTTTCCCTAAACTTTTTGCAAAACATGTCTAAATTTAAGTTTTTAAATTTTCCTAACTAGTAGATGTAGTAACATAACTACATCTCGAAGGATTTTAATTTTTGAAGTTTTTATCATTTTCTTTTGCTTTTTACAAAACTGAAAAGGCGATGGGGGGGGGGGGGGTAGAGTTTGAAAATGGGACTTTTAGTACCGGTTCGTGCCACGAACCGGTACTAATGCCTCAAACCCCATTAGCACCGGTTGGTGGCTCGAACCAGGACTAAAGGTCTAACCTTTAGTACCGGTTGGTGCCACAAACCGGTACTAATGGGCATCGCACCCATTAGTACCGGTTCGTGGCACGAACCAGGACTAAAGGTCCGGTACTAATGCCTGTACGGTGCCCTAGACGCTCGAACCGGGACTAATGCTCACATTAGTCCCGGTTCGTAATGCAACCAGGATTAATGCTTTTTTCTGGGCGAACCAAAGCCATGTTTTCTACTAGTGTCAGAACTCATGGACATATTGAATGGGGGTGGAAACGAATGCAAGCCAAGCATCGAGAAATAAGGATGCCGGTCATCCTCCCGGCTCCTCACCGCTCGCGATCCCTGGCCGTTGGATCGGGTGGCTTGATCGGATCTAGGCCGTCTGATCAAGCCTTCGGATGACCTACGCCGTTGGATCAAAGAGAAGCCATGTAGCAACGAATAGTTTCACCCCGTTCGTGCCACCGCTCGTAATTCCGGCGCCCCCCGGGGCATTTTCGTCATTTCACACACATGGGTATAAAAGCGTCCAATCTCAACCATCATCCGGAACCCTAGCCCCTCCGTCCTCCCCATGGCGCAGGATGCCCTCCAAGAGGAGCGTCTGATGCGTGAGTGCACCCATCGTCTCCTCCCCTTTGCTTATTCTTCTTTTTCATTTGATCTACGCGTGCGTGCGTGATGTCTCATCTCATCTCTGCTTGTGTGCAGGGAGGCCATGGAGTAGATGCTTGGTTCAAAGGCATGCCTTGGCTGCTCCCTATGTTGAGCGTGTGGACGGGCCAGATTCAGCGCTGGGTATGACTCATGGCTGCCTTCTAGTCCCCCCCCCCCTCTCTACACCACTCAAATCCGAGTTGGATTCACCTTGCAACTGTACAAGTAGTATGAACTACAAATAAAATTGAATGGTTCAACTTAAATTTGACCAAAACTGCAGCATCCTCCATCATCCCCTTTTGGATGTTCAGTTTACTGTACGAGTCAATACCGCTTTGATTTTTAAATCAGCTTCAAAGGTTGCTTTCACAATCCTTTGATGTTCAGTTTACTGTATGCGTCACTGAGGGCTTGCTCTTAATTTGCCTCACGGTTTTGTTGCTAGGTAAAATTATCTTATTAGGGTGCTCTCTCTAAGTGAGCACATTTGTATTGTTTGCAGAGGAAAATGCATAGTTCATTTTTCTTGAATTTTGCCTGCATGTTGTCTCCCTGCCGCGGCATTACGGATCTGCAGGTTGACCCTTGTTCTCCTCCTCTCTGCTCCTCTTATGCAGATTGGCCAATGAGAGCCTTTTGTTTTATATGTTTTGTTCCTGGTAGAGAGTCTGTGCACTTAATTTTGGTTGTTTCCTTGCCTTCCTTGCTTGTTTTTTACTGGAGTATAAATATGTGCCTTTTCCTCCTGGTAGGGCCTAGGATTGTTGCTTTTGTTCCTTTCCTTGCTTTATTTGTTTGCTTCTGTTTTTTGTCCATGGTCTTAGTAGCTACTGAGTAATTTTGTTTTCTTGTTTGCCTTTGTTGTGTTGCTGAGGCTACCAAACAAAGCAATGACACGCACCTGGTGCAAGCCAATTACCATGCTTTGACTCTCAAATCTTCTGCACAAATATATTAGAACATGGTAGTACTGGAAATTCAAATAAGCAGAGCAAGCCTTTGCATCTTTCAAGTAGCTATTAATATGTGAGCTTACTATTTTGCACAGATTGTGAAACTTGCAGCACCAGTTGTCCCAAGCGCTGCCACATAATCCGAAGATTGTTGAACCATTGAGGATATAGAGGTGAACCTATATGTGCAATTCTGGACTGTAATAAATAAACATGACCAGGTTCAACAGAATTAATAAATAAACATGATCAGGTTCAGTATGCCTAAATCAAATGGTTTCGGAGATCCTAGGTTTAGTGTCATTGCAAGCTCTGGCTCCATTTTTCAGCCTCAGTTTCATGTTGGAGTGTGTAACAAATTAGAAAATGACCAGTTAGATGGGTGCCTTATTTCCTGTTTGGTTCATGTATTGCCTCTTATTTTTATTTGAACTATCAGATCATCTGTGGTTTATGGATTCTTTATCAGTTCTATGAGCCTGACAGGTTGTTGCTTCATTTTCTGTTTGGCTCATGCATTGCTTTTCCTTTTTGTTTGTACTGTC
Organism: Aegilops bicornis; assembly: GCA_021605145.1. Taxonomy (NCBI): domain Eukaryota; kingdom Viridiplantae; phylum Streptophyta; class Magnoliopsida; order Poales; family Poaceae; genus Aegilops; species Aegilops bicornis. Next base: position 852,540,828 of record CM038670.1, on the reverse strand, counting down.
GAATCATCTGTAGTTAATGGATTGCTTATTAGTTCTAGGTGTCTGGCAGGCTGTACACTGTGTGGGCCCTATAATCATATTATTAACAAATAATATTTGAGCTTTGCAGTGTATTCGAAGATGAAATGAGCCCTTTTTCCCATGCTTGGCTGATGTGTTGTTAGTACTTATTTCCTGCTCTGTTTTTTAGGTTTCGTAGATGGTGGCCTTACAGGCTGTGCTCCAAATGGGTAAAAGGAAGTTTCTACTTGCTGTTCTAAGATTCAGACATCAGGCACATACATAACATATCATCTCTTATGACTCCGACGGTTTGTATCCTAGAAGCAATTCGGGTCCTCTGTTTTTCAAGCAGCTTGTGTCTTATGCATGATTAGGGGGTTATATACTACACTTTTTATTTTAAATGCGACCATATAGACATAGCAACCAAGCTATATTATAAATTCTATTAGTATCTTTTTCATTGTTGATGCGTTCTTCCAAAAATCTTGGTGCCCAATATTCTGCTTGGATGTAGGATTCATTATAGCTATTTCAATAGTCCTCCCGGCCAGGCGAATATGCAGTGAATAGCGACCTTGCACCGAGGGTAAATCTTGCTGTCGGCTACATATTGTACCATAGCTAGAAATTGTATTTTCACTTTGTAATCCAAAGAATTAGCATTTTCTTCTTTTCCTCAACTTTTTCATATGTAGGGCCTACATGTTCTGGCAGCTAATTGAAAGAAACTATCTCCAGTTCTACCAAACACTACCGTAGTCATGTGTCCTATTTTTTAGTAATTAGCAGCACAAGGAAACTGATAGGTGTTGCACGCACAATTCCCCTTTGGTGTCGTGCAGATTGTAAAATCAACAAGTACCCTGATTTTGGTGCCAGACATATGATTCAGTTCTGCATGATGCGCTTGGTATAGGAGAAAATCAGTTTGCCAATATTATTTTCCTGTTAATTGATATACACATGTTTACGTACACTGTACCAGTTGCATGGATGTACCAATTGTTGTCCAGTAACCTTTGAAAGTTAACACAAAGAATCTGCACCCTAGGATAATTGCAAGGAAGGGAATCACATATGTGAGTGCCCTTCAGAAAACCCAGTGGCACGTGGCATATCAGAAGGAACCAAAATTGTAATCCCTAAGTGCGCCGAGCACTTTCTATTCTGGAGGAAGATGAGCTTGAGAGTTGAGAGGTGGGTTATAGTAACTATGCTCATGAATCTCCATTTGCCATACTTGAAAGTTGAGATATGTAATATCCGTTGGGTTATATAAGCATGTTAAGATAGACTAATATGCATAAAATTTTGCATGGAATGCTTCTAATATGCTACCTAATAATAAGGCAGTTCCCATTTTAACAAATTTCATGGTGAATCATAAATCTTCATATGTGCACACATAGTGTAACCTCTTTCCTGTAAGCATCCCGGCTTTTGATTGATTGGTTTGAGGTGCAACCATGCCTATCAAATGAAAAACACGTTACCCTTCTCAGCCACCCAAAAATACTTTTACCTTCAGTACTCGATGTAGCATGCATTCCCTTTTTCATTATCACTCAGTGGTGGCCTTAGAAAGAAAAGCTTGCATTACATTTTTGTGATGTACTAATTATTATGACCTGGTCTAATTATTATAAATCCTTCGACCTATGTAATGTACTCCTGATACTATTATATCATGCTGCATTTCCTGTGATATATCAAATATCTATCCTTTGTCCTAAACAAGAGGCCTTACAGTTATACTGAGCAATACTGATTTGGTCAGTATATAATATTGCAATGCTTATAACCCTTTGGTCAGTGGCCCATCTGAATTGAGATGCATCATAGTTATCTTAATATTATTTGTTCTGTTTCTTACCCACTGATCCATCCCACACAGCAAGTATTCTTCCTGAGAACTATGCTCAGATAGTTGAATATATCATTTTGTACTTAACTGTTGAAAGATAGATTTGTATTACTAATGCTGAGATGGGCATTACATTTTTCTTTCAAGAGAACAGACCAAACTAACTGCAACTTTATTTGTAAATATTTGAAATTTATATTATGTCTCTTATGTGATCTCAGATGACTTCTTTTTTATGTGGGGACCTCAAGCTACCTTTAGTGACTTACAAGCTATCAACCAACAAGAGTTTTCCCTGCTTTTGGAGCCTGCTAAGCTATCAACAAACAAAGAGGTTGCCCCTTCTCTTGCTAATGAAATATGTATTTACCAGAATTTTTGTTATTATCAGAAGAGGGTTATATTTTTATGGGAGGCTGCATTTGTAATGGTTCGGTATTTCTAAAGGGGTACATTTATTTGTAGGTACTATGATGAGACTGAAGAGGATGCTAGCCAGCGGCCCACCTCTCTTGCCGTCGCCACTGAGCCGCCATGTCTCCTTCAGAGGCTTATTGTATTGCTACATGTTTATGCTTCTTATCCACTCACCCATTGTAGTGTAGGTTTGTGTTCTTGGATTTCTTTCCCTCCATTTCTTATTTTTGGCGAGCGGGTGAGCTAATTGGGCTATTTTTCTCTAGGTATGTTACGGCAATTGAATGCTTCAAAGGATTTTAATGGAGTTCATTGTAGCTGAGTCGCGAATCTCCAGCTTGCTTCCATGTCTTTTCTCACTGGAGACACCTCCTGCCGGCGACGGTGATGACCGCTACCCTGCTCCTCTCCCGGCAAATGCATGTCTACCTCTCCTGTGAAGTTAAGGCCATCTTTGCCTCTTCCTTCAGTTTTTTACCTCTCCTGTGGTGCTTAGTGTATATATCATTCTCTCCTGTCCATTGATTGAACAATTCTGCTACATGTGATTGCATTAGCAAACTCCATTTTTGTGTATGTAGAAAAACAAAGGAAACTCCATTTTTGTGTATGTGGAAAACAAAGGAAACTCCATTTTTGTGTAATTACAAATAAATGAAACTCCATTTTTGTGTAATTACAAACAAGAGAGTTTTAGACGGCGAAGACTGCTACCCTGATCCTAAGAGCCTACTGACATTTCACCAAATCTTGTTATAATTTTTTTTATCAGCAGCAGATATTTATAAATTTGTCTTTACAATTCCAACTACATGACCATACTGATTCTTCTATTTTTGATGTAGCAGAACAAACGTTCGTAATTTATACACCTAGGCTCAGCTTCTCTATATTGATACGAAGGCCTGGAGCGTGTTTCTTTTGTTTTCAACTCGAGGGGACCAGGTAGGACCATATAGACACAGTAAAAGGCCCGTTTCTTTGTTCCATGCCTTACAAAAAACGAGCAAGGCTGACATAATATTTCTGGTTCCCTTCTACTATGTGCAAACAGAACCTGGCGGCGCAATAGGAGGCGTCTTCTATCATGAAACTCCAGGCAACAAGAACTTCACCAAGAAAAGGCACTTTCTTTTCAGTTTTTCTCGCCTACGATCTTTGGATTTCAACACGTTTCTTCTTTAGAGAAGATTTTGCGGCCACTATGGATAACGACAAGATCTACGACCGAGCCTCGCTTGGATCTACATTGTCGGTTAACAAAATAATCCATCCAGATGTCCAGGTTAGTCAAACGTCACCGTTCTATTTCCTGGTAGCTTTATGCTCTGCACATATCATGTTCATCAAAAATAAAAATAAAACAATCAAATATAATAGTTCTAAATTGTATTTGTTAGTGAGAAGCATGAGGCGCTGCACCTTTGACCCCGTAGTGCTCGGCTCCAATTCATCAGGGAGGCCACCGGCAAGCATCAAGCTGCCCTTGGTGCTTCCTCGTCATCAAGGAGGAGGAGGTCGGGTAGCGCCGTCCTCAAGGTACATCCTCGCTGCTTTGACCAGCCTCTTTCGTGCACTTGTCCTTCCCTATTTCTCTTACTGTTGTGGTGCTCGTGCCGCTGCCGATCCTAACCTAGGTCGCCGTCACTCCTCGGCGCTTCGCAGGACAGGCACAACCGCGACACCGCAGAGACGGACGAGGATGCGGTGCTGCTCCTTGTGGTGTATATTAGAGTTAAACATGACGCTATACATGTACTTGTTAGTTACAAGTGCGTGGATGAGTGTCCGTCTAGGACTTGGTTTGGACACCGAGTAGGATTAGCACTAGGACACCAAATCGGCTAGCTTCTAGCTATCTTACGCATATATATATGCCTGTACCCCAACCCTGTAACACAACAAAAGAAAAAGAGCAATACAAAGTATTCAACAGGCTCGACACGAGCCTGTGGCCATCACATCGATTCGCGGCCTTCGGTTCTGTTCCCGAGAGAGAGCCAAGTCACATTCCGTGAGAGATCAATCGATCCTAGTGCTAGTTGAAATCCCAGGTTCACGTACGATTACGTGCATGCATAATCCATCGAGCTGTTAGCTTGCTTGCTAGCTAGCTTTGGTGCGTTATACCTCCTGGTGAATTGATCTAGCGTTATAAAGCCAACAATTGGTATCTAGAGCCTCGACGATCTACGATGACGGACAGCGACGCTGAGTCGGTCAAGTCCGGCAACGGCGGTTCCAAGGCGAACAAGAACGGCGACAATGTGAAGAAGGGCGGCAAGTCAGCAACAAGTGGTGGTGGAACGGGCGGCCTAACGCAAGACGCAACATCCCCATCCAGTACCCGGGATGCTCACCGATGCCAACTACGGCGTGTGGGCGGTGAAGATGAAGATCATTCTCCGAACTCCTTCGAAAGTGTGGGGAGGCCATCACGACGACGCAACGCCGACGAGGAGTGCGACGAAGGTGCCATAGCCGCCATAGCCTACCGTGGCCGGATTTGCTGATGACATTGGCGGAGTTTGAGACAGCAAGAGAGGCATGGAACTCAAAGAGATGAGGATCGAGAAGATCGCCATACCAAGGCTCGCACAAGTGTCAAGCGCCAATTTCACAAGTTGCGTGATGGAGGAAACTGAATCGGTGAACGACTATGCCATGCGCGCCACTACATTGGTGGGAGAGATCCGCTTGGTGCAAAGCTCGAGGAGACCGAGATTGTGGAGAAGTTTTTCAGTTCGGTGACCGATAAATTCACGACATCATCGGCACGCCGAGCAGCTTTACGACATCGACTTTACATGACCATAACGGAGGCGTATCGGACGCTGCGGACATGGGAAGAGAATGCTCGTGGTTGTCGGAAAGGCAAAGGAGGAGGTGATGACCAACTCATGTACTTCACGCCGCAGATTGGGGAGTCCCTAAGTAGCAAAGGAAGGCGCAACGTTGGCGGTTGCTCGCACGCAGCCAAGCGGACAAACCAAAGAAGGCAAAGGAAAAGGCAAGCCACAAGGTCGTGGTAAGGCGGACCGATCTAAAGAGCGGAAGCCACGGAACTTGGATATGTCCGAGATCAAGTGCTGGTAACTGCAACGAGATGGGTCACTTTCATGGCGATTGTCCGAGCCTAACAAGAGGGAGATCAAGGCAATTTGGCGGGCGGTGAAGATTTAACGCCCAGGTCTTCGATGGTCAAGTTTGTGATCTCGTGGAGCCTAACAAGCGGGAGATCAAGGCAATTTACGGGCGGCAGAAGACGAACGTCTGTGTCTTCGATGGGTCAAGTTTGTGATCTCGTCCAAACAGCGTTGTGAAACCAAACCGAAGGTGCTACTTCATGAGAAAAAGTAACACCAAAGTTATCCTAAAGCGAACGCGTCGTGGTATCTCGACACGGGTGCCGGTAACTACATGACGGGGTGCAAGGAGAAGTCTTCGAGCTGGAATATGATGTTCAAGGCTCGGTCAAGTTCGTGATGGTTCAAATGTCGAGATTTATGCGGGCAAGGTTCTCCTCTTCGAGGGTCTCACAGGAGAACATCGCATACTCACCGGAGTGTACTACATCCCACGGCTTCGCAACAACATCATCTCTGTCGGGAAACTTGATGAGAATGGATGCAAGGTGAATATCGAGAACGGAGTGATGACGATCTTCGACAACCTCTCAAACGTAAGAAGGCGCATGTGAATCGCCGCCGAGCAGGGCTCTATATTCTCAACCTTGATCAATCTCAACCGGAGTGTTGGCTCGCCAAGAGTGATGATGATTCGTGGTTATGGCATGCTAGATTTGGACACGTTAACTTTCACGCCTTGAAGAAGATGTCAAAGATGGAGATGGTATCTGGGATGCCGTTTATCGACCATGTTGATCGGTATGTGATGGGTGCTTGGTTGAAGAAACAGCACCGCAGCCATTCCCTGCTCGATCTACCTATCGTGCAAGTGATGCACTGAGCTGCTCCATGGTGATCTATGTGGCCCTATCACCCCAGCAACTCACGGAGGAAAGAAGTACTTCTTCCTTGTGGTAGATGACTACCGAGATACATGTGGGTCGCTCTCCCACGATCTAAAGATGAGGCGCTTAGCGCCCAAGAAGCGAAGGCTGCAACGGAGATGGAACACAAGTTGAAGGTTCGCGCCCTACGGACAGATCAAGCAAGGCGGAGAGTTTACGCCAAACGAGTTCAACGACTACTACCGCGGAAGATTGGCATAAAGAGGTTCCTCACGGCACCTTATACGCCACAGCAGAACGGGGTTGTTGAAAGGCGCAATCGAACCGCCGCGATATGGCGAGAAGTTTACTCAAGAGCAAGAACTTGCCGGGACTTTTTGGGAGAAGCTGTCTCGACGGCGGTCTATCTTCTCAATCGGGCTCCAACGGCGGCGGTGATCGGCAAGACCTCAGTATGAAGCAATTTACGGACGAAGTCAATGTGTCTCATCTACGGACATTTGGGTGCGTGGCGATGTGAAGACGGCGGAGCCGCATCTCTCAAAGCTTGCCGATCGTAGCACCAAGATGGTGTTCATCGGATACGAGAGGAGTTCCGCACCAAGGCATACCGCTTCTACGATCCACAAACCAAGCGCCTCACGAATTTCACGCCAAGTCGTGGTTTGAAGAAAACCAAGCGTGGAATTGGAGCGCAGCAGCCAACGATGCTCCAAACAAAGTAACATATTCAGCTTGAATTTCCAACTAATGATGATGCAGGGAGGATGTCCAGGTGGTTGGCAAGACGCGACAACCAAGGTGACCCGCAATGGTAGTGATCACCATGGTGCCGAAATTAATCGACGGCAATGAGCGCATGGGTCGTGCAAGGTGATAGCGACAGCACGACGCGCACGCAACGAAAGCGGAGATCTCGGCGATTTTACATCGACAATGAGGCGATAGTGACGACGATAATCAAGATGATGGTCACGGTCACGACGACTACACGCCAACGACGTGGATGTCAACAATCGGCGCGGATGCCAACGACCCGGCATCTACCACGCCCAGACTCGGCCATCTTCCCTCAAGTGCATCGACAATCGACAATTTGTGTCGCCCCTTCATAAAGCCACGACGGATTCTTCCGGGCCTCGCTTCAAGCCCCTCAAGAAAGTCTACAAGGCACGCAGCCAGTTACACTCGAGTACTCCGATTTGTGTTTACTCGGAGTTGAGGAGCCGCGAACTTCGTAGAGGTGAGCAAAAGTTCGGGTTGGATGCACGCCATGGATGAGGAGATGAAGGCGATCGAGAGCAATGGCATCGTGGACTTTGGTAACCCGACCTCCAACCAAAAGGCCATAGGTTTGAAGTGGGTTTACAAGTTGAAGAAGGACACAAGGGTTCCATTGTGAAGCACAAGGCAAGACTCGCCAAAGGGCATACGACAACGCCAAGGAGTTGACTATGAGGAGGTGTTTGCACCGGTTGCTCGACTCGAGACGGTGAGAATGCTCCTAGCTTTGGCAGCACAAGAGGATTGGAATGTTCATCATATGGATGTCAAATCCGCTTTCCTCAACGGCGATCTCACAGAAGAAGTGTAAGTAGAACATCCCCTCAGCTACGAGAAGAAAGGCGAAGAAGAGAAAGTTTACAAGCTCAAGAAGGCACTTAACGGGCTGAAGCAAGCGCCAAGAGCTTGGAACTCAAAGTTAGACCGAAGTTTGGTCACGCTTGAGTTCAAAAGATGTCCCCTTGATGATCCAAAAGATAGTCTACCAAGCACCAAAGAACAGGTGAAGGTTGAGGACGCGACCAAGGAGAAGTGCTGGCGTCAAGCTACGGATGAGCCGACGATAGCAAAAACGGTCCCTGAAATGCTACGAGGAACGACAAAAGGAATGCCAAGAGTAAAGCATACAAGTAGTCATCGCATTTGGGATCCAGGTCGCAATGAACACGTCATGTTTAAGGGGGTGAATATTAGAGTTAAACATGACGCTATACATGTACTTGTTAATTACAAGTGCGTGGATGAGTGTCCGTCTAGGACTTGGTTTGGACACCGAGTAGGATTAGCACTAGGACACCAAATCGGCTAGCTTCTAGCTATCTTACGCATATATATATGCCTGTACCCCAACCCTGTAACACAACAAAGAAAAGAGCAACAAAAGTATTCAACAGGCTCGACACGCAGCCTGTGGCCATCACATCGATTCGTGCCTTCGTGTGTTCCGTTCACGAGAGAGCCAAGTCGCTACGTTCCGTGAGAGAGATCAATCGATCCTAGTGCTAGTTGAAATCCCAGGTTCACGTACGATTACGTGCATGCATAATCCATCGAGCTGTTAGCTTGCTTGCTAGCTAGCTTTGGTGCGTTATACCTCCTGGTGAATTGATCTAGCGTTATAAAGCCAACAGTGTATGCATCGGCGTGGCTTGCAGTAGTGATGTATATCTTCGTGGGCAATGCTATTTGAAGACCATTCAAGTGATTTAAAGGAGAAAATGTCCAGAATGTAAGGAGGTTGAAGTTGACGATCAAATGATTGACATATTAAGCGACTGCCAAGAAGCCAATAATGCTTGCCCCCTGCCATTAGTAATACCCTTGCTCTTCTTTATGAAATCTTTCCTAACTATCGTTGCAGATTGTGAGATCCGTATTTACATACATCACTCAGCGGCTGGCCGGTACAGAGTTGCGTGGCAGGCATATGTGTTCTTAGCCATCTTATCAATTGTAGGCTTAGAATGATTTGCTTCGTCCAAGTGTTGTTCGTCAACAATTCCTTTGTTTGTCCATGTAAATTCTGTTTTTAGAGGATACATATGTTTTGGTAGGAAGTGTATTGTTCTTATGTTTTTTCCTGGTATGTACTGACTGATGCAGTAACTGATGTTTCAGATTATGAAATCCCTATTTAATGGATCGCTCGGTAGTTGTCTTGTATGAATGCATATGCTAAATCTGGATTCTCACTAACTGAACATTGCCAAAACATTGGGACCGGCACCCTCGCGCACGATTCCGATCTAGTAACACATTACCGCCGATTGTCACTCTTGATCTGCATGTAGTGTTGGTTTGAACAAGAAAAATGTAAGGCCTCCTTTGGTTCATAGGGTAGGAAAATCGTAGGAATAGGAAAGTTATAGGAAATGAGATGACATGTATCTCAAATCCTATGAGTAGGAATAGAAAAGGAGATGCCCTTTGATTCACATCATAGGATTTTTTCCATTGAGTCTAGGCTAATGTTTATTTTCCTATGAAATGTGGAGGATAGGAAGAATTCCTCCATAGGAATAGGATTCCATTCCTACAAACCAAAGGGCTCTAAAGGATTTTTTCCTACAGAAATCCTATCCTATGAAATTCCTACAAGATTCCTCTAAACCAAAGGAGGCCTAAGTTGCTTCATGTAATTATAAGTGCTTCATGTTAGTTGCGGTGTAGCTAGCGGGAAATGGGTGTGAACAAGATTTATATATGTGATGAAACGCGTGAGGTTGCAGACCCCACGGGTCAGTAGTCTCACTCGGTCCCAGTTGGTCACTATGCTCTTTCCAGCGAACGCGGCCGATGGCATGACTCGACTAGCTTTACTCTTGCCTGTTCGCGATAAGCTACACATACTCTGTTCGCTACTCGGCATGTTTATACTCCAAAAAATTTCGAACAGCGTACATACTTGAGGCAAAAAAAGGGTGATGCTGCCCATACCGTCGATGACCAACCAACAGTAAGTAAAAAATCGTTAACAGGTCGAGAAAGATTCATCAACAGCATGTGTGTGTACCTAAACAGGAGGATAGTCGCCGATTAGCCTGACGAATACATTTAAGAACACAAAGTGGCAATTCAAATAATCTTTTGATTGATTGATTGATAGAAGTGTCTTGTTATGATCCACTGGCCCCAACGGCTGCTACCAGCCGTTGACCAAGACCCACGCGCATGCATTGCACTGACGGTGGCCCGACCTGAAGTCTCCGGCAACCCTCCCACTGGGTTCCCATGGATGATCCCTGACGCGTGCCACTTGCCCACTGTGCCTCTGTACAGCGAACACGGCTAAAGTACCAGCCTTTTCCATAAGCCAGTTGGCCACTATGTTCCTCATCCAGTGTATGTGTATGAGAAACGAATCATCCGATCACCATGTTGGGGTTCTAGTGGTTCTATAAAAGGGACACCGCCATTCCCAAGCAAAGGGCACCTTCCCACTATTCGTCTTCTTCCTCCATGCATCCAGTCATGTCTCCGGCGGTCTTTGGGCTTCTCCTGCTCATCACCCTCCACCTGCCCACCCTCCCTCAATGCCACGCCGCCACGGACACCCTCTCGCCCAGCCAAGAGCTCGCCGGCCGCGACAAGCTGGTGTCCCTCAACGGCAGGTTCGCGTTCGGCTTCTTCCAGACCGGGAGCAACTTCTCCGACGGCACGCCCAAGTGGTACCTCGGAATCTGGTTCCACACGGTCCCCAAGTTCACCCCCGTGTGGGTCGCCAACGCCGAGAGCCCCATCGCCAACCTCACGGCATGCAGGCTCGTGCTCTCCCGTGACGGCAACCTTGCCGTCCACCACCTTGCCACCACGGTCTGGTCCACCAGGGCCAACACCACCAACAACACCACCGTCGCCGTCCTCCTCGACAACGGAAACCTTGTCCTCCGCAACGTCGGCGGCACGCCCAATTCGTCCAATGTTTTCTGGCAGAGCTACGATCACCCAACCGACACTGTTCTCCAGGGTGGGAAGATAGGCTGGAACAATTCCACCGGCCTGATCCGCCGTCTCGTCTCCAGGAAGAACGCCGTTGACCAGACTCCCGGCATGTACTCGTACGAGTTATCTGGCCACAATGGTGATACTTCCATTGTTTCTATGTTCAACTCGTCCAAGCAATATTGGTCCAGCGGGGAGTGGGGCGGCCAATACTTCAGCAACATCCCCGAGAGCGTGGGTCAGAAATGGCTCTCGCTTCAGTTCACCAGCAACAAAGAAGAGCAGTATGTCCAGTATGCGATTGAGGATCCGACAGTGCTGTCACGCGGCATAATGGAAGTCTCCGGTCAAATGAAGGTGCTCCTGTGGTTCGAGGGGTCATCACAAGATTGGCAAGCCGTCTACACGGTGCCGAAATCTCAGTGCGATGTCCATGCTACCTGTGGCCCTTTCACGGTCTGCAGCGATGTCCCGTCCCCCTCCTGCAGCTGCATGAAGGGCTACTCCATACGGTCACCTCAAGACTGGGAGCTTGATGATCGATCGGCTGGATGCACAAGAAATACTCCACTCTACTGCAACAGCAACAACAGTAGAGCCGGCGGCGAGATAGATAAGTTCTACCCTATGACTTCTGTCCAACTTCCTACTGATGCCCGGAACGTTGGGACGGCCACCAATGCAGATGAATGCTCACTTGCGTGCCTGGGAAGCTGCTCATGCACTGCGTACTCCTACGATCAAGGTGCCTGCTCTGTTTGGCACGACAAGCTGCTCAATGTTCGGCAACAAGGTAACGGTGTTCTTCACCTTCGCCTCGCTGCGAAAGAAGTGCCAAGCAGTAAAACCAACAGAAGGGGACTGATCATTGGCGTTGCTGTTGGTGCAAGCACTGCCGCTTTGGGTTTGATCTTTCTGCTGATGATTTGTATGAGAAAAAAGAAGCAGTATGGTGATGATGCTCAGGGTGGCATGGGGATAATTGCATTTCGATATGCCGATTTACAGTCTGCAACAAAATAGTTCTCAGAGAAGTTGGGGGCCGGCAGTTTTGGCTCAGTATTCAAGGGTTCACTGAGTGACTCGATAGCCATAGCAGTGAAAAGGCTTGATGGAGTCCGCCAAGGGGAGAAGCAATTCAGGGCTGAGGTGAGCTCAACTGGAGTCGTCCAGCATGTCAACTTGGTTAAACTGATTGGCTTTTGCTGCCAAGGTGACAGGAGGTTACTTGTGTACGAGTACATGCCCAATGGCTCCCTGGATCACCATCTCTTCCAAAGCAATGCCATGGTGTTGGATTGGACTACCAGGTACAAAATAGCCCTTGGGGTTGCTAGAGGACTAGCCTATCTGCATTCAAGTTGCAGGGACTGCATTATACACTGTGATATCAAGCCAGAGAACATACTTCTAGATGGGTCTTTCACCCCTAAAGTTGCGGACTTTGGAATGGCCAAACTGTTGGGAAGGGATTTCAGCCAGGTCGTTACCACAATGAGGGGAACCATTGGATACCTTGCTCCTGAATGGATTAGTGGAACGGCCATCACATCAAAGGTTGATGTTTACAGCTACGGGATGGTTCTGTTAGAGATCATATCGGGCAGCAGGAAGTCCAGCAAGCAATCATCCTCCCAAGACGGTGCTCATGAAGGATATTTTCCGGTGCGAGTTGCACGTAGTCTTATTGAGGGAGACGTTGCAAGTCTGGTGGATGCGAAATTGCTGGGCGAAGCCAGTCTGGAGGAGGTTGAAAGAGTTTGCAAAGTGGCGTGTTGGTGTATTCAAGATGATGAGTTTGATCGACCCACAATGACTGAGGTGGTACAGTTTCTTGAGTGTCTGTCTGAAGTTGAGACACCTCCGGTGCCAAGATTACTTCAAGCCATTGCAGGACAGCCAAATCCGAAGATAATGTAGTTGCTAGTTTGGGTTCTGGTTAAATTTCCCTTTTTATAAGGTAGTTTCGCCTGTTGCTTTTCCCTTGTGCTACTCTTGTAATTTGGTCTCCCCAGCAGGCTGTGAAAGCTACTATGCTAACCTTAAGATTCAGTTAAGACCTGGCTAGTGGCTACATTTGGGCTCAGGCAGAAATAGAATTGTGTTCCGCTGCACATTACGCGCTCTCGTGCTTTGATCTTTTCAGTCAATGCAACCTTGTCATGATCCGAATCATGTTGATGTCCAATTAGCACCTTGGGGCTCTGCTGGCATAGAGAAATGGGGAATTGCAGATATTTTCAGTACTCGCTCTAATGTTAATTCCCCCCAAAATCATTGAAACACTAACCCTGAGATTTCCCCCGAACCTCAAAGATGAAAAATTCCGAAATGTCTGGGCTGGGGATGCCTACCTTGGTCACCCGGCCGACATCTCCGACACATCGAGGTCCGCACGGCCGAGCGACCGCGGGAAGGCGCTGATGCCGCGACGCCACCGTTTCCCCGGAGACGGCGTGCGGATAGAATAGGGGCGTTGGGCCGTACTCACGGACGAGCACGCTGCGCGCCCTCCGGGCGGCGCCTGTCTCCGTCGCCTTCTAATGTCGCCCCGGCACCGGCTACCATCTCCCCGTCGATGCTCCGCCTGAACCATGCGCGCGATGCGGCTAGCAGCGTTCGGCGGAGGAGCGCGCGGCCTCTGGCCGAGGCACGCTCCTCCGTCGTACAGGGCCACCGCGCCGCCCTGCAATCCGACTGGACGCCGCAGCCGCGCCGGGGTGCGGTGAAATTGGGGCGAGGGAGAGTTCTTTTTTAGGCAAGGCAAGGGCAAGTTTGGTTCCTGGGCAAGCGCTCGCCTAGCCTCGCGAAGCAAATAAAGCTCTGGGTTTGGTTTCTTGTCAAGCCTGTCTTGTTACCTGCAGTTTTCAGCCTTTTTCCGAAATAACTAGTTAAGGAGTACTCTTTGCCAAGATCATTTCAATTTCTCAGGTTATGACTGTGTGCCACTTGTCACAACCTGAGAGTTTTTTCTTTTTTCGTAGATCTGTTTATTCAAAACGTTTTATCTCTTAAACCGTGCATCCAAATCTCGAACCGCTTCCGCTGTTGGATTCCTCACGTCGAGATCTTAAAAACTAGATCCCATGTTGATAGGTTTCAACGAACTTTTTTTCACGAAAAAACCGAACCGGGAGCACGGGTTTTTCCCTTTCCGAAAGAGGCACGCGTGCCTATGACGAAATCATAACCGTGACTCTCGTGAAAAAAAAACAGAAAACACATTTTTTTTCCGTTTCCGAGGAGGCACGGCCGTGCCTTCCGCGAAAGCACAACCGTGCCTCTCGCAGAAGCAAAACTATGCCTCTCACAAAAAAAACAGAAAACACATTGTTTTTCCTTTCGAGGCACGGCTGTGACTCTCATGAAAGCACAACCGTGCCTCTCGCGGAAGAAAACCATGCCTCTCGCGAAAAAAAAACAGAAAACGTATTTTTTTTTCGTTTCCAAGAGGCACGGCCGTATCTCTCGCGAAAGGAAAAGAAAAAGGAAACACATTTTTTCCGTTTTCAAGAGGCACGGCCGTGCCTCTCGCGAAAGCAAAACCATGACTCTCGCGAAAGGAAAAAAACGTGTTTTTTTTGCAAAAAAAAAATTGTTTCGAAATTTTTTTTTGTCGAAAAGCTAGGGAAGACCGGTGGAAAACCAAAACATCGAAAACCCCCGGAAAAGAACTGTTTAAAAAGCCGAAAACGCGTGCGGAAAAATTAAAAAACGAAATCCAAAGGGAGCGCGACACGTGGCAAATCGCTGAGAGCGCGCCAAGTGGCGCTGATCGTTGTGCGGCTTCCGAAGGAGCGCTCGTTAATTAGTTGCTCTCGCCTTTTCCTCGTTTCCGTGAGCGAGCCAATTTGGCTAGCCTCCGTCGGGCAAGGCTAGCTTTGCTCAGCCAGGTAAGAGCATCTCCAGCCGTTGCCCCCCCCCCCCCCCCACCAGGAGGCATAAAAATCACCGCTTGGTGGCGAGCCGGCGGCAAAATCAGCTTTGGGGCGGTTGGGCACCCAACCATCGCCTCTAGGCGCCGATTTCGGTTAATTATTACGCCCACTTTCGGCGAGAAACGGCCCGCTATCTGCTTGAATCGGCCCATATTCGACGCGGTTCAGCGTGTTTCGCCGTGAATTCTTCATAAATAATTCAACAAATAGAAATCAAATAGTTCATCACATAGTTCGGTGTGGTTCGGCGTGTTTCGGTGTGTTTTTGCCTCCATAGTTCATCACAGAAAATCAATAAAAATCAAATAGTTCAACAAATAGTTCAATACAAATTATATTATTCAACAAATAAAAACTCATAGTTCATCACACGTCGTTCCCAGCATCGCCCTTGAGCCTCCATAGGTGCTCCACCAGAGCGTGTTGCAGTTGTTGATGCACCTGTCGGTCCCGGATCTCCTGACGAATATTGAGGTAGGCAGTCCAGGTTGCCGGTAGATGGTGATCAACTTGGGCAAGAGGACCTTGCCTGTAATATGGTTATGTGTCAAACACTGGCTCTTCCTGCTCGCTCTCAATGATCATATTGTGCAAGATGACACAGCAAGTCATGATCTCCCACATTTGATCTTTCGATCAGGTCTGAGCAGGGTACCGGACAACAACAAATCGAGATTGGAGCACACCAAATGCCCGCTCGACATCCTTCCTGCAAACCTCCTGAACCTTCGCAAAGAAGGCGTTCTTGCCTCCTGGCACAGGGTTTGAGATAGTCTTCACAAATGTCGACCATATCGGATAGATGCCATCAGCTAGGTAGTACCCTTGTTGTAGTGCCGCCCATTGACCTCGAAGTTCATCAGAGGAGAATGACCTTCAACAAGCTTGGCAAAGACAGGGGAGCACTGCAGGACGTTGATGTCATTGTGAGTTCCTGGCATCCCAAAGAAAGAGTGCCAAATCCAGAGGTCTTGTGTGGCCACTGCCTCAAGCACCGTGCTGCAACCGCCTTCGGCGCCTTTGTACAACCCCTGCCAAGCAAATGGACAGTTCTTCCATTTCCAATGCATGTAGTCGATACTTCCAAGCATCCCAGGAAATCCTCTTGCTGCATTCTGTGCTAGGATATGAGCAGTGTCTTCCGCATTGGGTGTTCGCAAGTATTGCCGTCCAAACACTGCCACCACTGCCCTGCAGAACTTGTAGAAACACTCAATGGTGGTGGACTTGGCCATGCGCCCATAGTCGTCAAGTGAATCACCGGGAGCTCCGTATGCAAGCATCCTGATAGCTGTCGTGCACTTCTGGATTGAGTTGAATACAAGTGTGCCGGTGCAATCCTTCTTGCACTTGAAGTAGTTGTCAAACTCCCGGATGGAATTCACAATCCTAAGGAAAAGCTTTCGGCTCATCCGATAACGGCGCCGAAATATTTTCTCGCCGTGCAATGGAGCGTCGGCGAAGTAGTCGGAGTAGAGCATGCAGTAGCCTTCCAGACGATGCCGGTTCTTTGCTTTCACCTGCCCCGCCGCCGAGCCACCTCGCCGTGGCTTTTCACTTCTCGCGAGCAGTCCGGCGAGGGCGGCGAGCACCATGAGATGCTCCTACTCCTGGACGTCGGCTTCGGCTTCCTCCTCCAGCAAAGGCCGCGAGCGCCTCCTTGTCGTCCGAGTCCATCGCCAGGCCGGGCAGACAAATCACCGAACACCTTGCAGGCGAGGTGGGCGCACACTCGCCGGTGTACAGCCCCTGCGCGGCCGGAACGCCGGAAAAGTTGCCCGGACGGCGGTGGAGAGGCTGCCTCGGCGAAACCTCTTTTCTTTTCCGGTGGGGAATGGCCTATCTAGCTGTGGTGGGTGGTGGTCGGCGCCGGGATCGGCAGGGTGACAGCCGGCGCTGGGAGGGTCGGCGGCGAATCTGACGGTCGGCTTGTCTTTTTAGCTCTGGCAAAGGTGGCTCAGCCACGCTTTTCCCTTGCGCCGAGCCCCGAAGCGCCCCAAAGGCGCCTGGTTCGCCTGCGATCGCTGGCCAAAACGGGCCGAGCCGCGGAATTGGCGCTTGGGGCGCGATCACAAGTTATTTCGCGCCGGGCGTGGAAAAATCGCCTAGGGAGGACCTGTTGGGGGTGTGGTTGGAGATGCTCTAAGCAGGCGAGGGATCCAAACACACCCTAATGATGAGGGTTCAAGGCCGATGGTCATGTTTTTCCACGAGACTATGACCTTGCCCCAGCCCAGATGTTTTGTTGACAGGCCTGCGACTGCTTCTTAGGCCGTTTTCGGTTGTGGGCTGGTTGCAGGAATTCTTCAATCAATTAGCTTAAAAAATTATGAATTCTTCTTTTCGTTTTCTTATTCAGAAGATACAGAGAATTCAGTTTCAGCTACTCGGCTAACAACATCTCCAACGAGTCCTAAAAAGGGGTGGTAACTCAACTGAAATTTCCATTTAGATAAGTTAGATTTCGTTTCAGCCGTTGGATGAAAAACACGTGGTGCAGATTGCTTCTTCAAGCTCCAGACCATCTTTCTCTTCTTCCCCAACCGCCAAACTTACCACTGGCCGAACCATGTCAACTTGGTTAAACTGATTTGGCTTTTGCTGCCAAGGTGACAGGAGGTTGCTTGTGTACGAGTACATGCCCAATGGCTCCCTGGATCACCATCTCTTCCAAAGCAATGGCATGGTGTTGGATTGGGCTACAAGATACAAAATAGCTCTTGGGGTTGCTAGAGGACTAGCCTATCTGCATTTAAGCTATCGGGACTGCATTATACACTATGATATCAAACCAGAGAACATACTTCTAGATGGGTCTTTCACCCCTAAGGTTGCGGACTTTGGAATGGCCAAACTTTTGGGAAGGGATTTCAGTCAAGTCGTTACCACAATAAGGGGAACCATTGGATACCTTGCTCCTGAATGGATCAGCGGAACTGCCATCACATCAAAAGTTGATGTTTACATCTAAGGGATGGTTTTGTTAGAGATTGTATCAGGCAGCAGGAAGTCTAGCAAGTAATCATCCTCACAAGATAGTGTTCATGAAGGATATTTTCCGGTGCGAGTTGCACGCAGTCTTGTTGAGGAAGACGCTGCAAGTCTGGTGGATGCGAAATTGTTGGGCGAAGCGAATCTGGAGGAGGTTGAAAGAGTTTGCAAAGTGGCGTGATGGTGTATTCAAGATGATGAGCTTGATCGACCCACAATGACTGAGGTGGTGCAGTTTCTCGAGTGTCTCTCTGAAGTTGAGACGCCTCCAGTACCAAGGTTACTTCAAGCTATTTCAGGACAACAGAATCTGAATAGTGGAGATGAAGTACCAGGCACTTGCTCCGCTAGCTACCATGACCTTTAGGTCCGCGGCTGTGAGGAGGCCGGGTTCATCGTCGTAGACATCAATAGTAGGAACCCATGAAGGCAGAGCTTCCCCTGACGCCGCATGGTGGCCAAGCAACTGCAGCAACTCTACATCAACCGGGAGCAAGGGCAGTAGCATGGCGGCGGCCGGTGGGCGGAGGTTGGGGCGGGCAGGGTGGTGGCAGCAGCTTCCGCCATGCCCCTGGAGGCTAAGGACGCAGGGCGCAGGGCGGGGTCCTCCATGACTGTGACGGCTTGCATCAGATGGCCTGGGTTGGAGGAGGAGGAGGAGCGGTCCACCATGGTTGTGGAACCTGGGGCCATAGGACGGAGGTCGGAGGAGGCGGGGTCATCTCTGGCCGTGAAGGCTTGCATCAGGGGGGCTGGGTTGGAGGAGGAGGAGGGGTCTGCCATGTCTGTGGAAGCTGGGAGCACATGCTGGAGGTCAGAGGAGGCGGGGTCCTCCCTGGGCATGCAGGCTTGGATCAAACTTCGGAGGTTGGAGGAGGTGGGGTCTGCCATAGTCGTGGAGGCGGAGGCGGAAGCACTCATGGCCGCAGGGGTCCGTGCGGCAACGGAGGTGGAGGCCGAATTTCTGATAGCCGCGGGGCTCGGGCTTGCGGCGACGCAAGGGGTAGTAGAGTTCTTGATGGACGCAGGGGTCGGTCCGACGGCGCAGGTGGAAGCTGAGTTCCTAGTAGCCGCGAGCATCGGGGCGGAGGTGGAAACCGAATTCCCGATGGCCGCGGGCATCGGGCGGGTGATGGAGGCGGAAGCCGAGTTCCCCGTGGCCGCGGCAGGCGGTGCAGAGGCGGAGTTTCCCGTTGTCGTGGCGGGCGGGGCGACAGTGGAGGCGGAGTCTGAGTTCCCCATGGCTGAGTCGTCAGCGAAGGCGGAGTCCGAGACCCCCATGGCCTCGGCGGTCGGGGCAGATCCGCGAGTGGAGAAGGAGTTCCCCATCGCCGCTGGCGAGCTAGAGCTTGGAGGCGGTTGCAATTTGGGTGGGTGGGGGAAGAGATCAATTCCCCCTTTTTCTCCTGAGTTGGGGGAGGGCGAAGAGGAACGGATCGGATGCGATTCTGATTGTGATCCCATGCCTGCCGTTAATATCGGTCGAAACCCACGCGCCAGCGACTGAAGATGGACATTGTGTACCATTCGTGAATTCCGCGCCGTCAGTCCAGCTTCTACTATTAGCACATCCTAAACCCTATACCTAGAAATAGCGCGCCCTTAATGTGGGCGTCGGTGCGCCATCGTAAGTTCAAATATGTGGCAAACATAACTGATTTATACCGAACTTTTTAACTTTTCATAATTAATATTTAGTGTCGTCATATTAACTAGTATAATTTCTATAATACTGGGAAATTAGTTCATGATACAAATAAATATTAAGATACAATATTTTTATTATATTGTTTTAATATGAGTCATTGAGAACGCATGGTCACTAAAGTTGAAGCATATATTACAAGAAGTGTGCCAGTTGTTACTTATTCAAGACATCTTTCTTGCTTATTTATTTAGTTTGATTAAATTCTTCTAGATTAGAGTAAAATAAAAATAAAAAACTTGTATCTATTAGTTTCCAAATGATTCACGTATTAATTTATGTCACTTAGATGAATTGCAAATAAATGTTAGTGTTTGCGTTTATTAGTTTCCTTATAAATATCATGGCAGACAACTATGAAGTTGACCGAGTTCTCTAGAATGCATGCTTGTCTCCTAAAGAAAATTATCAATGTACTGAATAGAAAATGGAGAACATGAAAATTTATATGAGTGGTTTGTCCTGGAACTTCTATATTGCTTGCCTGTTGGTTATTCCAATGCCAACTACATCTTTCATGTTATTGGGTTCAACAATCAGACGACATTCCATGCATTTATGTAGAGCCGTCCTTGGACATCACAAAAAACTCACCACCACTACTAGGGAAAACCTTATACACAGAATCTTAGCAGCAGCGCGGTTCAGGGTGAGACGCTACTGCTAATTAGCAGCAGCGAGGTAAAAAAATAGGCGCTACTGCTACTGACTTAGCAGTAGCACGGTTTGGTGGAACCATGCTGCTACTAAAGTCGACCGACAATTCCTGCCAACCTAGATTTAGCAGTAGCACGGTGTATATAAACGCGCTGTTGGTAAAGTAATAGCAATAGTGCGCTTTTTCCTGTACGTGCTACTGCTAATTGTCGCTTTTTTGAAACTGGCCACATGGCGGGACACACTTAGCAGTAGCGGGTGTGTCATAAGCGCGCTGCTGCTACGTTTATAGCAGTAGCGCGGTTTATGACCAGTGCTACTGCTAAGCCGCAGCATATGCCACCTTTTTCCCTCCCCTACCCCTCCCCCATCCTCTCTTCCTCACTTTCCTATCGTGGAATTGTCACGGCAGATGTCCTAGTGTGAGGACTTAGTCGTGAGGCCGACGCATCTATGTGATAGCTTGAGAGTGGTTGATCGGGATGAGAGACGCGAGGCGGATCAACACACAAGACAAGGATTTAGACAGCTTTGGACCCCGGAAAACATCATCTGGTAATAGCCCTACATGTTGTTTGTGGCTAGGTCTCATTATGCTTATGAGGAAGCCGCTGCATAAGCCGGCTCCCCTTTAGTTGTGTCTAGCCTTCCAGATTATTTCTTGCTTCCCCTCTTGGGGTACCCTGCCCCTCCTTATATAAGTTAAAGGGGCGGGTTACATGACTAGTCCTAGTAGGATTAGGATTACTCTATTACAAGTGGAGTCCTAGTCTTGCTTCGTTTGTAAGGGAATATTCCTTACGCTTTCCTCTAAAGCCGGCTCACCATAACATGAGCCGGCCTTTTGGGCCTTGGGCCTAGTCCTCTAATTGACCCGCCGTTGGGGCCATTAGTGAGTCACCGGGCTCGTGAGTCGTCAGACCAGTGAGCCGCCAGACTCGTGAGTCACCAATCCTCCGGCGGTTTACGAATAAAACGCCAAGTCCTAGCCGGGTCATATATCCGGTCGGGTCATACCGCAGGGTATATCCCCGACATTAGCCTCCAGTTTAATTTGGATTTATCCATGTTAAACTACCTTGATCATCCTTAAGTCCTTGTCATTTCCTCCTGGATACGTGTCCATGATCTCAAAGCAAATCTCCTTTAACAAATATGTTCAAACTTCTTCTGAAAAATCCGGGTCAACAACTTCATAGTCAATTTGCTGACATTGGCTCTTGTAGAGAAATATTGTAAGAAATAATCCATTTAAGGTGGCCTTCAATGCTCTGACTTGACAAAAATATTGGTCTTGAAATATTCAACTGATATTCAGTCGGCTTAAAACTGTAGATCTTGCCGATTTATGATTGCCAAAATTGCCGGGTTATAAACAAAGGATGTCGGGTCATATAATTGTTGCTGATACCGGGTTAATCTTACGGTGATGCCGGGTCATAAACTTTGCATATCAAATCTGAGAATTTGAACTTATTCCTCCCTTATATGCATATCACCTATAGCCCCCAAGGGCCGTCTCAGTAAGATAATACTGAGCTGGGACTTAATATATACTTCTTTGAAAATAACCTCATATGATGTAACCCCCACCATGGGGCTCGAATCCACGTCCATAAGGTTAAGAGCCTTGTGCTCTACCAACTGAGCAGTGTATCCTTCAGTATAATGGATTAAGGCTTGTGTACTTTGAATATTTGGCAGGAGCAATTGGTAGCCCCCAAGAGCTGCTTCATCACTGTGTGATGGGTCGGGTCTTCAATAAGACGAGTTAAGAATTAATGACTTTGCATTAGCCCCCAAGTGCCATGGTGCATGCTAGCAGTGACATGAGACTTGCATATTTGATGTAATCTCAAGTTGAATCATGTAGCCCCCAAGTGTCGGGTCATAAGCCTGCAGCGACTCAGGACTATTCTTTCCATTGCGGAATAAATCATACCCATTGATAAAGAAATAATAGCCATTGCGCTGAAGCGACTTTGAAAAACTTAATCATAATACTGGTTATTGATAACCATAATAAAAATCCAGCCATGTTGGCTATTCAAGATTTGAATAATATAATCTGGTATGAAAACCTTAATCATTTAATATCATCATGAAAATCCAGCCAAGTTTGGCTATTAAAAATTTGAATACCTTATCGGTTGACAAGTAAATCCAGAGTTTAATTATTCGGCGGCTCTTGGCCGATGGCGACTTAATACGCATCCATTGTAATCCGGGGATTTTTGTAACCCAACGGCTTATAGCCTTTGTGAAAACCAATAACTGATAACCCTTTTGAAACACCAATTTCAATTTTCGATGATGGCTTGAACTTAATCATTTATGTAAGTCATAACTCTGTAAATCCTGCACAGAGTTTAAACAACATATGCCCTGGCGACTTAACGTCAAAGGCCAGGGCGGGTAATAACCCAAACATAATATAGTCTTATGCAATTATAGAAAAGACTAGCATTAAGGCCATTCAAGCCTAAACATACTGGCAACTTTAAAGTTAAAAGCCAGGGCGGGTTATGAAACCTCGCATATTCATATAACTAGGAAAACATACCTGTAGAATTGGCTCATACTGCCGGCTTACATCGCCATATGCAGTGAAGGTAATAATCCAATAATTTATTAGCGCATGATTTCAATGGCGCAATCCAAAATATGCTGGTGACTTATAGCCCATAGCCGGCTCACGAAGGTAGTAACACTATGTTCTCTTTGGTGAATACACCTATGTTTGAATAGGAAGCCCCCACGTGGTTTGTAATCATGGCGTATGAGCCGGGCCAAAAGGGTTATTTCACAGCTATGCTTCGAATACGAGCAGGAAGCCCCCAAGTGGTTTGTTGCATTGAGCCAGACCAAAAGGGTTATTTCATAGCTATGCTTCGAATACGAGCAGGAAGCCCCCAAGTGGTTTGTGGCATTGAGCCAATCAAAAGAGATATTCACACTATGCTTCGAATACGAGCAGGAAGCCCCCAAGTGACCATAAGTTTTGGCATTGCGCCGATCAAGAGGGATATTATAGCTATGCTTCGAATACGAGCAGGAAGCCCCCAAGTGACCATAAGTTTTGGCATTGCGCCAGAACGTTGGGACGGCCACCACTACAGATGAGTGCTCCCTTGCGTTCTTGGGAAGCTGCTCCTGCACTGTGTACTCCTACGATCAAGGTGCCTGCTCCATTTGGCACGACAAGCTGTTCAACGTTCGGCAACAAGGTAACACTGTTCTTCACCTCCGCCTCGCGGCAAAAGAAGTGCCAAGCAGTCAAACCAATAGAAGGGGACTCATCATTGGCCTTGCTGTTGGTGCAAGCATTGCCGCTTTGGGTTTGATCTTTCTGCTGATGATTTGGATGACTAAATAGAAGCAGTATGGAATAAAACTAGGACTCTAGGACGTGAATTGATGTAATTTCTTGTAAGGAAAGCCTAGATGAATCCTTTACTTGTAAGGGAAGTCCAGCCGCCTCTTATATATATTGGGGGTGATGGCCGATTGAACAACACACAATCGAACAAATCAATATACTACTTTTTCATCTATGTTTTATCTCTCCACCATTTTTCTCTCTCGTTCTTCGCTGTTCTTCGTGTTTGAGAGCTGCGAATAAAAAAGTTCTCAGAGAAATTGGGGGCCGGCAGTTTTGGTTCAGTATTCAAGGGTTCGCTGAGTGACTCGACAGCCATAGTGGTGAAAAGGCTTGATGGAGTCTGCAAAGGGGAGAAGCAATTCAGGGTTGAGGTGAGCTCAACTGGAGTTGTCCAACATGTCAACTTGGTTAAACTGATTGGCTTTTGTTGCCAAGGTGACAGGAGAGATTACTTGTGTACGAGTACATGCCCAATGGCTCCCTGGATCACCATCTCTTCCAAAGCAACGGCATGGTGTTGGATTGGACTACCAGGTACAAAATAGCCCTTGGGGTTGCCAGAGGACTAGCCTATCTGCATTCAAGCTGTCGGGACTGCATTATACACTGTGATATCAAACCAGAGAACATACTTCTAGATGCGTCTTTCACCCCTAAAGTTGCGGACTTTGTGTTGGAAATATGCCCTAGAGGCAATAATAAAATGGTTATTATTATATTTCTTTGTTCATGATAATTGTCTGTTATTCATGCTATAATTGTGTTATCCGGAAATCGTAATACACGTGTGAATACATAGACCACAACATGTCCCTAGTGAGCCTCTAGTTGACTAGCTCGTTGATCAACAGATAGTCATGGTTTCCTGACTATGGGCATAGGATGTCATTGATAACGGGATCACATCATTAGGAGAATGATGTGATGGACAAGACCCAATCCTAAGCATAGCTCAAAGATCGTGTAGTTCGTTTAGCTAGAGCTTTTCCAAATGTCAAGTATCATTTCCTTAGACCATGAGATTGTGCAACTCCGGATACCGTAGGAGTGCTTTGGTTTGCCAAACGTCACAACGTAACTGGGTGACTATAAAGGTACACTACGGGTATCTCCGAAAGTGTCTGTTGGGTTGGCACGAATCGAGACTGGGATTTGTCACTCCGTATGGCGGAGAGGTATCTCTGGACCCACTCGGTAATGCATCATCATAATGAGCTCAATGTGACCAAGTGTCTGGTCACGAGATCATGCATTACGGTGCAAGTAAAGTGACTTGCCGGTAACGAGATTAAACGAGGTATTGGGATACCGACGATCGAGTCTCGGGCAAGTAACGTACCGATTGACAAAGGGAATTATATACGGGATTACTTGAGTCCTTGACATCGTGGTTTATCCGATGAGATCGTCGAGGAGCATGTGGGAGCCAACATGGGTATTCAGATCCCACTGTTGGTTATTGACCGGAGAGGCGTCTCGGTCATGTCCGCATGTCTTCCGAACCCGTAGGGTCTACACACTTAAGGTTCGGTGCCGCTAGGGTTGTAGAGATATGAGTATGCAGTAAACCGAAAGTTGTTCGGAGTCCCGGATGAGATCCGGACGTCATGAGGAGTTCCGGAATGGTCCGGAGGTAAAGAACTATATATAGGAAGTGAAGTTTCGGCCATCGGGAAAGTTTCGGGGGTTACCGGTATTGTACCAGGACCACCGGAAGGGTCCCCGGGGTCCACCGGATGGGGCCACCTATCCCGGAGGGCCCCATGGGCTGAAGTGGGAGGAACCAGCCTGGTGGGCTGGTGCGACTTCTTGCCCCCGCGCCTAGGGTTGGAAACCCTAGGGGTGAAGCGCCTCCACTGCCTTGGGGGCAAGCCACCCCCCAGCCGCCCCCCCTTGGCGATCCAATCTCCTAGGGCCGGCGCCCCCCCCCCCCCCTAGGGGGCCTATATAAAGAGGGGGGACGAAGGGCAGCCGCACCCATGCTCTTGGCGCCTCCCTCTCCCTTTGCTACACCTCTCCCTCTCGCAGACGCTTGGCGAAGCCCTGCCGAGATCGCTGCTGCATCCACCACCACGCCGTCATGCTGTTGGATCTTCATCAACCTCTCCTTCCCCCTTGCTGGATCAAGAAGGAGGAGACGTCTCCCTGACCGTGCGTGTGTTGAACGCGGGGGTGTCGTCCGTTCGGCGCTAGGATCTCCGGTGATTTGGATCACGGCGAGTACGACTCCCTCAACCCCGTTCTCTTGAACGCTTCCGCTCAATCTACAAGGGTATGTAGATGCACTCCTCTCTCTCGTTGCTAGAAGAACTCATAGATTGATCTTGGTGAAACCGTAGGAAAATTTTTGTTTTCTGCAACGTTCCCCAACAGTGGCATCATGAGCTAGGTCTATGCGTAGTTCTCTTTGCACGAGTATAACACAAATTTGTTGTGGGCGTAGATGTTGTCGACTTTCTTGCCACTACTAGTCTTATTTTGCTTCAGCGGTATTGTGGGATGAAGCGGCCCGAACCGACCTTACACGTATGCTTACGTGAGACAGGTTCCACCGACTGACATGCACTAGTTGCATAAGGTGGCTAGCGGGTGTCTGTCTCTCCCACTTTAGTTGGAGCGGATTCGATGAAAAGGGTCCTTATGAAGGGTAAATAGAAGTTGACAAATCACGTTGTGGCTTTCACGTAGATAAGAAAACGTTCTTGCTCGAACCCTCTTGCAGCCATCAGAAACATGCAACAACAATTAGAGGACGTCTAACTTGTTTTTGCAGCATATGATTGTGATGTGATATGGCCAAAAGTTGTGATGAATGATGAATGATATATATGTGATGTATGAGATCATGTTCTTGTAATAGGAATCACGACTTGCATGTCGATGAGTATGACAACCGGCAGGAGCCATAGGAGTTGTCTTAATTATTGTATGACCTGCGTGTCATTGATTCAACGTCATGTAATCACTTTACTTTATTGCTAAAGCCGTTAGCCATAGTAGTAGAAGTAATAGTTGGCGAGCAACTTCATGGAGACATGATGATGGAGATCATGGTGTCTTGCCGGTGACGAAGATGATCATGGAGCCCCGAAGATGGAGATCAAAGGAGCTATATGATATTGGCCATATCATGTCACTACTATTTGATTGCATGTGATGTTTATCATGTTTTTGCATCTTGTTTACTTAGAACGACGGTAGTAAATAAGATGATCCATCATAATAATTTCAAGAAAGTGTTCCCCCTAACTGTGCGCCGTTGCGAAAGTTCGTTGTTTCGAAGCACCACGTGACGATCGGGTGTAAGACAGATTTACACACGCATAAACACTTAGGTTAACTTGACGAGCCTAGCATGTACAGACATGACCTCGGAACACAAGAGACCGAAAGGTCGAACATGAGTCGTATGGAAGATACGTTCAACATGGAGATGTTCACCGATGATGACTAGTCCGTCTCACGTGATGATCGGACACGGCCTAGTCTACTCGGATCATGTATCACTTAGATGACTAGAGGGATGTCTAATCTGAGTGGGAGTTCATTAAGTAATTTGATTAGATGAACTTAATTATCATGAACTTAGTCTAAAATCTTTACAATATGTCTTGTAGATCAAATGGCCCACGTTACCCTCAACTTCAACGCGTTCCTAGAGAAAACCAAGCTGAAAGATGATGGCAGCAACTATACGGACTGGGTCCCGAACCTGAGGATCATCCTCATAGCTGCCAAGAAAGATTATGTCCTAGAAGCACCGCTAGGTGAAGCTCCCATCCCGAAGAACCAAGACATTATGAACGCTTGGCAGTCTCGTCTTGATGATTACTCCCTCGTTCAAAGGTCACGGCATGCTTTACAGCTTAGAACCAGGGATCCAAAAGCGTTTTGAGCAACACGGAGCATATGAGATGTTTGAAGAGCTGAAAATGGTTTTCCAAGCTCATGCCCGGTCGAGATATGAAGTCTCCGACAAGTTC
Source organism: Aegilops bicornis (assembly GCA_021605145.1). Lineage (NCBI taxonomy): Eukaryota > Viridiplantae > Streptophyta > Magnoliopsida > Poales > Poaceae > Aegilops > Aegilops bicornis. Next base: position 852,513,187 of record CM038670.1, on the reverse strand, counting down.
TTCAAATTGTAAGATGGAGGAAAATAGTTCTGTCGGTGAGCACATACTCAAGATGTTCAGGTTGCACAACCGCTTGACTCAGCCGGGAGTTAATCTCCCAGATGACGCGGTTATTGACAGAATCCTCCAGTCGCTTCCACCGAGCTACAAGAACTTTGTGATGAACTTCAATATGCAGGGGATGGAAAAGACCATTCCTGAGGTATATTCAATGCTGAAATCAGCGGAGGTAGAGATCAAGAAAGAACACCAAGTGTTGATGGTGAATAAAACCACTAAGTTCAAGAAAGGCAAGGGTAAGAAGAACTTCAAGAAGGACGGCAAGGGAGTTGCCGCGCCCGCAAGCCATTGCCGGAAGAAGTCAAAGAATGGACCCAAGCCTGAGACTGAGTGCTTTTATTGCAAGGGAAGTGGTCACTGGAAGCGGAACTGCCCCAAGTACTTAGCGGACAAGAAGGCCGACAACACTAAAGGTATATATGATATACATGTAATTGATGTGTACCTTACCAGTACTCGTACTAGCTCCTGGGTATTTGATACCTGTGCGGTTGCTCATATTTGTAACTCAAAGCAGGAACTGCGGAATAAACGGAGACTGGCGAAGGACGAGGTGACGATGCGCGTCGGGAATGGTTCCAAGGTCGATGTGATCGCCGGCACGCTACCTCTACATTTACCTACAGGATTAGTTTTAAACCTCAATAATTGTTATTTAGTGCCAAGTTTGAGCATGAACATTGTATCTGGATCTCGTTTAATACGAGATGGCTACTCATTTAAATCCGAGAATAATGGTTGTTCTATTTAATATGAGAGATATGTTTTATGGTCATGCCCCGATGGTCAATGGTTTATTCTTAATGAATCTCGAATGTGATGTTACACATATTTATAGTGTGAATACCAAAAGATGTAAAGTTGATAACGATAGTCCCACATACTTGTGGTAATCGCCGCCTTTGGTCACATTGGTGTCAAGCGCATGAAGAAGCTCCATGCTGATGGACTTTTAGAGTCTCTCGATTATGAATCATTTGACACATGCAAACCATGCCTCATGGGCAAAATGACCAAGACTCCGTTCTCCGGAACAATGAAGCGAGCAACCAACTTATTGGAAATCATACATACCTTGATGTAAAAGTGCGGACCAATGAGCGTTGAGGCTCATGGAGGATATCGTTATGTTCTCACTCTCACAGACGACTTGAGTAGATATGGGTATGTCTACTTGATGAAACACAAGTCTGAGACCTTTGAAAAGTTCAAGGAATTTCAGAATGAGGTAGAGAATCAACGTGACCGAAAGATAAAATTCCTACGATCAGATCATGGAGGAGAATATTTAAGTCGCGAATTTAGGTATGCACTTAAGGAAATGTGGAATCGTTTCACAACTCACGCCGCCTGGAACACCTCAGCGTAACGGTGTGTCCGAACATCGTAATCGCACTTTATTGGATATGGTGCGATCTATGATGTCTCTTACCGATTTACCGCTATCTTTTTGGGGATACGCTCTAGAGACAGCTACATTCACTTTAAATAGGGCACCGTCTAAATCCGTTGAGACGACACCGTATGAATTATGGTTTGGGAAGAAACCTAAGCTGTCATTTCTAAAAGTTTGGGGATGCGATGCTTATGTCAAGAAACTTCAACCTGAAAAGCTCGAACCCAAGTCGGAAAAATGTGTCTTCATAGGATACCCTAAGGAAACCATTGGGTATACCTTCTACCTCAGATCCGAAGGCAAGATCATTGTTGCCAAGAACGGGTCCTTTCTGGAGAAAGAGTTTCTCCCGAGAGAAGTAAGTGGGAGGAAAGTGGAACTTGATGAAGTACTACCTCTTGAACCGGTGAGTGGCGCAGCTCAGGAAGATGTTCCTGTGGTACCAGCACCAACTGAAGAGGAAGTTAATGATGATGATCAAGGTACTTGGATCAAGTTACTACCGAACCCAGAGGTCCACGAGGACACGTTCCACACCAGAGTGGTATGGCAATCCTGTCACGGAAATCATGTTGTTAGACAACGGTGAACCTTGAACTATGAAGAAGCGATGGCGGCCAGATTCCAACAAATGGCTTGAAGCCATGCAATCCGAGATAGGATCCATGTATGAAAACGAAGTATGGACTTTGACAGACTTGCCCGATGATCGCAGCGATAGAAAACAAATGGATCTTTAAGAAGAAGACGGACGCGGATGGTAATGTTACCATCTATAAAGCTCGACTTGTCGCTAAGGGTTATCGGCAAGTTCAAGGGGTTGACTACGATGAGACATTCTCTCCCGTAGCGAAGCTAAAGTCCGTCCGAATCATGTTAGCAATTGCCACATACTATGATTATGAGATATGGAAAATGGACGTCAAAACGGCATTCCTTAACGGTCATCTTAAGGAAGAACTGTATATGATGCAGCCGGAAGGTTTTGTCGACCCTGAGAATGCTAACAAGGTATGCAAGCTACAGCGATCCATTTATGGGCTGGTGCAAGCATCTCGGAGTTGGAACATTCGCTTTGATGAGATGATCAAAGCGTTTGGGTTTATGTAGACTTATGGAGAAGCCTGCGTTTACAAGAAAGTGAGTGGGAGCGCTGTAGCATTTCTCATATTATATGTAGATGACATACTTTTGATGGGAAATGATATAGAACTCTTGAACAGCATTAAGGCCTACTTGAATAAGTGTTTTTCAATGAAGGACCTTGGAGAAGCTGCTTACATACTAGGCATCAAGATCTATAGGGATAGATCGAGACACCTCATAGGTCTTTCACAAAGCACATACCTTGATAAGATATTGAAGAAGTTCAATATGGATCAGTCCAAGAAAGGGTTCTTGCTCATGTTGCAAGGTGTGAGATTGAGCTCGGCTCAATGCCCGACCACGGCAGAAGATAAAGAAGAGATGAGTGTCATCCCCTATGCCTCGATCATAGGGTCTATTATGTATGCCATGTCAGGTACCAGACCTGATGTAAACCTTGCTGTAAGTTTGGTAGGAAGGTACCAAAGTAATCCCGCAAGGAACACCGGACAATGGTCAAGAACATCCTAAAGTACCGAAAAGGACTAAGGATATGTTTCGTTTATGGAGGTGACGAAGAGCTCGTCATAAAGGGTCACGTCGATGCTAGCTTCGACACGCATCTGGATGACTCTAAGTCACAAACCCGGATACGTGTATATTTTGAGTGGTGGGGCAAGCTGGTGCGATTGCAAGCAAAGCATCGTGGCGGGATCTACATGTGAAGCAGAGTACATACCAGCCTCGGAGGCAGCGCATGAAGCAATCTGGGTGAAGGAGTTCATCACTGACCTAGGAGTCATACCCAATGCGTCGGGGCCGATCAAACTCTTCTGTGACAACACTGGAGCTATTGCACTTGCTAAGGAGCCCAGGTTTCACAAGAAGACCAGGCACATCAAGCGTCGCTTCAACTCCATTCGTGAAAATGTTCAAGATGGAGACATAGATATTTGTAATGTACACACGAACCTGAATGTAGCAGATCCGTTGACTAAACCTCTCCCTAGGGCAAAACATGATCAACACCAGAATTCCATGGGTGTTCGATTCATCACAATGTAACTAGATGATTGACTCTAGTGCAAGTGGGAGACTGTTGGAAATATGCCCTAGAGGCAATAAAAAATGGTTATTATTATATTTCTTTGTTCATGATAATTGTCTCATTATTCATGCTATAATTGTGTTATCCGGAAATCGTAATACACGTGTGAATACATAGACCACAACATGTCCCTAGTGAGCCTCTAGTTGACTAGCTCGTTGATCAACAGATAGTCATGGTTTCCTGACTATGGGCATAGGATGTCATTGATAACGGGATCACATCATTAGGAGAATGACGTGATGGACAAGACCCAATCCTAAGCATAGCTCAAAGATCGTGTAGTTCGTTTAGCTAGAGCTTTTCCAAATGTCAAGTATCATTTCCTTAGACCATGAGATTGTGCAACTCCGGATACCGTAGGAGTGCTTTGGGTGTGCCAAAGCGTCACAACGTAATCGGGTGACTATAAAGGTACACTACGGATATCTCCGAAAGTGTCTGCTGGGTTGGCACGAATCGAGATCGATTTGTCACTCCGTATGACGGAGAGGTATCTCTGGGCCCACTCGGTAATGCATCATCATAATGAGCTCAATGTGACCAAGTGTCTGGTCACGGGATCATGCATTACGGTGCGAGTAAAGTGACTTGCCGGTAACGAGATTAAACGAGGTATTGGGATACCGACGATCGAGTCTCGGGCAAGTAACGTACCGATTGACCAAAGGAATTGTATACGGGATTACTTGAGTCCTCGACATCATGGTTCATCCGATGAGATCATCGAGGAGCATGTGGGAGCCAACATGGGTATCCAGATCCCGCTGTTGGTTATTGACCGGAGAGGCGTTTCGGTCATGTCTGCATGTCTTCCGAACCCGTAGGGTCTACACATAAGGTTCGGTGGCGCTTAGGGTTGTAGAGATATGAGTATGCAGTAAACTGAAAGTTGTTCGAGTCCGGATGAGATCCCGGACGTCACGAGGAGTTCCGGAATGGTCCGGAGGTAAAGAATTATATATAGGAAGTGAAGTTTCGGCCATCGGGAAAGTTTCGGGGGTTACCGGTATTGTACCGGGACCACCGGAAGGGTCCCCGGGGTCCACCAGATGGGGCCACCTATCCCGGAGGGCCCCATGGGCTGAAGTGGGAGGGGAACCAGCCCCTGGTGGGCTGGTGCGCCCCTCCCCCTTTGGGCCCCCCTGCGCCTAGGGTTGGATACCCTAGGGGTGTGGGGCGCCTCCACTTGCCTTGGGGGGCAAGCCACCCCCCTGGCCGCCGCCACCCCTTGGAGATCCAATCTCCTAGGGCCGGCGCCCCCCCCCCCCTAGGGGGCCTATATAAAGAGGGGGGAGGGAGGGAAGCCGCATCCATGTTCTTGGCGCCTTCCTCTCATTTTGCTACACCTCTCCCTCTCGCAGACGCTTGGCGAAGCCCTGCCGAGATCGCTGATGCATCCACCACCACGCCGTTGTGCTGCTGGATCTTCATCAACCTCTCCTTCCCCTTGCTGGATCAAGAAGGAGGAGACGTCTCCCTGACCGTACGTGTGTTGAACACGGAGGTGCCGTCCGTTCGGTGCTAGGATCTCCGGTGATTTGGATCACGACGAGTACGAATCCCTCAACCCTGTTCTCTTGAACGCTTCCGCTCGATCTACAAGGGTATGTAGATGCACTCCTCTCTCTCGTTGCTAGATGAACTCATATATTGATCTTGATGAAACCGTAGGAATTTTTTTCTGCAACGTTCCCCAACACTTTGGATTGGCCAAACTTTTGGGAAGGGTTTCAGTCAGGTTATTACCACAATGAGGGGAACCATTGGGTACCTTGCTCCTGAATGGATCAGCGGAACTGCCATCACATCAAAAGTTGATGTTTAGAGCTACGGGGTGGTTTTGTTAGAGATCGTATCGGGCAGCAGGAAGTCGAGTAAGCAATCATCCTCACAAGATGGTGTTCATGAAGGATATTTTCCTGTGCGAGTTGCACGCAGTCTTGTTGAGGGAGACGTTGCAAGTCTGGTGGATGCGAAATTGTTGCGCGAAGTAAATCTGGAGGAGGTTGAAAGAATTTGCAAAGTAGTGTGCTTGTGTATTCAAGATGATGAGTTTGATCGACCCCAATTGCCCTCTTTGCGATCAAGACCAGCCTGCAAAGACGACGCCCGGCTCTCGTGTCGCCCCCCACGGGCGACCCGAGAGCGAACAACCCTAGCCGCCGCCAGTCCCTCCTCACCACCCCTCCTCTCCCCGCCGCCACCTGAGGCGCGCGCCGGCGCTGCTGCGCGTCCGCCGGTGAAGGTGGTGGTGAGGCCCTGCTGCCTTGCGTCGTCGCAGGGGGCGTCGGAAGTCGGGGCGGCGGCCCTGAGCGGGATGGCGGCGTCGACCTCTCCGGTGGGTGGATCTGCGGGTGTTGCCCGTCCCTGGTGGCCGCGTGGGTGGCGCTAGGGTGGTGGAGGCTTCTCGCGGCGGGGTCTGCTCCGGCAGCTGCGCCAGATCTGGATCTCGGCGCCTCTCTGTCAGCTTCCCCTGCCCTCGCCGTCTCTGCTCTCGGCCTCCCCATGGTCGCCGAGGCAGGATGGTTTCGCGGGCGTGGTGGTGGGAGGTCAGGGAAGGGGGAAACCCCTGGTCAACCTCGCGTCGACCTCGTCGTCGACGGTGGCGTTTCTGCTCTGTCTTCCCTCTTGAGGGGACGCTCGATCTCCCCCCCTCCCCCACCGCCTCCTCCCCAAATTCCCCTGGTGAAAACCTTGGCCAAGCCTGGCCAGACGCCGGCGGCGCTATGGCGTCGTGAACCTTCCTGGAGGCGGCGTCTTGGGGTGGGTGGGGATGTGGGTCTGCTCTGCGGTGTTGTGCATCGGTGGCGGATGTGTGCAAGCTTCAAGGTCGCCGGTGGTGTTGGTGGTGAAGGCGTGAGTCTGCAATCTCTTGTGGCTCCCTGCTGAGTTACTCCATGACTGGCCCGGTGTTACGGTGCCCTGCGCTTGGGCGAAGGGAGATAGTGGTCTCCCTCCAGCAGCGGGTGTGGTGAGTTGTGGTCTCTCCACCGTCGCGGCTCGGTCGACTCTGCGGCATGGCATGTGCTCTCTCTGCGTCTGCGTGTTCCTTGCTTTGCATCGCCCGGTCTGTCCTCGTTGTTTTCTTCAGATGTCAATCCAATCTGCGAGGAGTCTCCCTTAGGCTTGATCAAGATGCTTCATTTGTTAGCGGGTGTAATTGTCCCCTTTGCTCTGTAGTAGTGCCCACTGCTCCTTGCTTGTATTTTTTCAGTTTGCTCTCAAGCTAGGTTCTTTTCTTTCACAACACCATTGTACCCTAGCCGGTTGATGGCTTCATTAATTTGAAGTCGGGCTGATGGCCTTTATCTGAAAAATGAGTTTGATCGACCCACAATGAGTGAGGTGGTACAGTTTCTTGAGTGTCTCTCTGAAGTTGAGACACCTCCAGTACCAAGGTTACTTCAAGCTATTGCAGGACAGCAAAATCCGAAGATAATGTAGTCCTTAAAGCTTGGATTCTGGTTAAATCTCCCTTTTTATATGGTATAGTTGGGCGTACTGCTTTTCCCTTGTAATTTGGTCTCCCCAACAAGATAGGATAAGCAAATCAACCTGTGGTTGAGATGGTTAGGTGGACAGTGGTATCCCCAACCCACCAGGGTTCAAATCCTGGTGCTCGCATTATTCCTGGATTTATTTCAGGATTTCCGGCGATGCGCTTTCAGTGAGAGGAGACGTTCCCGTCGACGACGAGGCGTCTACGGTTGCTTCGTAAATCTCAAGATGATATGCAGGCTCAGTCTCTCGGAGGTGCTCATAGGGGTAGGGTGTGCGTGTATGCGTTCATAGGGGTGAGTGTATGCGCGTGTATATGAGCGCTTCTGTCTGTACTGATGCTCAAAAAAAAACAAGCTAGGATAACCACTATGCTAATCTTAAGATTCAGTTAAGGCCTGGCTACATTTGGGCTCAGGCAGAATTAGTTACGCTGCACATTAAGCACGCTCATGCTTTGATATTTTCGGTCAATGCAACTATGTCATGGTCGATCGGAATCATGCTAATGTTAGCACATTTGGGACTCAGTTAGCACAAATAAGAGGGGAATTACAGATGTTTCCAGTAACCCTAATGCCAAATTCCCCCCAAAATCATGAAACGCTAATCCTAAGATTTTTTTCCCCAAATTCCGAGACCTTAAATGCACAGTCCTGAAATGATTGGCCTCGGGATGCGGGATGCCTACCTTGCTTACCCTGGTCGATCTCCGGCCCGTCGGGGTCCGCACGGCCACGCGAATATGTTGATGGCGTGACGCCACCGTCTCCCTGGACGGCGTGCGGAAAGAACAGAGGCGCTGGACGAGCACGCTACGCGGCCTCCGCACCACGCACGTCGCCTATGCCGTCGCCTCGTGTCGCCCCGGCACGGGCGACCATCTCCCCGTCGTTCCTCCTCCTTGTACCACGCGCGCGATGCAGCTAGCGTCGTTCAACGAGGTAGCGCGCGGTCTCTAGCCGAGGCACGCTCCTCCGACGAACCGGTCTCTAGCCGAGGCACGCTCCTCCGACGAACGGCGCCATCGCGCCACCATTGGACCAAGCCGAATGGCGCCGCCGCGCCGTTAGCCATCGACATTTTTCCGATGGTGCGGTGAAATCAGCGAAAGGGAGGGAGAGAAATGACGAGGGTTCGCGGCCACCGGCAATGTTGTTCCACCAGGGCCTTCAGTTTGTTTTTTTAGCAAACCAGGGCCTTCGGGTTTTTTTTTTTAGACAATCCAGGGCCTTCAGTTGGCACAAACCAGCGAAAATCCTATTGGACGCTCGCTGCAACATTCAAAAATTGTTCGTGCTTTCAAAAATTGTTCGACCTTCCAAATTTGTGCTCCATTTCAAAATTTGTTCTCAACATTCAAAAATTGTTCGCGCTTTAAAAAATTGTTCGCATCGTTTCAGAAACTGTTCACCTTTTAATGTTTTATTCACAAAACAAAAAACATTTTGTTTCAAAAAAATTCCCATTTCAAAAAATTTGTTCACAAATACAAAAACTGTTCACATGTTTAAATTTTGTTTGCAAATGCAAAAATGCATGGGAATTTCAAAAAAATGTTCCAAATGTTGTTCACAAATTCAAAGCTGTTCAGGAATTTCGAAAATTCTTCATGTTATTCAAATTTGTTCACAAATTAAAAATATGGTTTCAAAATTTGTTCACATGTGAAAAAAAATCTTCTCATTTTAATTTTTGTTCAAAATTCAATAGTGTTTGCAAATTTTAAAAAATATTCCTTTTTCCAAATTTTGTTCACATATTGAAGGTTCATGTTTTTCAAAATTAGTTCGCAAATTAAAATAATGCTAGAATTTTGTAAAAGTAGTTTTAAATTTTGAAATGTATTCAATTTTTAATTTCTTATCGTTTTCTATAAATGTTTTGTGTTTACAATAACTAGTTCATTATTTCAAAAAAGGTTCTCATATTTAAGTTTTTGTTCCATTTTTCAACTTTTTTGAGTGTCCCAAATAATGTTTCGTTTCAAAAAGTATTTCCTTTAAAAAATTCTTGTTTGGCATTTTTGTAAAAAGTTTTAATCTACCACGTATTATAGTTCATATATACCGGGCTGCCACTTTACACACTAAATCTCAGTTATACAGTGGCTATGGACGCGCTTTCATGGCAGGAGGACTTGTGTTCGATCCCTCACCCACAAGTTTTTATGGAATTTTGTTAATTTGTTTTATTTTTTTCTGCTTATGTTTGTTTTTTTTATATTGGCGCTGCCACACTTTCACAAATAGATTGCCTGGCTAGCACATAGCGGGCGCATGTAGAGATCATGGGTTCGATTCCAGAACTGGCGCCTTTTTTGGCATCTTTTTCATTCAGCGAAGGACAGCGAATGGACAGGCCCACGTGAACCGCATCCTGTGCGAAACGGCGACTTCTTATCTTTTTCATTCAGCGAAGGACAGCGAATGGACAGGCCCACGTGAACCGCATCCTGTGCGAAACGGCGACTTCTTGCCGCAATAAGCGGCATATAGGAGGTCCCACAAACCAGATCGAGGCGGAGCAGTTGGCGGGCCTGCGGCTGCTTCTTGCGCCACGAAGGTTTGTTCATACTACCACTCCCCAAACGGAAGCTATTGCCTATTGGCATCTCTTTGGCATTATTTCTTTCAAAAAAAAATCTTTTAGCATTATGGTCCTATTTTCCACTCCCTCTGTATGAAAATATAAAACGTTTTTGACACTACGATAATATCAAAAAATGTATCAAAATATGAAACGTTTTTTACACTACGATAATATCAAAAAATGTATCAAAATATAAAACATTTTTGACACTACGATAATATCAGAAAATGATACTGAGACTGACTAGCTGAATGTTCTTGCGTTGTCACAGACTAGTGAAAAAATAGATGCATGTTTGTTGCTTCCAACACAATAACAAAATGGTGGTATATAGATATTGCTCAAAAGTAAATTATATCATGAATTCTTTTGCATTGTTGCACTTTGGCAACCAGCTAGTCAGTCTGAACGTATTTTTAGAAAACAAAGTACACAATTCCCTGACTTGGGCCTTGACCAAATGTCCCTCCATAATTCCCTGGGAGAGGTTAGCACGTGCCTTTCCATCCCTTTATATCCCTAGGATAGGGCCAGGATCCCTGGGTTTTCCCCATGAACCAAATGAGCCCTTAGGCCTTGTTTGGTAGGAGTGGATTTGAGAGGTTTGGGGAGGAGGGGATTTCAGGGGATTTGGTGAATCCCCCTCTTCCACCCAATCCCCTCACATCCCCTTGAAACCTGAAATCCCTCTCCTGCCACAATCCCCTCCATATAAAACACTGTTTGGTAGGCAGGGATTGCCCTATTGAGTTAAAATGGTATAAAAGAGTTAAAAATCCAATCTTTACAGGTTAAATAGCATCATAGCAAGACAAACTTGCTAGAAAATTGTGAATGACACCTAATAAAAATGTGACAGCAGTTCTTCACATCTTGACTTGGAATCAGTATCTCATCACAGCAATATCAATCACATCACAGCAACATAATCTCTCATAGCTCACAATCAATTATATTTTTACAGACCAAGCAAGGGTGAGAATGATGTTGTCCTACAGATGAATTGACAGCGGGTTCCTCTTGACGACGGACGAGCCTTCCTCCAACAGACTTGAAACCTCAAGAATCTGCAACACAGCAAAGGTATTTACACCTTCTATAAACAAGGGGAGCGTAATGTTGTATTACTATTGAGTAAAGGAAATATAACTGCTAGCTACCACTTCAAGCAAATGATGTTCTTCAAAACACATTTATTAAACTGCAGAACACAATTTCTGAGTTTTGTCACACCGATGGGTGGAGATATTAATAAGGCTTAAATCTAGCTCCTATCTTGTTAAAATTACCCCTCCGTCCCACATATAAGACGCTTTTGCAAGCATATTTAGCTTGCAAAACGTCTTGTCTTGTGGGACGGAGGGAGCATTAAAATTGTTTCCGACTGAAAACTGTATCTTCACATGTAGCTGGATGAATTTCCTAACACAAGAAAAATTGTGTATATGCACATATGCTGCTAAGACATACAGAAATCAGGGGGACAACTGTACTATCCATACCAAAGGGCAGAAGGAATACACATGCAGTGATGTGAAAATATCACACATCCATAAGAAGCAATTATTGTGCATCAAGTTAATTATCTGACAAAACAGACAATTGGCTCAACAATGTACATTGTCAGTACATCAGGTGAGACAACCTCAAGACTAGCTTGCCCTTCCCTCCTCCCAAAAGGCAAGCACTATGACTAAATGCCGGTATGGGAATAGAAAGCTAACACCTAAGCAACTGCAATGATCTGTAATTCCTACTGTCTCACAAAACTATGTAAACATTTCTACTGAAGTCCTCCCAAAAGGCAAGCACTATGTTAATGAAGTAACGGCAAGTGCAACTAAGTTTGCGCGCCAAATTATGTGCAAACATTTCTACTGAAGTGCTCGCAGCGATCATAAAACTATGCAAAAAATTGTAGAAAAGTATATAGGGATTTGCATTCTGAATTTCGAACGATTAGTTGAGATCGCATTTCAAAATCTTATCCAGTTTGCCATTGACTACTATATAATGATTATGCAACTTCCTAGATACCAGCCTACCAGGCATGGACAATTCTGATTTTGCAACTAACTATAAAGGCATCTTATTCTTAGGACATGTCACATGTGTGCGTCTACCCTGCATCCAGCGATTTGTCGAGTAATGTTCTAGCTAGCTAGTACAAGCATTGAGAGAGGGAATTCCTTGACACGAAACATTGGCGAGGATAAACTTTAATGCACACTTGGCATCATATGTAAGTAGGAAAATTGTCAAATCACGCAGATAAACTTAGCATTATGTTTTCCAGACAGTAACATTCTAGGTAGCTGATAATTCATGTCGCTAGTATCACATCCAGCATTAACATGTTTTAATTCCAAGGGCAGCAGTAAAGCTCAATATAGATATTATGACAGGAATTGTAAATCCTTTTTTCTATAATTTAAACTGTTATATATCAAATAGCTGAACAAAAGTGATAGTATGACATGAATTGTAAACTAGACAGCTAGCAGGACGAGCTCCCGAACTGACCACTCTGTCCTTCCGTGTCTACGTACCAATTAACTACTAGCAACAACAGTTATACAAAGATAATATATTACTGCATTATTCAGTTTTGAGTCAAGCTGTGCCTCAAACGGAAAGCATCAGCTATTAGGCTAATAAAAAATATAGGAGAAAAATAAATGAAAAACTGATACAAACTAGTAAATCACTGTATGTCCTATAATCTCATGTAAATCATTGTAAATCATCGTCTCCAATCCAAATATGCTCAAATTAAATAGAGGCCGATAATCTCATGTAGGATTACATTTAACCTTTTTCTCAGTATTGAGGACCTACATGTTTATACAGAGCCAAAACTGCTAGAGTAAACTTGTTGTCGTATAGACAGTTGAAGTGGTCGTGGACTGCATTGTTGCAGCCATAATCACTTGTAAATTTGTATGCATTATTTAAGCTGAATTGATCTGACGCTCAATAGCTATCCAAGCCATGATCAAATTCTGTATAGTTCATCATATTTGTGGTAACCCAGGAAATTTACTTAATGCTAAAATACAATTGTATTTGTGAAACAAAGGAGCCAATCTAATATCTCAAGGCAGTGTTGCCGCTTGCCGGTAGGCTTCACTGAAACATGTGATACAACAATACTGATGACAGCAAGATGATAGACATCAGATCAGGCACAGATCTTAGAACAGCTCCGCCCGCTGCACACCATCACCATTACCATCACCCAAGGTCGAGCGGGAGGACTGCCGGGAGGACGAGGAGGAGACCGCGGGTCTCCCTGTATGCGCGACCGCCGCCGGTGCCCAAGCGGCAGAGGACGTCTCGTTGTCGCCGCCGAGCTCCTCCGCGAGCATCACCACGGGAACGGAGGGGCAGCCTGCACGGAGGTTGCGGCTGCTCTGGATAGGCTGGCGGGACGACGAGCGGGCTGAGGCGTGCCAAGCAGATGAAGGCGACACGGCTGGAGGACCGCCGCTGGAGGCCATGCGGGAGGGCAGCCATGGAGAGGAGGGAGGGAGGGAGGGGCTGCGATGACTAACCACCGGGAGAAGTCTAGTATGCTTGGGAGGAGATCGCCGGCGTCGAGGCGTCAGGCGGCGCGGCATCTTAGGGAGGAGTTGGCGCGGCGACTTGGGAGGAGTCGCGGCGGCGTGTCTGAGTCAAGCGGCGGCGAAGTCGCGCGGCGTGTCGGTCAGTCAGGCGACCAATTCCTCGAGGGGGCCTCGAGGGTTCAAGCCCGTGGAAGCTAGTGGGTCGAAGGGGAATCGGGAGGCCTGGGCCTTCGAAGCCACGCTTACCAAACAGGCCAACGGGTATTTGCGAGGTTTCTGGGCCCCTCGTGGATTTTCCTTTCGAAACCCCTCCAATCCGCTCGCGCCAAACGAGGCCTTAAGAGTCACCGATTCCAGAAATATTTCGAAGAGAAAACCAGAATATTTTGGAAAACCGGGACTTCCCGAAGTGTCCTAGAAGCCACCAGAAGGTCAAGGTCTCGGATTACGGAACCTTTCGGACTATTCCTGGAGGCTCTAAAGAAAACCAGAATTTTTTGGAAAAAACAGGACTTCCCGAAGTGTCCTAGAAGCCACCAGACCGTCAAGGTCCCAGATTACGAAATCTTTCGGACTATTCCAGACCACCAGTACTATCCAAATAATATCCATCAGCATGAACATATGACCACTACTATGTTAAGATAATCCACCTATTAACATGTGAACATAAATATTTTCAACGGGGTTTTTTCCTGCTATCAAAAGCAACAACACAGTACTTGCATGTTTGCAGTCATCACCTCAAAAGGGAGATCAAAGATCGACACACAATATTTTCAACTACGTCATATCCTTGTTTGGTCCTCAGATGATAAAAAATACCTAATCATAGACATCAATTAGGAAATTAGAAGCTAATCTAAATTTAGAAAACAAAGATGATTACAAGAAAACAAATTAGTATATACGGCTTTCTGACTGTGTGACTTATTAATGAACATAGCACATGAAATAATAGCATGTTTAATCATGCAATGACCAGTTACAGTATTAACCTTTTCTTAATTATAATATTAAGCTTGTCTTGCATGTCAAAATAAATTGTCGCATATGAAAGGACTAACGCTGATGTACAATATCTAAAATACTTGTTGTAAAATTTGTGACTCTAAACAGTCCTAAATTTTAAACAAAGGTACTAATTATAACTTAATGACAACACTAACAACATCATGCATGTGGAAAGAAAACACAGATGAACATAGCTAATATTGATCGATCTACAACATTTGCAACTACATCTTGTCGAAATTAGTACTATAAGTGCACCATATCTCGTCCGGTCACATTTCAGAAATTCAGTAATACAACATCACTTATATAATTACAAGCTCAAAAACAAACTAATTTGCACGGTGCATGTCACAAAAAAGTCATGTATTACATAGCTCATACCTTGAGGTTCAACTTCTTAGTTCACTTCTCGCGACAAATCATACTCCAAATGACTCACCAAAATGATCAACTAATGCCTAAACCAGCAGAGGGTACATAATTAGGAGCTAATCAAGCAAATCAAAAATAGCATGCATGCGAACGAAAAACACATAAATGGATAGATCTTACCTTGATCTATATTTTCTTCAACTACAACATCTTCTGAATCGGCCTTCAAATCGATCAAAATCGCAATCAAAGTGGCTATTTCTCCTCAGCGTTCTTAGTTGGAAAGGAAGAGAGCACGAGGTCAAATTTTGCCTCCATATATACTACTCCCAACGTCTCAAAATAAGTGTCTCGACTTTGTACCAACTTAGTACAAAATTGTACTAAGCTTGAGACACTTATTTTGGGACGGAGGGACAAGAAGGCGAGCACCCGCTCAAGCCCCTCCGCTTCAATGCTGGCCATGGCCTTACGCTGTACTTGTACCAGTTTGATGGAGTGAAAGGACTTGCCAGTATACAGAGGGCCATGGCAGAGGGCAGCACAAATTTGGCTGCATCATGGTTACAAAACCAATGGCCAGCGAAGAAGAGCCATAGAATTGACACGGTGGCGCTTGCCGTATGAGATGGTACCGCCGCCGCTCTGCTCACGACACAGCTGAAGTTGGGCCAATATTTTGGTTCGTACGACAAGCAGCAGCAAGTAACAACCGAAAGAACACATAGTATGTAGGAAATCCTGCTCAATTTGCCAGCGTGGCCTTCAGTCCCGGCCCTTTACTTTGGGTCATCAGAATCACAAGCCCAAGCACTTGGCTTTACCCGTTAGAAACACAGACTCTCCTTATTTGCTTGTATAAACAGGAAAGAGCAAAGCTACTTGGGTCTCCAACTTCTTGTGCTAGGTCCAGCTCTCAGCTCTCATACACAAGCTCCTCTCTGCTGCCCTCCGGCAAGAATGCATTCGCAGGGACCGAGACTTCCTTCACCTCAGGATCATCAACGCCCTACACAAATAAATGCACAAGCAATGGTTCACAACCAACCAACAAAAGTAATTAGCAGTGTCTTAATTATTAGAAGACATAGTTGCCTTAACAACAGAAATGCCATTTACCATGAACACAGCTCTGAGCTCTTTCTTCTTAGCTTCCAGCTGTAAAGAGAGGATTTCATGCAGTCAGCAACAGCAAAGCAGCAAAAATGTTAAAGAGACTCTATAGGAAATAGACCGTCGTGTCATACATCGTCATAATCCCAGTAGCTCCACTCTGAATAGCATCCAAATCGTATACCAACATTCAAGTGACCACCATTGTATTCATCAGCACTGTTGGGGTGCTTCATATTGACACTTCCATTGTTGGTACAGCCATAGCAGTGTCCTTCATCAAGGAAAAAAGAAAGAAAACAAGAGTTAGCCGCAAAGTGATCCACCGGGCACGAACTTGTATAATAACAGCTGACTAACTGAAGGTATAAGACTTCTGTGTATGCAGCCATGCTGGGCATAAGCTCAACTTAGTGCCACCCACCAAAGGCAATACTTGATATAAGGGGAGGGTATAGCATTACCATTATCGGTAGGTTTAATCATGCAGAAGCAGCTGACCGACAGTTCTTCATGTTTTACTGGTCGCACATATTTGACTTCGACAAAGAATAGATCTTCGATGCCACGATCAGCTCCTTTAGTCAAAGTGAAATTGAGATGATAGTACCACCCACGCTTCTCATTGAATACTTTGCACTCCACAACATCTTTGAGTTCATACGCAAAATCCTAAAATATGAAGCATGGGTCAGATCAACAACTCTTACATGGATAAATCAGTACAAGACATAGGGATATCGTGATAGTGGGGCAGAGAGTGAAGGCAGGTTGGAGAGAGAGAGAGAGAAGAGAACAAACCCCCAAAAGACTGTGGTCCTCGTTATGCTTGTCCACCAAAGCTTGAAGTAATCGGCGCCTTCCATTACGGGCTCTCTCAGCGTGATCTGATTTTGAACGCTTCCTTGCGCCATCAGGCCAGTAAAGAGCTGCTTCTATGGCCATTTCCAGTGAAGAAACCCCGCCTTGGTGCATTAACCTAATTTATATCCAAATTATGGTCAGTGGCAATTCCCAACAGTGGAGAATAGAAAGTTATACAAGGACCATATAAATGCTACCAATAGGGCTATGATGCACTAGTTTGCATAGAATGCTGTTAAAATAATTCATGCTAGTGATCAACAAATATATATAAGCTCCTGGTCCATCATTGATTTCATATATATATATATATGCAGAACAGAACTGCACATGCCTATATATATATATATAAGCTCCTGGTCCTTCATTGATTTCATATAGCAAACTGCTTTCACCAGAAAATGGATCTTAACTTTCTAGCTAACAGCATCAAAATAAACAGAGGTGCGTGGGGCAATGGGCTGCTAATCAACTGTGCATATTAGGGTTCAGATAGGAATATACAAAGTGGTGCATTGTTTGCTTGTTTGTTTGCATGTGGCTAGTTAAGTCTGAACATATTCAATTGCAGGTGTGCAAACAGAACAAAACCAGGAGAAACAAGTGGTTGAGGAACTTTACAGTTTTGGGTCCCTATGTTGAAGAAAATAGCGATCCATGGCTTTGTCAGCTTCATCTAGGCTCTGAAACGGCCCGCCCGCAAAAGGATACGTGTGGAAAGAGCCCCCGTGATCGACCCTGATGTAATACAACATTCCCCAGTCACGTCGCAGCCGTTCCCAAATGCCTGACCCAGGAGGTGATGGTGCCGAGGCCATAACAGTGTCCTGATCCGGCTGCCCGGAAGGAACGGCGGGCGATTTCTCCTCCAATGTTGTAGCGCTCAGCGACTGCTTGAGGGACGACACATCGGCAGCAGGTTCCGGAGGCCTCTGCAGCGCGGGTGGTGAACCATGCTTCCCGTCCGCCACCACGAACTCGAATTGGAAAATCCTATCGCTGGAAAATGCAATCCAAATGCACATCAATCGATTATTAGCAAGCAAAACATTAAGAACAACAACAACAACAACAAAAATCGGTTTCAACTAGAAGATGGTCGTATGTACGTTGAAGGCGGCGGCGGATCGTTGGGCTTCCTCCGGCGATGCCAGTTGAGGTAGATGGAGGCGTAGCGCGCGCGGACGGCGTCTTCGAGATCCGCGAAGTCCCGGAACGGCCCGCCCGTCACGGGGAGGTGCCTGGGGAGGTACGTGCCGTCCCTGTTGACGCGGACATGGATCGTGATCGGGTGGAAGCCGCCGGTGGGGATGCGCCGGGGGAGGGACTCCGGAGGAAGATGCTTGGGCGCCATGAGGAGGGCCGCCTGCCGGCCGGCTTGATTGGGGGAGGAAGACCTACGCGGCGGGATTAGGGTTCGGCGATTTCGTCGGCGAAGAGGGGATTAGGGTTCGGCGAGTTCGTCGCTTGGGGAGGAGACGGTGGGGAAAAAAGAGATTGAGAAAACTGCGCACGCGGTTGGGTCGGGTGGGTTCTATACTCGGCTTGTCGTGCGGCCCGCTTGGAGCTCGGGCCGAATAGGGCTAGATTCTCCTTGTTGGCGATGAAAATACTGATATACTTTTTTGGTCCTCATGAAGAAGAAAAACATACAAGGACTTTTGCTCAAAACAAAAAAGAACATATAAGGGCTTCTTTGATGGTCCAGGATCTCTATAATCAATTTCCCCGAACCCGTCTTCGTGTTCTGTGTTTGGACCATGCTATTCTTCCCTTTGATGCCGAAGAAATTTTGAAAATCCCGCTGTGCACTAGACGGATAGATGATTTTTGGGCTTGGAGCGAGACCCCGAGGGGAATTTTCACAGTTGCGTCGGCATATCGCATGCTTGTGACAACAAAAATCAGCAGAGAAAGTTGGTTGGAAGGAAGAGAGGAGTCATCGCTTATAAACAGGGAGAGTGGGGAATGGAACAAGTTGTGGAAATTGCATGTACCTTCTAAGATCAAAGTGTTCGCATGGCGGCTGGCGAGGCACTCAATCCCTTCCAGCGAGGTGCTACACCACCGCCATATGGCAACGACTACAGCTATGCGGAGCTCGGGATACATGGAAGCACGCGTTACTCGAGTGTCCGATGTCTCGCTGCACTTGGGCATTGTCTTCGGAAGTAGTATTGGATCATCTTTGCATCGTTCAACACGACAGTGCGAAAAGATGGTTGTTTGCCCTTCAAGAGAGCCCCAATGCCGATGATTTTATCAGATTGGTGGTCACTCTTTGGGCAATCTGGGGAGCTATAAGAAAAGCAATACACGAAGGAGTATTCCGTAGTCATCGGTCCATCGATGGCTTCATAAGATCCTACTTGTCGGAGATCAATATGATCTACCCCCAGAAAGTCGCAGTGGCCAATGCAACTACAACAAGGCCACGACGGTGGTTGCCGCCTGTGGAGAATCATGCCAAGATAAACACGGAAGCAGCAGTCTGTAAGTGCATCTAGTGCCACCCCTAGTTGGTTTTGGAGTATTGACGACAAACCTGGTTGAGGGACTAATGTGTTTGTGAGAATTGCAGGATAACATAGGTAGTAGTCCCTCATTGATTCGGTTTACCTACCGGAGATGACCCCTAAAAATGTGTGAAGACATTGAAGACAATGGTGGTCTGTGAAGCTATTCACATTAAAGACTATGACATGAGAAGACATCGAGTGAAGACTATGGAGCGCGAAGACTTAGTTGTTTCATTGTTTCCTTTTCTTCTTTATTGAGTCATAGGAACCACCGCACTGCTAAGTGGGGTCTAAGTGAACAAAGTCAGAGTGACTGAAGTGATGCTCAACCAAATCCTATGTCTTCGAGCGAAGACAGTGAAAGCAAATCTTATCCAGAGTCGGATGAGTCAGCTTTACTTGTAGCCCAAGTCAAGCTGTCGCGTGTGTTTGAAATCTGACCGTTGCGGCACGTGTCAGTTCCTTAGTGACTCGGGTTCATTTCGGACAAAATCAGGTCGGGTTGCCCAGTGGCTATAAATAGCCCACCCCCTACACCATAAATTGGTGGCTGCTCAGAGTTAGTACACGGCTTTTGTCGTTTGAGAGCAACCCACCGCCGAAGCTTTCGAGAGAGAATCCTTGCGAGGACAAAGCCCAAACCACCCAGAGCCCAAAGAGTGTTTGGCATCACTGAAGTCTTTAT
This sequence comes from Aegilops bicornis, assembly GCA_021605145.1. Classification (NCBI taxonomy): domain Eukaryota; kingdom Viridiplantae; phylum Streptophyta; class Magnoliopsida; order Poales; family Poaceae; genus Aegilops; species Aegilops bicornis. The sequence continues at coordinate 852,493,308 of CM038670.1, read as the reverse complement.
GTCTGCGTGATCTGAAGACTTGTTACACTTGAGGACTGTGAATCCTCCAGCAGGTTAGGCGTCGCGTTCTGAGCATCCAAGAGTCATTGTGGATTGCCGGTGAACAAAGTCTATGAAGGTTTGGAAGTCTACCTTGAAGACTTACCAGAGTGATTGGGCGGGGACTAGGTGTCCTTAGCTCAAGGGGAATAAGGTGAAGACGCGGTCTTCTGAGTTGAATCTCAGCCTCCCTAACCAGACTTACAGTTGTCATAGCAACTGGAACCGGTCGACCAAATCCCTGTCCTCCTGAAGCTACTGGTTCTATCTCTCACTTCTCTCTACTTACAGTTTGTCTTCGTGAAGTCATTGCCTGCTTGCACTATCTGTTTGACTTTACTGTGTGACTACCTGTTCTGATTGGCTTCGTACTATCTTCCATCCTGATCTTTACTACCTAGATGCTATTAGTCTTCGTGCTTTCACTTCATTGAATACTTGACTATGGCTTGTCTAGTGTAGTCTACCTTCCGCTGCATACGAATAGTGTCGTTTCTATTGTTTGTCTTCGAAACTCCCACGTTGTGAAGACTTTCATAAAAATCGCCTATTAACCCCCCCCCCCCTCTAGTCGATAACTAGCCCTTTCAATTGGTATCAGAGCAAGGTACTCCCTTGTTCTGTGTGATTCGGTTTAACCACCTGGAGTTTTAGCTATGTCGACTGCAGGGATAATCAAAGTCTCCGCTGCGTGCCCCATCTTCGATGACACTAAATATCCCTACTGGAAGAATAGGATGCGCATGAATCTTGAAGCCATTGATGTCGATCTGTGGTATGTCGTCAAGAACGGCGTTCCCAAGACTGGTGAAGGTGTCACCCCTGCTGATGTCAAGAAGTTCATACAACTGGACTCTACCGCCAAGAACATCATCTGTGGTCATCTGACCAAAGGACAATATGGCCGTGTGAGTGCTCTGGAAACATCAAAGCTAGTCTGGGACTGGCTCTCCAAGGTCAATGAAGGCGTCTCAACTCAGCGAGATCAACGGATCAGTACTCTCTGCAACCTCTTCAACCGCTTCAAGAGACACGACAATGAGAATGTCCAGCTCACATTTGATCGCCTCACTAATATCACAAATGAGCTCCAAGCACTCGGCACCACTAAGATTACGAAGCATGAAATAGTGAAGACTCTACTGAGATCTCTTGAGAGCTCATTTGACACCTTAGCCCTGATGATACAAGAACGCCCTGACTTCAAGACACTCGATCCGTCTGACATACTTGAGAGGCTCAACACACATGAGTACCAGCTATCTGAGAAACGAGATATCTATGGCCCCAACTATGGCCGAACTCGCGTTTTGAAGGCAAAGGCTGCTGCTTCCTCATCTGAAGAAGAATCTGACTGCAGTTTTGGTGATCCTGAAGACATTGGAAAGGAGCTTGCTATGCTTGTGAAGAAGTTCCAGAAATTCACCAAGAAGAAAGGCTTCAGAAAGTCTTCACGATCCAGCTCAAGGAATGATGAAGCTTACGCCTATGACCACAAGAAAAGAACACATCACAAGTGCAAGAAACCGGTCACTACATCTACGAGTGTCCACGGTGGGACAATGAGAAGAAGAAGAAGAAGAAGAGCAAAGAATATGATTCTGATGACAAAAAGAAGAAGAAATCCTCAAAGTCTTCTTCCAAGTCTTCATCACACAAGAAGAGCTCATCTGGCAAGGCTCGTGCTTTTGTTGGCAAGGAAATGGATTCAGAGGAGGAGTCTGCTTCTGAGGACGCGGAGGTGGATTCTGAGGAGGAGTCTGAATCTGGTGTTGCGAGTCTGGATCTAGCTACAGCCTACATCGCCAAGTCCATCTTCAACACCGAAGACAATGGCTCCGTCACCAACGCTGATGATAATGACAAGGATGACTCGCCTCCCACCTACTGCTTCATGGCACGTGGTGCCAAGGTAAAATCACGCGATGCTTACTTTCAGACATCAAGTGAAGATGACTCTGATGGTGAATCCAAACCTAGTTACAAAACACTTGCTAAAATTGCAACTGAACAACAGAAAGCTATGGAACATACTCAAAAACTGTTAGACAAAAGGGATGACCTGTTGGATGCGGAAATGACCAAGTCTCTGTCCTTAATTGAAGATATCAAAAATCTTCATGTTAAGTACCAGGAACTTGAAGGTCGACATGAATCGCTCTCAACTTCTCATGAAAAGATTTCCTATGATTATCTTCAAAGGAAGCGGGAACTTGAGAAATTGAGATCGGCTCATGAAAGATCTTCAAAAGGAGAACGAAGTCACTTGCTCAGCAGATCAGTCCCGCTCGGGAAGGATTTGAACCACCATGCCTAAAATGCATTGAGCGTGATAACGCTGCCTCATTCTTGAATGTTCTATTGTCGCTCTTTGTTGCAATATCTTCAAGCTGGCGATGTGGTAACTAACCCCTCTGTGAGGATACCACTACTATTCTTGATGAGAATGCTAGGTTGAAGACACCTGCTTAAGGCAGAGATGTACAAATGTTTCAAAGGGCATCGGACATTATGTGATGTCCTCAAAAGCGGTCTGAACCGAAACCCTAGGAAAGAGGGTGTTGGGTTCGAGAGGAAAATGAATGTTGATGGAGTCGTCTTTGGAAGCTGAGCGGTACCCCAAAACCACATGGGTTCTTTGCCAAAGGAACCTTCAGTAGATCCATCCACCTTATCTGGTTTCACTTGTGCTAACCCCATTATCATTGATGAATCCTTTGATGCAAACTATAAACTGTTTAAGAATCAGAATGGTGAAGTGTTTGCCAGGTATATTGGTACTAACTGCAGGAATGGGCCACCTATGAAGAAGATATGGGTACCCAAAAGCTGTCTTGAGAATCTTCCAGTGAATGTCGTCATGACACCACCTGGGAAGAAGACAAACCCCAGACCAAAGGCTTCATACAGACAGAGGACTCACCTGAGTGACTCTAACACCAATGTTTTGCAGGAAAATCATACTCAGACCCATGAATATGAGCGTGTTTCCTTGAACCGCTATGTTCATAGAACAAAGAACTTTTCTGCTTATTCTTATGAGTATTATTCACCTCCTGCAAGGCTATTTGCTAGGGCTCCAAAGCTGAAGTTCTCAAATGATGCACTTAGACTCATTGCTTCTAAGCCACCCCTGAAAATGTGGGTGGTTAAGAAAACTTAACTCTCTTTTGCAGGGAAAGGTCTCCAGCCGGAAATCAAAGGCGTCCAAAACTAATGCTGGGGACCTTAAACATCTTGTGGGGTGCAAGATAAAATGCCCAAATGGTCTTACTATGTACTTCGTTCCAGGATTCCTTAACACTCATCCTATCTATCCTAACCAAGATCTGAATTTTCATGTTCCACTTGTTCGTCAAATGTTTATGCTTCACAACTCGCTTGGTGAAGCCTATCCCCCAAACTACACTATAGGCTATGACACCTCGTACTTCAGAATGGATTATGGACAGTGGATGCACTAACCACATGACTGGCGATCGAAGTCTTCTGATGGATTCAACACTACGTCCATCAGACAAGAGTCACATCACATTTGCTGACACTAGTAAAAGCAAGGTATTGGGTCTAGGTAGAGTTGCAATATCAAGGGATCATCACATGGATAAAGTGATGCTTGTTAAATCCCTTGGTTTCAACTTAATGTCTGTCTCAATGCTTTGTGACTTAAACATGATTGTGCTATTTGGAAAATATCGATGCCTTGTGTTAATGGAATCTGACAAGTCTCTAGTCTTTAAAGGGTATCAGAAAGATGATCTGTATATGTAGATTTCCCAGCAGGACCACATATGACCGTATGTCTTCTAGCAAAAGCGTCAGAATGTTGGCTTTGGCATCGAAGGCTAGGACATGCTGGCATGAAGAACTTGCACACTCTCGTGAAGAAGAAGCATGTCGTGGGCATCGAAGGCGTCAAGTTCAAGAAGGACCATCTGTGTGGCGTCTGCGAAGCTGGAAAGATGACCAGGGCCAAGCATCCCTCGAAGACAATCATGACTACATCTCAACCCTTTGAGCTGCTACACATGGACTTATTTGGCCCTACTCACTACTCTACTCTCACTGCTACTACTTGCCTCTATGGTTTTGTCATTGTTGATGATTACTCTAGATATACTTGGGTGCATATAATCCTCTACAAGACTGAAGTGCAGGATGTCTTCAAACGCTTTGCCAATCGTGCCATGACGAACTATGGCATCAAGATCAAGCATATCAGAAGCGACAACGGCATTGAGTTCAAGAACACCGGCCTCGACCTCTATCTGGATACTCTGGGTATCACTCATGAGTTCTCTGCTCCTTACACACCTCAGCAGAATGGCATTGCAAAGCGCAAGAACATAACTCTTATTGAGATGGCCCGAACGATGATTGATGAGTACAAGACTCCACGGAAGTTCTGGCCTGAAGCCATTGACACTGCTTGCCACATCATCAACCGTGTTTATCTTCACAAGCTTCTAAAGAAAACATCCTATGAACTCCTAACTGGTAAGAAGCCAAATGTAAGCTACTTCAGAGTATTTGGTGCTAGGTGCTGGATCAAGGATCCACATCACACGTCAAAATTTGCACCAAAGCACATGAAGGTTTTATGCTTGGTTATGGAAAGGATTCGCACTCCTATAGAGTCTTCAACCTCTTTCACTATAAAGTGGTTGAAACTTTGGATGTGCGGTTCGATGAGACTAACGGCTCACAAAGAGAGCACCTGCCAAATGTGCTAGATGAAGTACCTCCAAGTGAATCAATCAAGCAAATGGGAATTGGAGAGATCATACCTTCTGAGAATCAGACTGGAGAAGAACTTATCATTTCTGCACCTAATCAACCTGAAGACAATGCTCAGCCTGAAGACAATCCCCCAAATGATGACATTGATCGGCAAGAGCAAAATCTTAAATCCTGTTCATCCTCGTGTTGCAAATGAAGTTCAGATTGAGAAGATAATTGACAGCTTGAATGCACCTGGTCCACTCACTCGTTCAAAAGCAACTCAAAGAGCAACACAGCTAACTAATTTCCGTGGGCATTTTGTATTCGTCTCAATCTCTGAACCCAAGAAAGTCGATGAAGCCTTCATGGAACCTGAATGGATTCAAGCTATGCAAGAAGAGTTTCAACAGTTCAAGCTGAATAATGTGTGGGAATTGGTCAAGCGTCTTGATCCTCGGAAGGACAATATCATTGGCACCAAGGATATATCGCAACAAGCAAGATGAGCATGGACAAGTCGTCAGAAACAAGGCTCGTCTCGTTGCACAAGGTTACACTCAAGTGGAAGGAATTGACTTCGATGAAACATTTGCTCCGGTGGCAAGGCTTGAAGCCATTCGCATACTGCTAGCCTATGCAAATCATCACAACATCCTTCTGTATCAAATGGATGTGAAGAGTGCTTTTCTCAATGGAAAGATAGAAGAAGAAGTATATGTCGCACAACCTCCGGGCTTTGAAGATCCAAAACATCCTGATATGGTATACAAGCTCAACAAGGCACTGTATGGCCTCAAACAAGCCCCTCGTGCTTGGTATGATACGCTCAAAGACTTCCTGAAGAGCAAAGGCTTCAAACCTGGTTCACTAGATCCTACACTTTTCACGAAGACATATGATGGTGAACTGTTTGTGTGCCAAATCTACGTGGATAACATTATCTTCGACTGCACCAACAAGAAATGTTGGGGATATAACTATTTGAGTAAGCCGCCCAGGAGGGGCCGGGTTACGCAAAGAAGACTCACCAGAAAGAAGCCCAAAGACCAAGCACGAAGATGGCGGTTCAATAAAGGGTCTAAGGCCCACAGGCGGCTTAAGGCCCATAGTGATAAACCGCCATGATGGCATGACTTGTATCGTAAGGTAGATTTAACTAGTCACCGAGCCGGACCTTTGTTTATGAGCGGCGGGACTCTCATGAACCGCAGGCGTCCACCCGTGTATATAAGGGGACGACCCGATGGCGGCTTAGGTCGAGAAACAACTCATCGAGAGCCGGGCATAGCGTATCTCGCTCCCTGGTCATCGAGACATCAAGCAATACCAACCCAACTAGACGTAGGCCTTACCTGTTGGGGAACGTAGTAATTTCAAAAAAATTCCTACGCACACGCAAGACCATGGTGATGGCATAGCAACGAGAGGGGAGAGTGTCTGTCCACGTACCCTCGTAGACCGTAAGCGGAAGCGTTATAACAACGCGGTTGATGTAGTCGTCGTCTTCCACGATCCGACCGATCCAAGTACCGAACGTCACGGCACCTCCGTGTTCAAAGACACGTTCAGCTCGATGGCGATCCCCGGGCTCCAATCCAGCAAAGCGTCGGGGTTGAGTTCCGTCAACTGTGGCGTGGTGGCGATGATGATGCTTCATCAGCGAGGCTTCGCCTAAGCTACGCGACGATATGACCGAGGTGGAATATGGTGGAGGGGGGCACCGCACACGGCTAAGAACGATCACGTAGATCAACTTGTGTGTTATGGGGTGCCCCCTGCCCCCGTATATAAAGGAGCAAGGGGGGGGGGGTGCGGCCAGCCCTAGGAGGAGGCGCGCCGGAGGAGTCCTACTCCCACCGGGAGTAGGACTCCCCCCCCCTTTCCTAGTTGGATTAGGACTTGGGGGGAGGGGAGAGAGGAAGGGGGGCGCCGCCCCCCCCTCTCCTTGTCCTATTCGGACTAGGGGAGGCGCGGCCTGCCTGGCCGGCCCTCCTCTTCTCCCTTATGGCCCATTAAGGCCCAACATCCCCGGGGTTCAGTAACCCCGGTGTTCGATAAAATCCGTTTTCATCCGGAACCTTTCCGAAGTCAAACATAGGCTTCCAATATATCAATCTTTATGTCTCGACCATTTCGAGACTCCTCGTCATGTCCGTGATCACATCCGGGACTCGAACAAACTTCGGTACATCAAAACTTTATAAACTCATAATAAAGCATCATCGAAGCGTTAAGCGTGCGGACCCTACGGGTTCGAGAACTATGTAGACATGACCTAGAACTATTCTCGGTCAATAACCAATAGCGGAACACGGATGCCCATATTGGTTCCTACATATTCTTCGAAGATCTTTATCGGTCGAACCGCATAACGACATCGTTGTTCCCTTTGTCATCGGTATGTTACTTACCCGAGATTCGATCGTCGGTATCCAATACCTAGTTCAATCTCGTTAAGCAAGTCTCTTTACTCGTTCCGTAATACATCATCTCACAACTAACTTATTAGTTGCAATGCTTGCAAGGCTTATGTGATGTGTATTACCGAGAAGGCCTAGAGATACCTCTCCAGACAATCGGAGTGACAAAACCTAATCTTGAAATACGCCAACCCAACATGTACCTTTGGAGACACCTGTAGTACTCCTTTATAATCACCCGATTACGTTGTGACGTTTGGTAGTACCCAAAGTGTTCCTCAGTAAACAGGAGTTGCATAATCTCATAGTTACGAGGAACATGTATAGGTCATGAAGAAAGCAATAGCAACATACTAAGCGATCAAGTGCTAGGCTAACGGAATGGGTCATGTCAATCGGATCATTCTCCTAATGATGTGATCCCGTTAATCAAATGACAACTCATGTCTATGGTTAGGAAACATAACCATCTTGATTAACGAGCTAGTCAAGTAGAGGCATACTAGTGACACTCTATTTGTCTATGTATTCACACATGTATTATGTTTCCGGTTAATACAATTCTAGCATGAATAATAAACATTTATCATGAAATAAGGAAATAAATAATAACTTTATTATTGCCTCTAGGGCATATTTCCTTGATCTCCCACTTGCACTAGAGTCAATAATCTAGTTCACATCATCATGTGATTCAACACTAATATTCACATCTGTATGTGATTAACACCCATAGTTCACATCGTCATGTGACCAACACCCAAAGGGTTTACTAGAGTCAATAATCTAGTTCACATCGCTATGTGATTAACACCCAAAGAGTACTTAAGGTATGATCATGTTTTGCTTGTGAGAGAAGCTTAGTCAACGGGTCTGTCACATTCAGAGCCGTATCTATTTTGCAAATATTCTATGTCTACAATGCTCTGCACGGAGCTACTCTAGCTAATTGCTCCCACTTTCAATATGTATCCAGATTGAGACTTAGAGTCATCTGGATCGGTGTAAAAAGCTTGCATCGATGTAACTTTACGACAGGCTCTTTTATCACCTCCATAATTGAGAAATATTTCCTTAGTCCTTACTAAGGATGTTCTTGACCAATGTCCAGTGATCTACTCCTAGATTACTATTGTACTCCCTTGCCAAATTCATAGCAAGGTATACAATAGGTCTGGTACATAGCATGGCATACTTTATAGAACCTATGACTGAGGCATAGGGAATGACTTCCATTCTCTTTTCTATTTTCTGCCGTGGTCGGGATTTGAGTCTTACTCAATTTCACACATTTGCAACACAGGCAAGAACTCTTTCTTTGACTGTTCCATTTTGAACTATTTCAAAATCTTGACAAGGTATGTACTTATTGAAAAACTTATCAAGCGTCTTGATCTATCTCAATAGATCTTGATGCTCAATATGTAAGCAGCTTCACCGAGGTCCTTCTTTGAAAAACTCCTTTCAAATACTCCTTTATGCTTTGCGAATAATTCTACATTATTTCCGATCAACAACATGTCATTCACATATACTTATCGGAAATGCTTTGTAGTGCTCCCACTCACTTTCTTGTAAATACTGGCCTTTCCAAAAGTCTCATATAAAACCATATGCTTTGATCAACACATCAAAGCGTATATTCCAACTCGAGATGCTTGCACCAGTCCATTGATGGATCGCTGGAGCTTGCACATTTTGTTAGCTCCTTTAGGATTGACAAAAACTTCTGGTTGCATCATATACAACTCTTCTTTAATAAATTCATTAAAGAATGTAGTTTTTTACATCCATTTGCCAGATTTCATAAAATGTGGCAATTGCCAACATGATTCGGATAGACTTAAGAATCGCTACAGTTGAGAAAATCTCATTGTAGTCAACACCTTGAACTTGTCGAAAACCTTTTTGTGACAAGTCGAGCTTTGTAGATAGTAACACTACTATCAGTGTCCGTCTTCCTCTTGAAGATCCATTTATTTAACATGGCTTGCGATCATCGAGCAAGTCAATCAAAGTCCATACTTTGTTCTCATACATGGATCCTATCTCAGATTTCATGGCCTCAAGCTATTTCGCGGAATCTGGGCTCATCATCGCTTCCTCATAGTTCGTAGGTTCATCATTCATCATGGTCTAGTAACATGACTTCCAGAACATGATTACCGTACCACTCTGGTGCGGATCTTACTCTGGAAGACCTACGAGGTTTGGTAGCAACTTGATATGAAGTTTCATGATCATCATCATTAACTTCCTCACTAATTGGTGTAGGAATCACTTTGGAACTTATTTACGTGATGAACTACTTTCCAATAAGGGAGAAGGTACAATTACCTCATCAAGTTCTACTTTCCTCCCACTCACTTCTTTCGAGAGAAACTTCTTCTCTAGAAAGGATCCATCTTAACAACGAAAAACTTGCCTTCGGATCTGTGATAGAAGGTGTACCCAATAGTTACCTTTGGGTATTCTATGAAGACGCACTTCTCCGATTTGGGTTCGAGCTTATCGGTGAAAACTTTTTCACATAAGCATCACAACTCCAAACTCTTAAGAAAGCAGCGACTTAGGTTTCTTGTTAAACCATAGTTCATACGGTGTCGCCTCAGCGGATTTAGATGGTGCCCTATTAAGCGTGAATGCAGCTGTCTCTAATGCATAACCCCAAAGCGATAGTGGTAAACCGATAAGAGACATCATAGATCGCACCATATCCAATAAAGTGCGGTTCGACTTTCGGACATACCATTATCTTTGTGGTGTTCCATATGGCGCGAGTTGCTTGAAACTATTTCACATTGTTTCAAATGAAGACCAAACTCGTAACTCAAATATTCATCTCCACGATCGGATCGCGTAAACTTTATTTTCTTGTTACGATGATTTTCCACTTCACTCTGAAATTCTTTGAACTTTTCAATTATTTCAGACTTATGTTTCATCAAGTAGATATACCCATATCTGCTCAAATCATCTTGTGAAGGTCGAGAAAATAACGATACTTGCCACGAGCATCAACACTCATTGGATCGCATACATCGGTATGTATTATTTCCAATAAGTCGGTAGCTTGTTCAATTGTTCGAGAACGGAGTTTTAGTCATCTTGCCCAAAAGGCACGGTTCGTAAGCATCAAATGATTCATAATCAAGTGATTCCAAAAGTCCATCGACATGGAGTTTCTTCATGCGCTTTACACCAATATGACCTAAAGCGGCGATTGCCACAAATAAGTTGCACTATCATTATTAACTTTGCATCTTTTGGTTTCAATATTATGAATATGTGTATCACTATGATCGAGATCCAATGAACCATTTTCATTGGGTGTGTAACCATATAAGGTTTTATTCATGTAAGCAGAACAATAATTTATTCTCTTACTTAAATGAATAACCGTATTGCAATAAACATGATCAAATCATATTTATGCTCAACACCAAATAACACTTATTTAGGTTCCACACTAATCCCGAAAGTATAGGGAGTGTGCGATGATGATCATATCAATCTTGGAACTACTTCTAACTCTCATCGTCACTTCACCCTTAACTAGTCTCTGTTCATTCTGCAACTCCCGTTTCGAGTTACTAATCTTAGCAACTGAACTAGTACCAAATACTGAGGGGTTGCTATGAACACTAGTAAAGTACACATCAATAACATGTATATCAAATATACCTTTGTTTACTTTGCCATCCTTTCTTATCCACCAAATACTTGGGGTAGTTCCGCTTCCAGTGACCAATCCCTTTGTAGTAGAAGCACTTAGTCTCGTGCTTAGGACCAGACTTGGGTTTCTTCACTTGAGCAAGAACTTGCTTGCCGTTCTTCTTGAAGTTCCCCTTCTTCCCTTTTGCCCTTTTCTTGAAACTAGTGGTCTTGTCTACCATCAACACTTGATGTTTTCTTGATTTCTACCTCCGTCGATTTTAGCATCACGAAGAGTTTGGGAATTACTTTTGTCATCCCTTGTATATTATAGTTCATCACGAAGTTCTACTAACTTGGTGATGGTGACTAGAGAATTACATCAATCACAATCTTATCTGGAAGATTAACTCCCACTTGATTCAAGCGATTGAAGTACCCAGACAATCTGAGCACATGCTCACTAGTTGAGCGATTCTCCTCCATCTTTTAGCTATAGAACTTGTTGGGGACTTCATATCTCTCAACTCGGGTATTTTCTTGAAATATTAACTTCAATTCCTGGAACATCTCATATGGTCCGTGGACGTTCAAAACGTATTTGAAGTCCCGATTATAAGCCGTTAAGCATGGTGCACTAAACTACCAAGTAGTCATCATATTGAGCTATCCAAACGTTCATAACGTCTTCATCTTGCTCATGCAATAGGTCTGTCACCTAGCGGTGCATCAAGGACATAATTCTTACAGGCAGCAATGAGGATAAACCTCGGATCACGGATCCAATCCGCATCATTGCTACTAACATTTTTCAATACAATTTTCTCTAGGAACACATATAAAAACATAGGGAAGCAACAACGCGAGCTATTGATCTACAACATAATTTGCAAAATACTACCGGGACTAAGTTCATGATAAATTAAAGTTCAATTAATCATATTACTTAAGAACTCCCACTTAGATAGACATCCCTCTAATCTTCTAAGTGATTACGTGATCCATATTAACTACACCATGTCCGATCGTCACGTGAGATGGAGTAGTTTCAGCAGTGAACATCAATATGTTGATCATATCTACTATATGATTCACGCCGACCTTTCGGTCTCCGTGTTCCGAGGCCATATCATTATATGCTAGGCTCGTCAAGTTTAACCTGAGTATTCAGCGTGCGCAACTGTTTTGCACCCGTTGTATTTGAGCGTAGAGCCTATCACACCCGATCATCACGTGGTGTCTCAAAGACGAAGAACTTTCGCATAGCGGTGCATACTCGGGGAGAACACTTCTTGATAATTTTAGGAGAGATCATCTTATAATGCTACCACAATCAAAGCAAGATAAGATGCATAAAGGATAAACATCACATGCAATCAATATAAGTGATATGATATGGCCATCATCATCTTGTGCTTGTGATCTCCATCTCCGAAGCACCGTCGTGATCACCATTGTCACCAGTGCGACGCCTTGATCTCCATCGTAGCATCGTTGTCGTCTCGCCAACTATTTCTTCTACGACTATCGCTACAGCTTAGTGATAAATTAAAACAATTACATGGCTTTTGCATTTCATACAATAAAGCGACAACCATATGGCTCCTGCCAGTTGCCGATAACTTCGGTTACAAAACATGATCATCTCATACAATAAAATATAGCATCACGTCTTGACCATATCACATCACAACATGCCCCTGCAAAAACAAGTTAGATGTCCTCTACTTTGTTGTTGAAAGTTTTACCTGGCTGCTAAGGGCTGAGCTAGAACCGTTCTTACCTACGCATCAAAACCACAACGCTAGTTTGTCAAGTTGGTGCTGTTTTAACCTTCGCAAGGACGGGCGTAGCCACACTCGGTTCAACTAAAGTGAGAGACAGACACCCGTCGGTCACCTTTAAGCAACGAGTGCTCGGCGGTGAAACCAGTCTCGCGTAAGCGTCTGGCGTAATGTCGGTCCGGGCCGCTTCATCTCACAATACCGCTGAACCAAAGTATGACATGCCGGTAAGCGGTATGACTTATATCGCCCACAACTCACTTGTGTTCTACTCGTGCATATGACATCAATGCATAAAACCAGGCTCGGATGCCCTTTGTTGGGGAACGTAGTAATTTCAAAAATTTCCCTACGCACACGCAAGACCATGGTGATGGCATAGCAACGAGAGGGAGAGTGTCTGTCCACGTACCCTCGTGAGACCGTGGCGGGCGTTATAACAACGCGGTTGATGTAGTCGTCGTCTTCACGATCCGACCGATCCAAGTACCGAGCGTCACGGCACCTCCGTGTTCAAAGACACGCGTTCATTTCGATGACGATCCCCGGGCTCCGATCCAGAAAGCGTCGGGGTTGAGTTCCACAAGACAACGGCGTGGTGGCGATGATGATGCTTCACCGGCGCAGGCTTCGCCCTAAGCTCGCGACGATATGATCGAGGTGGAATATGGTGGAGGGGGGCACCGCACACGGCTAAGAACGATCACGTAGATCAACTTGTGTGTTATGGGGTGCCCCCCTGCCCCCGTATATAAAGGAGCAAGGGGGGTGCGGCCAGACCTAGGAGGAGGCGCGCCGGAGGAGTCCTACTCCCCCCGGGAGTAGGACTCCCCTTCCTAGTTGGATTAGGACTTGGGGGAGGGAGAGAGGAAGAGGCGCCGCGCCTCTCCTTGTCCTATTCGGACTAGGGGAGGCGTGCGGCCTGCCCTGGCGGCCCTCCTCTTCTCCCTTATGGCCCATTAAGGCCCAACATCCCCGAAGGTTCCAGTAACCCGGTGTTAGGTAAAATCCCGTTTTCATCCGGAACCTTTCCGAAGTCCAAACATAGGCTTCCAATATATCAATCTTTATGTCTCGATCATTTCGAGACTCCTCGTCATGTCCGTGATCACATCCGGGACTCCGAACAAACTTCGGTACATCAAAACTTTATAAAGTCATAATAAACTGTCATCGAAACGTTAAGCGTGCGGACCCTACGGGTTCGAGAACTATGTAGACATGACCTAGAACTATTCTCGGTCAATAACCAATAGCGGAACCTGGATGCCCATATTGGTTCCTACATATTCTTCGAAGATCTTTATCGGTCAAACCGCATAACGACATACGTTGTTCCCTTTGTCATCGGTATGTTACTTACCCGAGATTCGATCGTCGGTATCCAATACCTAGTTCAATCTAGATTACCGGCAAGTCTCTTTACTCGTTCCGTAATACATCATCTCACAACTAACTTATTAGTTGCAATGCTTGCAAGGCTTATGTGATGTGTATTACCGAGAAGGCCTAGAGATACCTCTCCGAGCAATCGGAGTGACAAAACCTAATCTCGAAAATCGCCAACCCAACATGTACCTTTGGAGACACTGTAGTACTCCTTTATAATCACCCGATTACGTTGTGACATTTGGTAGTACCCAAAGTGTTCCTCCGTAAACGGGAGTTGCATAATCTCATAGTTACAGGAACATGTATAGGTCATGAAGAAAGCAATAGCAACATACCAAACGATCAAGTGCTAGGCTAACGGAATGGGTCATGTCAATCAGATCATTCTCCTAATGATGTGATCCCGTTAATCAAATGACAACTCATGTCTATGGTTAGGAAACATAACCATCTTCGATTAACGAGCTAGTCAAGTAGAGGCATACTAGTGACACTCTGTTTGTCTATGTATTCACACATGTATTATGTTTCCGGTTAATACAATTCTAGAATGAATAATAAACATTTATCATGAAATAAGGAAATAAATAATAACTTTATTATTGCCTCTAGGGCATATTTCCTTCATTACCTTCACCGTAAGGGGCCGAACTAGTATAAATCTCTCGTGGCCTTTGTCCCGATTAACCCCTTTAAGCTTCCTAGTTGCGATGGCTCCACGACTAAGTCCTTGCAAGAGGACATCTACCGTGACAATTCCACGACAGTTGGTGCCCACCGTGGGGCTAGCGCATGATGGATTTGAGTTCTTGAAGGGCAGCTTCGAAGGGCGCAAGGGATACGCAGTGGGCCGGATGACCAAGAGTCGTCGCGGCAAGATCTACATCGACAACGAAGGCTGGGGCCCCGACGCCGACTCAATTGAGTATAGGTACCGGGTCCCCTTCGGCGGAATCCACGTCTTCATCAGCCGGATTGGTGAGCCGAGCCCTGAGCCGGACAACTGCATCGACCTCGTCGAGACGGCTCAGCGCGTGAGACCCGCCCGAGTTCATCCTGGCATGAAGCGTGCCTTCGTGAGCTGCATCCACGGAGAGGAACTTTCTAAAGGATCTGAAGATGGTGGTGAGACGGCCGTCCTCTCTGACGGTGATTCGTCCACGGTTCAATGGATTCAGTATCAAGTACAAGAGGGCATGCTTGGGGGCTGTTCCGACGGCTCAAGTATTCCGGACTCCTATGAGCCGCCAAGTCAAGGTGAGTCTTCATGGCTGGTACTCAACCCAGTCAAAATTCAGCGGCTGCAACAGCAATAACGTCCAGTCGAGGCGGTAGGCAGAGGCCCTGTCGCCCGCCGGCTCAGTCTTGATGGATCTCATGGATAAGGTGGCCCACATTAACCGCCACGGTTATTCCTGCAAATCAAGATGAGCATAGCGCTGAGGTAGCAAAGGTGCGTGAGGAGATAGCTAGGGCCAAGGAGGCCTTGGCAGCTGAGGACACCAGGTTAGCTACAGAACGGTCGGCTTTGGATGCACGGGCGCAGCAACTCCAGTCAGAGGCTTTCTAGCTTAATATGAGCCTGAATGCATCTAATGAGGTGATGAGAAGGAGGCACCAGAAAACTCAATCCCGTTTGCCTCCGGTTTACGACCCTCGGAACCTTTTCGCTACACCCGGTGCCGGTCCTAGCAACCCGCCTGAAGCAAATCAGTTTATGACAGACGGAGCGGGAGGACCGGCTCAGCCTCGAGAGATGGCACCTCCTCATGGGAGTATGGCCCCACCCCGCTATGTACCAATACCACCGGGTCATTTTTTCAACCCCATGGAGAACTTAATCGCAGCATCGGCGCGTTTGGCGGCTCTCCCAGTGGACGGCGATGATCCGACGGCAGTGGAGACCCGAAGGATCAGAGACCTCGTCCAGACAGCCCTAGCTCAGCAAGAGACTAAATCTTACAGCCGGGACAGGATTCATTCAACTCCTCCGCTTGGTTAGCTCCGGCTCGTCAAAACCGGAGTTCGAAATTCTGGCGGGCACATGGAGTCAAGCTTTGTCAAGCAATGCCCGGTAAGTAACCCGCCCGATGGATATAACCCGGTGCAGGACCGAATACGTCAGGAGGACAATCAGGCGGCTCAGCTAGCGGCTCAACAAACGGCTCATCAGGACCTTCCAGATTATCCCACGACTTCCGTTGAGGCGGGAGTGGCTACCAGAACCGGCGGTGTTCCTTGCTTAGTGCCGGTTTTACGCAATGTACGTTTGCCCAAGGACTTCAAGGGACCTCGGAAGGTGCCGAATTACACGGCCAACTTGCAGCCCGGGGCGTGGATCGAAAGTTATGAGATGGCCATGGAGCTGTTGGAGGTCAGTGATGCAGCAATGGCTAAGTAATTCACCATGATGTTAGATGGAACGGCCCGATCTTGGTTAAAGGGCTTGCCACCCAATTCCATTAGCTCATGGGCGTAATTGAAAGCTGATTCATCGAACTTCAAAGACACTTGCAAGCAATCTATGTCAATTGTGGACTTAACAAATTGTATGGCGGGAGGAAGGTGAATCCACGACTCATTGGGTACGCCGGGTCAAGGAGATAATACATTAAATGCGACAAGATGGATCTGGCTCTGCAGTCCTCATGTTGGAGAAGAACTGCCGCTTTGAGCCGAGACCCGGCTAGGGCGCCTTAAGCGTGATTGCAATGATATGGGTACCGATAGCAGCTTTAGTCAAATCGCTGATTCTCATAGTACCAAGGATCCAGCGTCGATGAGGAAAAGACAGGAAGGGAAAGAAGAACGGCAATGGAAAGGGTTGACATAACCCAACGAATCAAGGAGGCAATAAGCGTAAGTGAGAGTAACCCGGAGTTTGTAGCCAACGCCAATGCAGGGTAACAATCAAAGGCGTAAGGGCAAGCCGCCCCTCGATCTGGCGGGTCGTGCCCATATCTTGAGCGATTACTCAATCAGTGCCGAGACATGGCACCCGGGAACGACCCGCCACTCACTTATGGAAAGACTGCACGATCATGAAGGCTTTCAAGAATTCCAACATGTTTGATGGCAATCATGGGCCGGGCGGCGGCTCAGGAGCCGGCGGCTTTCATGGCCCGGGCGGCGGTTCAAGTTCCGGCTTTCAAGGAAATCAAGGCGGCTATAATCAACAATGATCGGCCAAGGGGGGACAGCAGCGGCGATCGAGTTATCAAAGCCACCAAGCGGTGAATGGTGGGCGGTATCATGTGTTCACCACTAATTTGTGCAAACGTGACGAGAAGGTTCATAAGAGGGCCGTGAATTACATTGAGCGGCGGTTCCCCGTTATTTGAGGTGGTCGAGAACAGCCCATTATATGGAGCAGGAAGATCACCCCTCCGGGTTGATAATCCGGTCGATTGGCCTTGGTGGTAGCACCTCAGGTTGGTGGATATAAATTCACTAAGGTACTCATGGACAGAGGTAGCAGCATCAATATCCTCTATTATGAGACCTTTCGCCGCATGGGATTGACTGATAAGGACTTGAGGACGTCCAACACTGTCTTTCATGGAGTGGTGCCTTGTAAGTCGGCTTACCCAGTTGGCAAGATTGAACTGGAAGTGGCCTTTGGAGATGAGTATGACTATAGAGCTGAGAAATTAACTTTTGAGGTGGTCAAAATCAAGAGCCCATATCATGCTCTGTTTGGTCGGCCGGCTTATGCCAAGTTCATGGCACGGCCGTGTTATGTTTATCTGCAGCTTAAGATTCCGGGTCACAAGGGCACCATCACCGTGCATGGAAGTCGAAAGGTAGCCCTGGAATGTGAGGAAGGCGACGCGGCTTATCTTTGAGTCTGTTTGTGCAGCAGAGGAGCTGAAGTTTTATCAAGACAATGTTGACCCAGTGGATATGACCTCTCTAAAGAAGCCAACCACGAGCATGACCCGGCGATGAAGTTTAAGTCGGCTTTGAAACAAAGCTTGTTGATTTTACTCCGGCGATTCATCTAAGCGATTCGATGCTCGGTACCAATTTGGATCCTAAATAGGAAAGCGGCGCTCATCGAGTTCATCCGTGAGAACGGGACATCTTCGCATGGAAACCTTCTCGACATGCCGGGTGTACCAAGAGAACTTCGCTGAGCACACTCTCAATATTGATCCAAGTATAAGGCGGTCGAGCGGTTTCTTGACGGTTCAACGAAGAGAGACGGAAAGCTATTGGAGAGGAAGTCGACCGGCTCTTAGCGGCTGGGTTTATTGTGGAAGTTTTTCACCCGGAGTGGTTGGCTAACCCGGTGCTCGTGCTCAAGAAGAATGGCACCTGGCGGATGTGTGTGGATTACACGGACTTAAATAAGGCTTGTCCGGCTGATCCCTTTGCTCTCCCCCGTATTGATCAAATCATTGATGCTACAACGGGTTGCGAGCGTTTGAGCTTTTTGGATGCTTACTCTGGTTATCATCAGATCAAAATGGCAGTTAAGGACCAGGAGAAGACGGCGTTCATCACTCCGTTTGGAGCCTTCTGCTATGTATCTATGCCATTTGGGCTCAAGAGTGCTCAGGCGACTTATCGGCCGATGTGTATGTAAGCTGTCTCCACGATCAAATTGGGTGCAATGTTCATGCTTATGTGGATGACATCGTGGTGAAGTCCAGAGAGAAGGAAACCTTGATATCTGATTTGAAAGAGACCTTTGATAATCTCCGGGTTTATAAGATGATACTTAACCCGGCAAAGTGTGTATTTGGTGTACCTGCAGGCAAGCTCTTGGGTTTCCTGGTTTCAAACAGAGGCATTGAAGCTAATCCGGAGATGATCAAGGCAATTACCTCTTTGGCTAAACCGGCGTGCATCAATGATGTTCATTGTTGGCGGGTCGTGTTGCAGCTTTAAGCGGTTCATAAGTCGGTTAGGTGAGAAGTCCCTACCGCTGTGTCGGATGATGAAGAAAATAGACACTTTTATGCGGGTGATGCTGCTAATACTGCCTTTGAAGATTTAAAGAGACAGTTATACATTTGTCGGTCCTTGCGGCTCCCATTGATAAAGAGTCGTTCTTTGTTATATGTGGCTGCTAACTCACGGTATCGGTGTTGCCATCGTGGTGGAGCGTAAGGAGGCTGGCAAGGAGCATCCGGTTCAACGGCGGTTTACTACATCGATGAGTCGGGGGCAACATTGGCGAAACTTGTTTATGGAGTGTTTATGGCAAGTCGGAAGCTGAAGCGATACTTCCAAGGTCATCCTATAACTGTGGTAAGTTCTGCCCCCTTGGGAGACATCATCAAGAATAGGGAAGCCACAGGACGAGTCGCCAAGTGGGCCATTGAGCTTAGGCCTCATGATTTGAAGTACATGCCACGTACTACTATTAAGTCTCAAGCCTTGGTGGACTTTATTAATGATTGGACAGAGTTACATGCACCTGAGGAGAAGCCAGATAACACATATTGGACTATTCACTTTGATGGGTCCAGGCAGTTGGAAGGCTCGGGGCCTGGAGTCGTTTTAACTTCCCCTCGAGGTGACAAATTTTGTTATGTGCTCCGGCTTATGTTTCCTTGTACTAACAATGCAGCTGAGTATGAGGCCTTACTCCATGGTCTCAGGATGGCCAAAGAGATGAATTTGAGCCGGGTAAGGTGTTTGGGTGACTCAGATCTTGTAGCTCAACAACTATCAGGCAAGTGGGATTTTAAGGATCCCTTAATGGCGGCTTACCATCATGAAGTTGATGCTGTGGCTGGGCACTTCAAAGGTTATCAAGTGGAGCACATTGATCGAAGGAAGAATGAGGCGGCTGATGCTTTAAGCCGGCTGGGATCTCAGCGTAAGCCGGTGCCGCTAACACCTTTCTTGATGTTTTGCATAATCCTTACGTCAAGATACCTACAGAGGAAGAACTAGCGATTGCAGGACCGGAGGCACGGTGGTGGCAGCCCTGCAAGTCATCCCGGATTGGACAGTGACATATTTGGCCTATATGCCCCTGTGAGAGTTGCCTGAGGATGAGACTTTGGCGAGACAAATCATCAGGCGATCCAAATCTATGACGATTGTTCATGGCGAGCTACATCACCGTAGTGTTACTGGGCGTTTCAACGTTGTGTGTCGTCTGCAGAGGGTCAGGAGATACTTCGTGAGATCCATGAAGGAGACTGTGGTCATCATGTCGGCTCAAATTCTCTTGTTGCCAAAGCTTTCCGTCATGGTTTCTATTGGCTGACGGCTCATGCTGATGCAGAGGATCTGGTTAGCAAATGTGACGGATGTCAAAAATTCTCACGACGAGCTCATGTGTTGGCTCAAGAGTTGAGGATGATTCCAATTACTTGGCCGTTAAATGATGCGGGGCTTGACATGGTTGGACCTTTCAAGAGATCTAAGGATAAAAAGACACACCTCCTGGTGGCATTGGATAAGTTTACAAAGTGGGTTGAGGCAGAGCCGGTCAGTAAGTGTGATGTAGCCACAACGGTTCAGTTCATGAAAAAGGTGATCTTTCGTTTTGGTTTTCCACACAGCATCATAACTGATAATGGCACTAATCTCTCCAAAGGTGCCATGGAAGAGTTCTGTCAACGAGAACATATCCGGCTTGATGTTTCGGCTGTTGCTCATCCTCAAACCAATGGTCAAGCAGAGAGCTAATCAGAGATCACGAAGGGTATCAAACCCGGCTCTTGGTCCCCTTACAGCGGACTCCGGGTTGTTGGGTGGAGGAGCTACCCTCTGTGTTATGGAGCATCAATACTACGCCTAATAGATCTACAGGTTACACACCTTTCTTCATGGTGTACGGAGCGGAGGCAGTCCTGCCAAGTGACATCCGACACGACTCACCCCGCGTGGCGGCTTACGTTGAGGCTGATAACGAAAAAGCTCGTCAGGATGCACTTGATTTGTTGGATGAGGAGCGAGACTTGGCAATAGCCCGCTCGGCGATTTACCAGCAAGACCCGCGCCGCTATCACAGCCGCCGGGTTAGAAGCAGAGCCTTTCAGGAAGGCGACTTAGTGCTCCGGCTCATCCAGGATCAGTATGATATGCACAAGCTATCCCCTCCTTGGGAAGGACCCTTTGTGGTCAACAAGAATATGAACAACGGGTCATACTACCTTATCGATGTTCGAGAGCACAAAGACTCACGTAAGTCGGAGGAGGAGACCCACCGGCCGTGGAATATCGCCCATCTTCGACCTTATTATACTTGAGCCACCGACTCTCAAGATGTATATATTTTCTTGATTTCTATGTAAAGCAATAAAGCAGGACCTCTGTCCTTTTCACCCTCAAAAGGTTTTAAATGTTTTCTGTATCAGGTGGTGGAAACAACCAACAGGGAGCGGATCATATCTGAATCCGGCTTTCCCGTTGGTCCGGCTTATGATCATATCTGAATCTAGCCATGATCACTTGGGGGCTTCCTGTTCAAACATAGGTCGTATTCAAACCAAAGAGAACATAGTTGTCGATACCCGCTTGATCGGCATACTGCCAAACCCACTTGGGGGCTTCTTGACCATATTTGAATCATAGCTTAACCTCTTTGGGTCTGATGTGGATCGTATTCGAATCAACGTCATTAAACAACTCTTATGGTCACTTGGGGGCTTCCTGTTCAAACATAGGTCGTATTCGAACCAAAGAGAACGTAGCTGTCGATACCCACTTGATCGGCATCGCCAAAACCACTGGGGGCTATATGATCATATCCGAATCTTAGCTTAACCCCTTTGGAATGGTTCATTGATCTTATTCGAATCAGAAGCCTTTGAAACTAAATCTATTATTCATTATACTTTGTAAGTGTAAATGATATTAAGGGCCAGGTGAACATTATATGTGCCAACTTTCAGGAGTTAAACTCACTCTCATGATTTGGGTCACATAAACCGGCGAGAATACCAAAAAGATCGCAGGTATACTATTGTGATTATAATCATAAACCGGCCTTTATATGATGTTTTAGTTCGTACTCCGGGTTATCAATTCTTTATGTGACCCCGGATGCGATAAGTCGCCAAGGGAATTCCGTTTGTTTTATATGCAGGATAAGGCAAGAAAGTTTTTAACATCAAGGAAAGATCAACATAAGCTGGAAGTATATAGCGATGGCGGCTTACGAAAGTATTAAGCGCCACAAACATGCGCGAAGGCATGACAAAATTGAGAGTTTTTTCTACCCTATTACAAGACTCCCGAGTCTGAATAATGAAACATTGTTTTCGCCAAAGTCATAAACGCTGGCAGTTCACTCCTTTGGTGGGCTTGAAGATTCCGGGTTATCCTTCTTCGCCTCTCCGTCTGCTGCCCTGTCCTGGAAGGTTGACGAGGCCCAGTCAATGCCGCTTAAGGCTTCAAACTCAGCTTCATCATCTATTAAACCGCCTGGGTCAACTTCAGGGGCAAAGGTGTGCTTACGTGTTGGAGGGATCGGGCTGACGTCATCATAGTGAGGTGTTGGAATTCTCCGGTTCTCGCTGTCATAGCCCGGCTGATACTTGGTAAGGTCAATATCGTTCCCAATGATAGTAGCAACATGACGTACGACTTTCACACAAGCGGTGAAGTCAGTCTCGTCGAATAAAGAGCCGTCTTCCTTCAAGCTGGGATATCCAAGAGCAACGTCTTGCGGTCTAATTCTCGAAGCAACGCCTTGGCGGCTCAAGGCAGCTATAGCCCGGTTACGGCAAATGCCCATCTTAGCTCTTGGATCCGCTGGGGTAGTACGGCAAGCCGCTTTAGCACATCTTGCAGGAGATGGGGAACGTCATTTGATAAAGCCACAACGGCCAAAGCACGTTGTGACCCGGTGTATAGTTGCTCCACCAGAGTGTAAACCGCCTTCAGCTTGATCAACATGTTCTGCTTGAGGTTTGTGCTCCTGGGGCCTGCGTTCATAAACATAAGGTGAGCCGGAGATGACAATTAAAATAGTCATCAAAGGAAGGATTGCAATATTCAAGGTTATATATAGTAACTTACCGAAGATTGCTGAGACCATTTGAGATATCTGGCGCTTTAAGCCGGACAGCTCGGCTGTTACTTCTGCGAGTGATGTTTCTGCTGTCTCGGCCCGGGTCACCAGTGAGGCCTTCTCATCAGCCCAGATTTTCTTCTCTGCATCAAAATTCTTCTTCAACTTCTCTTGTTAAGAGACGCTGAATTCAAATTTGGAGTTGGCCTTTTGAAGTTCAAGTTCTTGAGCTGCCAGGCCGCTCTTCAGGTCAGCAATCTCCGACTCAAATTGACTTGTGGTGGCCTGCATTGATGCCGGGTTATAGTCAAAATCATGGTAAGATATCATTAAGTCACAAGCACTTTGCAAGCAAAGATACTTGACACTTGGGGGCTAATGTATGCTGAAGAAATTTAACGTACAATGCCGGTTTATGGAAATTAAGTCCCAAGCACTTTGCAAGCAAAGGTACTTGACACTTGGGGGCTAATGTGTATCGCAAGTTCAAGGTATCATGTTACAACCGGGTTAAATTTCTTCTTTATAAGACGGACAAAGCAGTGCTAGGCAGGTTTCTAAGTCTACATCATATTTATTCATAAGCAATAGACTTGGGGGCTGATACAGTAAGTATGGTTAAGAAAAGTAGCATAAGTTATACCTCAGATTTGTCTTGTATTTGCTTCACCATGTTAATCTCCAGGTCACGGCTGCTATGTACTTGATTGATATAGCTAGATATTATATCTCCAATGCTCAAATGAGTATAGTCAGCAATGTCTAGCTTGGCCTTTCGGTGTTCCAGAAACTCCTCCTTGGCAGAGCACTTGGCAAGGACAGTGGGCTGTCCCTGCTCAGCAAACTGAGTCTTCAAGATCTCAACCTCCGGATCTATTGTCTTGGCCAGGCTAGGAGCTTCCGGGTTATCAGAGCTGTTCAGAGTATCTTTGGCGGGTGGATCAGAGGTTGGTGCTAGAATATCATAAGCTGGTTCAGGCGGCGACTGATGGGTAGAACTGTCAGGAGCAGCCGTGCCAAGCTCCGGTTCAGTCGCGACCGGATAAAAGCAGAAGGATGAGTGCAAAAGCATGAGTAAGGTAAAGCATAAGGTAAACAAAATTACATTACCCAGGGGCAGTTTTGAAAGCTGGCATGTTAGATTGCATAGACTCGCCGGAGGAAGGAGAGGTATCCTGAGAATTGGAGTCAGATGGATTGAGAGGTTGACGAATTAAGCCCGCCAAAGGGTAAACAAAACGTAAATCGGAGATAACCTCAGCCTGACGCTTCCTGGTTACGTCAGGTAAGCCGGAGGAGAGCTCTATATCCTTGCTGGTCCGGGTCTGCCTCCGGCTTTCAAATTGCTGTTGCTTCAAAAGAAATTGAGGATCTTGGTAAGCCAAAGGATGTGAAAATCTTACTTTCCGGGTTACACTTTGAATTTTCTAACGCGGCAGGGGCTCGGAGTCGGAGGAGATTATAGTTACCTCTTCCTCGACGGCTTGGCTGTTCCACGTGTCTTCCTGAAAAGGTTTAATGTCAGCAAGCTAATGATAAAGAGTCAAGGGAGTTAAAAAGTTACCTCTTCTTCATCATCATCAGTATCATCAAGTTTAAACATATATGAAGCGCTTGGCTTCCTCTTCTTCGAAGTTCCAGTCTTGGCGGCTTTCCTTTCGGTTCTTTTTGCCGCTCTGGCTTGTTTGGACGCCTCATGGTTATACTTGACCTTCCAGAAGTTATCATCGGCCTGTGAAGAATGATAAGGGGTTATGAATAAAAGTAAGGTATAACACAGTAAGGAGTAATTATTGAGGTTGATGACTTACTGCAGGGGCCGGGTTCTTCTTGCAGAAAGGAAGTAAGCCAAAGGCATTACTGGTCACCGTGCCCTCTTTCAGCAACGTCTGGGTTGTAGCATCCACCACATCATCTGGTAAGTCGTCGGGACTATGACGCAGTGGGTCATTCTTCTCGCCTAAGTAAGTGCACATTAAGCCGGGGCGGCGGCTTAACGGAATCACTCGCCAAGCGACCCAGACTTGGACCAGGTCAATACCATCTAAGCCATTTCCCAAAAGAGCTTTGATTTTACTAATGGCGGGAGCGAGTGGCAGACGTTCAACAACAGTCAGTTTATCCGGCAGCGGGTGGTTGGAATCAAGGCGCAAGGCGCGGAAGCCGGGCAGAGAATTTTCGTCAGCCAGAGAAGCATCCTCGCAATAGAACCATGTCTGATTCCAATCCTTTGGATGACTCGGCAGTTCAGCATAAGGAAAAAGGCAGCCTCTCCGCCACTGAATCGAGATGCCACCAAGTTCCAGACTGGGCCCTTTGGCGCGTTCGTTCCGCCGGTTTAAGTAAAACAATTCTCTGAATAAAAGTAAGCTGGGTTCTTACCCAAGGTACACCTCACAAAAGACTTGGAAGTTGCAAATATTTGACACGGAATTGGGCCTGATGTCTTGAGGCCTGAGGTCGAAGAAATGTAAAACATCCCTGAAGAATTTTGAACCGGGTGGAGCGAAGCCCCGGTTCATGTGATCAGTAAACACGATCACCTCCCCCTCCTTGGGTTGAGGCTTCTCCTCTGACGGGTTAGGAGCACGATAAGACATGACCTCTCTCTTGGGCAGATGGCCGGATTTCACAAAGTCAGACAAAGTGCTTTCAGAATAATGGGTTTGACCCGATTCTGCAGGTCACAGGAGCTTTGGGAGCCTTGGGTGCCATTGTATAAATTGAAGCCTATGACAAAATAAGAAGTTCCGGTTCAAATTAACCCGGAGGAAAACATTTTAAGTCTATTCAAAATGGCGGCTTAAGAAGGGGCCTAATGACATATGGGTAACTATGCAGTGATATTTAAGCCGCTACAGGTATTAAAGGCAGTTAGATTTTCTTAAGCTGCGGGAAGCAAGCAAAGCTGACAATCAGTGTTGTCTTCTTAAACCGGCTACATGAGCTACCGTGTGAAGCAGATTTAACAGACACAGTTTTTTGGCTAAGTATGGAACAAACCGTTTCACAAGTTGCAGCTATTATTTTGGATCAAACGGCTGTTCTGAAAGGAAAAATTTCTAGACCTAGAACTGACACAGATGAAGCTCATAGGCTTGAAAGGGGTCTCTGTGCAATAGAAAGGGATCTATGTGCATTTGGAAACGGGTGCGAAACAGCTACCGCAACAGTTTTATACTGTCTAAAGATCAGAAAAAGGCGTCGGAGGTGGAACCTATCAAGGGTTCGTGATGTACGGCGCATTTAACAATCGCAAGCTCGAAAATCACTAATGCAGATCTGAGGAACAGGGAGGAAAAAACTTACAGATGCGGAGTTGCTGCGGAGATATGTCGTGTTTTTCTGGTCAAGTCAGGTTGATGCAGCGGCCTCAGTTGGTGAAGACGAGGAGATCCGCGGCGACGGCGGCGGCGGAGCTCAAACGTCAGGGAGATAGCAAGCGGAGGAAGACGACCGAGAGGGGAGAATGAAAAAGACCTAGGTCGTGCCTATTTATAAGGAAAGGCTGACTGAGACGGCGTGAGAAACAAGGAGACCACACATCATTATCTAGCGGCCCCGACGCCTCGGTTTTCGGAATGGTCAGTAAAAGCAAAGATCCGTTGGAGGATATGGCGGAGTAAAAAAATGAATTTAAGTAAAGGTGACGTCACGGCGGGTTAACACGGATCCAGAAGATGGCGTCATGGCGGGTTAAAAACCTTTGCACAAGCAGAAGGCTGAAGGTTTATTTCTTAAGGTATTTTAAGATTGATGTGAACCAGTTCAAATCAATCTGGGGCCTAATGTTGGGGATATAACTATTTGAGTAAGCCGCCCAGGAGGGGCCGGGTTACGCATAGAAGACTCACCAGAAAGAAGCCCAAAGACCAAGCATGAAGATGGCGGTTCAATAAAGGGTCTAAGGCCCACAGGCGGCTTAAGGCCCATAGTGATAAACCGCCATGATGGCATGACTTGTATCATAAGGTAGATTTAACTAGTCACCGAGCCGGACACTGTTTATGAGCTGGCCGGGACTCTGTAGACCGCAGGGCGTCCACCTGTGTATATAAGGGGACGACCCACTGGCGGCTTAGGTCGAGGAACAACTCATCGAGAGCCGGGCATAGCCTATCTCGCTCCCTGGTCATCGAGACATCAAGCAATACCAACCCAACTAGACGTAGGCCTTACCTTCACCGTAAGGGGCCGAACTAGTATAAATCTCTCGTGTCCTTTGTCCCGATTAACCCCTTTAAGCTTCCTAGTTGCGATGGCTCCACGACTAAGTCCTTGTAAGAGGACATCTGCCGTGACAATTCCACGACAAGAAATACAGTGATGAGTTTGGTCACCTGATGCAAGAGAAATATCAGATGTCCATGATGGGCGAGCTGAAGTTCTTTCTGGGTCTCCAAATCTGTCAGCAACGCAATGGCATCTTCATATCTCAAGAAAAATGCCTCAAAGATTGCCTGAAGGAGTTTGGAACGCAAGGCTGCACAGGATACATGACGCCAATGCCAACCAAAAGTCATCTGGGTCCCGACGACAATGGTAAAGAGTTCGATCAAAAGGTATACCGCTCCATGATTGGTTCTTTGCATTATTTATGTGCATCTAGGCTAGATATAATGCTTAGTGTTTGCATGTGTGCCCGATTCCAAGCGGCACCAAAGGAATCGCATCACTTAGCTGTGAAGCGAATTCTTCAATATTTGGCTTACACCCCAACATTAGGATTATGGTATCCAAAGGGCTCAGAGTTTGATCTAGTTGGATTCTCATATGCTGATTATGCTGGTGACAAGGTTGATCGCAAGTCCACATCAGGCACATGTCACCTTCTGGGACAATCTCTTGTCTGTTGGTCTTCAAAGAAGCAGAACTGTGTATCTCTCTCCACTGCCGAATCTGAATACATTGCTGCTGGATCTTGTTGTGCTCAGCTTCTCTGGATGAAGCAAACTCTCAAGGACTATGGAATCCATCTGAAGAATGTGCCTCTCTACTGCGACATGAGAGTGCCATCAAGATTGCCAACAACCCAGTTCAGCACTCGAAGATAAAGCACATTGAAATTCGTCATCACTTTCTCAGAGATCATGTTATGAAGGAAGATATTGATATCATTCACATCAAGATGTAAGAAGCGGTTGGCTGATATCTTCATAAAGCCCTTGGATGAGAAAAGGTTTTGCAAGTTGCGGTGTGAGCTAAATATCTTGGAATCCTCAAATGTCCTGTGATTAGGCACACATCCTAACACTTATGCATTTTGATGACTTAGATGTGCAACACACGAAGTAATGTATATCTTCAATCAATGAAGACATACACTCTAAGTGTGAATACATTAACACGGAATTTGACTTCGGAGCGCCATGATAATTGTGCGCCATGTCTGGGTCTAATACTTCCTATACGGTGGGTAACGCCACCACTAAACTTTTGTTTGAAGTGTTTCTCTTGGCGTTATATTTGCAAAGTCTTCATATTTGATTTATCTTCATCCCTGGCTTATATTCAAGTATATCGTCATTTGGTTGATTGGGCCTTATACTAGTTATATACATATTTGTGTTTTGTCCTCTATAGCATTCACTTATAGCTATGACTTCGTGCTAAATCTTTTGAACTAAGTGAATGTGATCGGACCCCAACCTATCTATGCTTCTACCTCAACTCCATCTGTCCAAATCATATGCATTCTATTGAAAACTGTCGATTGTCTTCACTGAGACATTGTCAGCTGAAGTCAATCTAACAAACATTTATATCTGTTTTTAATGCTATATCCTTATTGCCTGAACCGGAGAATTCGGAACGACCACCCCAACAATCCAGGCGTGCGTGGGAACATGGAACAACTTCCAAGGTGTTGCATGCTTGCCACGTGCCCTTCAGATGTGAACCGCCAGGGGCACCTGCGTAATTGCGCTGTGCCATCTCTTTCCTTATAAATACCCATCACATCTCGCTCAAAAATTCTTCTTCCACCTCGCCACCTCTCGCAAACCCTAGCGCCACCGCTAGCTCTCGACGACGCCGGCGACAAAGCGCTTAGCTGCCGCGACTTCTCCGGCCTTGATCCTCACGCCCGACATGACGTTGTCCTCTCCGCCGTCGCTGTAGGTGTCCTCCATCGCCAAGTTAGGGCACGGAAGATCGAACTGCTCGGCCTCCAACTTCGCTCCGTCTAGCAGTTCTTCGTGTGGTAATTAAAATTCACTTTTTACCATCTTTTTGATCTGATAGATTCATCCTTCTTTACCAAAAGTAGTTTCTAGATCTCCAAAGTTGAATCTATCTCTTTCTGCATCTCATACTATGCCTAGTCTATTCACTTATGTTTCTCTACAAGTTAGATTCCTTGCTTGTACTTATTCTTGGATTCGTACAAATCTGGAACCAACTCTCATCAAATAAGTGAATGTCTTCGCGTTATGAGGTCAATGTCTTCAAACTGATTTATCTTCAAAATCTTCTGAGAATGCATATGACCTCTTCCCCTTCCCTTGCACCTCTAATGCTGTCACAGGTACATGTCCGTGGGAGAATCCCTTGGTTCTCATAGTTTGCATTCATTTGCAGAATTCTTACACAGTCACATCAATTCTCCTGAAGCCAATTCTTGTCTGGCCAGCTGACGGAAGCCTTTGCAAGTACTGAAGCCTTTTAGGTTAAGCTTCATGGCTACTGAGAAGTCATCAAGAAAGGGTGGTAGACAGCGTCGTGGGAACACCTCCAAGGATTTGCCTCCAGATTTGCACGAGCTGTACAAAACAGACCCAGAGGAAACCTGTAGAGGACGCAAGAATCGAATCCAATGGATTCTAAGATATTGGGCAGAGGAATGGTTCAAGTACCGATTCGTCATAGAAGAGTATGCAGAGAAGAATGCCATCAAGGGACCCTGGGGTGATATACTGTACAAAAATCTTCCTCCCAGGACCCAGGCTGAAGCTATTGAGCAAGGTTTCTATCCATGCATGGTGCACGGACCACAGCCAGAGAACGCTGACCCTTCTTCTCTGCTGTGGTGCAGAGAATCTGTTCAAGCGCAACTACCAGTTCGCCAAAGACTCTGCTGTAACGAACAAGAAGGAATTCAGACTTGACTTCAACCCAGGTCCATCTGCTCCTCGAGAAGATGGGACCCGTGAAGCCAATGAAAACAGGATCGGCCCCTTCTACAACCTTGGAGGCCTCATCACACACATTGCCGTCCAAGGTGCAAAAGTGGATCATTCTGGTGATGATGCTGACACTGATGATGCTCCAGCTCCTCCTCCTAAGCCGCAGAAGCAAAAGAAAGCTAAGGCTTCAAAACCAACTGCTGCTCCAAAAGCTTCTCGAGTGAAGCCATTGGCAACTGCCCCTCCTGCTCCAAGCAACACTTCTGAAGAGCTCTCTCACATCTCCAAGAAGAAGGAGAAGACTCAGAAGAAAGATGTTCAAATTTCTGGTCAAGCCCTGACACCTGCTGCCGTTCTGAGGAACGAGACTGAAGCCATTGATCTGTCAACAGACGATGAGTGCGGTGATGATGCTCCACCCACCAAGAAGAGAAAGACCAAGAAGAGAGATCGGGCTGCTCCCAAAGAGCCCCTTGTTGTCGAGCCCGTTGCTTTTTCTCATCCTGCACCTGAAAATCAAGAGCGTCAGTTGATAGTTCATGAGTCTGCTTCCATAGAGGCTCCTAAAGCTGAAGAAGATCCAGCCATTGACCCCATCACGGCTGAAGACATTGGTCCCCAAGACAATGTAGAAGATGATGAAGTCCTTCCTCAGTTAGTAGCCCAACAAAGATTATCGCCTTTGTTCTCACGAATAGCGAGCTCATCAGTATTTGTCGTCCTTTGACGCCAATCTCCCAGGATGCCTCATGGGCTGATTGCCCCCAACCACTAACTCCAAGTCATGACTCACCCAGTACACCCCGTCCTTCACCAGCGCAAGTCACAAGCCCAATAGTGAATGACAACAACTACATGGAGACTACACTGTCACCAAAAGCGTCTCCCATGTTCCAACGACTTCGCAAAGGCCTAAGGCCATCAGTCTCCATGACAACCATCATAGAAGAAGATTGAAACCAATCCAGCTTAGTGGCACGTCAAGTGTTCCCTGAAGAAAATCCCCCTGTGACGGTTCCAACGTCGGAAGCCAATGTTGCTAAAGACAATCCGGCTGCATCAGCCGATGAAAGACAAGGAGAAGAAGAACGTGTTGCCACACCCCCTACCAACCAAGAAGTTGTTCTCGAGGAGAACGTGTCTGTGCTCGACCCTCCAGCTACTCAAGTGGAGGTTGAGAATCCTGAGGCGGCCACCAACAACACTACTGAAGCCAATGACGTTGTAATGGCTGAAGACAATGTGGCGCATGCAATGAACACTGTGCATGAAGCCAATGATGCACCTGCAACAAATGTGCAGTCTGATGCCCTTGCAAATGCTACTGCTCCAGTTCCGCCACCAAGGCCTCATACTATTGAGCAAGCATTCTACCAAGGCGAGCTTGTCACTGTCAGATGGCCAATTCTGGTTCCTCCACCTGCTCCCGGACCTCAGTTTGACTATCATGTGGAGCACAGGCCTCAGGTTCAGAAGCCAAAACCAAGGCTTCCAAAGTTTCCAGGTACTGCATCTGCACCAGGATCGTTCAATGTCAATGGCTTCATTGCACACAACACCTTCTTCGACAAAGCCAAGAACCCATATTCCAAGCCAAGAATATCATCTGATCTGTTCTGGAGTTATCAGAAGCGCAGCTACTACTCATGTGTTCTCTACAATCAAGAGCGCACATTTCCTCATATGCGTCTAGATTCTGAAGCCATTGCTGGTCTGCCCTGCTTAGAAGAAGCCCTTGACTGATTTCGAGATGCTGGCCTCCTAATTTGTTACCGACAAGGAAAATTTGAATGAAGAGCTTCTGCTTCAATTCTATGCAACCCTCCACATTCGCGGCTACAACAGGGATCCGAAGACATGGGTTCTTGAGTGGATGACAGGAAATGTCCATCATGAAGCCAAAGCTCTTGGCCTCATTGAGCTTACAGGCCTGTCCACTCCAGGTGAACTCTATGAACCTGGTTGTCAGCTTCACCGCAATGCATTGGAGAGCATCTTTCAGAAGCATGAGCCCAACATGAGCCAAATGCTGAGCATGATGAAACCACTGCCTCAGGATACTGAATATCCCAAGGAATTCTTTGTTGAAGACCTAGAGTATCTGCCCCGCACCATCTATCACATTATCAGGCGAACTCTATGGCCCATCAAAGGACATTCTTCCTCAGCCAAGCTAGAAGGCGCAATGAAGACATTGGTCTTCTATATTGTCAATGGCATCAGCTTCAATGCTCAGTATTTCTTCATTCGCCAATTTGCTGCATCTGGCTCAGACATATTTGGTCTGAAATTCTATGCTCCTTGGATTATGCGACTGATCAAGCTTCACTCTGCTGTTGACTATCAGCCCTCTGTGTACAATCATCTCATATTTCTGGCAGAGGTTGATATGTCCATCGAAGCCATCTACCCAGAGCCTGCCAAGGAAGCACTATATCTTCACAATGCAGATCGTCAGAGTTTCTCTCAGCATGTTGAAGGTGTTCAGGTTGCTTCTTGTGTTTATCCGCTGGCCGGCAACACTCGCCATGCACGCACTGAAGCCACAGAAAGCACTATTGCTCCAAGGCCTCGGAAGCGATCTCGTGTGCTCAATGACCGAGAGCTTCTCGTGGCCTTGCATCAGAAACATGACAAGCATCACTACTGGCTCAAGCGTCAAATGCAAAGCCTCTTGGTGGATGCCAATCGCATTCGCAACCTTGCCACCAAGAATGCCTTTGTCACTCATGGAACCTGTCAGAGGTCTTGGAAGAGTCTGACATTGCTCAGTGCTGAAGTTGATCTTCAAGACGATGGCTTCACCGAGAGATTCAAGTTTGACTCCACTCCTCCCAGGAATGTTGTCTTGCGTCGAACCCCGTCTCTTGAAGATTCAGAGTACTCCTCCTCCGCAGCAACTGTTAATGCCAGAGTCCTTGATGACGCTGATGATGCTACTTCACCACCTCCAACCTCAGAGCGTATCGACACTGCACTAAGTTCTTCTGCACCACAAACCTCAACGACGACACTACTGCTTCACCTACTCCTCATGGGAACGAGTAGAAACTATGTCTTCAAACCTTTTTGGTCCTTACTGAAAAAAGGGGGAGAAGCATATGTTGATAGTCTTCAAACGGGTCCATATGGGTGGTTGCTATACTTTTGCCTAGTGTTCACAACTCTCACTTTTGATACATTTGGTTCTTTGAGTTGTAACACTTGAACTTGATGGTCGTCTGCTACTTTTTCTGCTATTCTGTGATGCGACGATAAATTCTGCATGTGCGATGATAAATCCCTCATGAAGTCATTTCGCAGACGTCCATTTTTCATTATGCATGTCATTATTCCTGTATATCTGTTCATGCATGATGTATTGTCTTCATATGGTGAAGAGGATCTCCACAAGTACAACCTGCCATGTGCATTTGCATTCCAACGCAAAATATTTATATACACATCTTCAAGGGGAGCCTTTTTGCCACCTATGAAGACAATATCATCCTTTACAATTTCACATACTTTTATCCCTGCTGAAAACTTCAACCAATTTGTCATCAATCACCAAAAAGGGGGAGATTGTAAGTGCATCTAGTGCCACCCCTAGTTGGTTTTGGAGTATTGACGACAAACCTGGTTGAGGGACTAATGTGTTTGTGAGAATTGCAGGATAACACAGGTAGTAGTCCCTCATTGATTCGGTTTACCTACCGGAGATGACCCCTAAAAATGTGTGAAGACATTGAAGACAATGGTGGTCTGTGAAGCTATTCACATTGAAGACTATGACATGAGAAGACATCGAGTGAAGACTATGGAGCGCGAAGACTTAGTTGTTTCATTGTTTCCTTTTCTTCTTTGTTGAGTCATAGGAACCACTGTACTGCTAAGTAGGGTCCAAGTGAACAAAGTCAGAGTGACTGAAGTGATGCTCAACCAAATCCTATGTCTTCGAGCGAAGACAATGAGAGCAAATCTTATCCAGAGTCAGATGAGTCAGCTTCACTTGTAACCCAAGTCAAGGTATGGCGTGTGTGTTTGAAATCGACCGTTCTTGACGTGTCGGTTCCTTAGTGACCCAGGGTCATTTCGGACAAATCAGGTCGGGTTGCCCGGTGGCTATAAATAGCCCACCCTACACCATAAATTGGTGGCTGCTCGGAAGTTAGTACACGGCTTTTGTCGTTTGAGAGCAACCCACCGCCGAAGCTTTCGAGAGAGAATCCTTGCAAGGACAAAGCCCAAACCACCCAGAGCCCAAAGAGTGTTTGACATCACTGAAGTCTTTCTGTCCGCGTGATCTGAAGACTTGTTACACTTGAGGACTATGAATCCTCCAGCCGGTTAGGCGTCGCGTTCGGAGCATCCAATAGTCATTGTGGATTGCCGGTGAACGAGGTCTATGAAGGTTTAAAAGTATACCTTGAAGACTTACCAGAGTGATTGGGCGGGGACTAGGTGTCCTTAGCTCAAGGGGAATAAGGTGAAGACGCGGTCTTCTGAGTTGAATCTCAGCCTCCCTAACCAGACGTACAGTTGTCGCAGCAACTGGAACTGGTCGAACAAATCTGTCGGGTGGTAGGTGCGACATATGCCAACGGGTGGCTTATCATTGTGGGAGCCAATAAGACGTCGCCGGTGCCTGGAAACGGGATGAGGCGAAGACATGCACACCGGCGAATCTTACCCAGCTTCGGGGCTCTCCATGGAGATAACACCCCTACTGCTGCTCTGCGGGGTCTCCGCATGATCACTAGATGAACAGGTGGCTACAAGAGGCTCCTTGAGCTGTTCGGTGAGAGTAAGGAGAAGGGCTAGGCTAGCTCTCCTCTTTTCTCTATGTGGTGTCTAAAACTCTATGGAATCAACCCTTTGCATGGGTGCCCTGGGGGGGGGGGGTTATATAGGCCTACCCCCCAGGGGTACAATGGTAACCCGGCTGGGCGCGGGCCCTAGCCGTCAGTGTCTACGCTCGCCGGCTTCTCCGCCAGCCGCTGGGGCCCACTGACTGGTGGGTCCTGCTGGCTGCCGGCTTCTTGGTCGAAAAGCTGGCCCCACCGCTGAGGGCCTGGTCGGGGGCTGGTTATTGTTGCCTCAATCCTGATGACGAGGGCTTTGTCGGGGTAAGCATGGCTACAGTGCCGCCGTCTTGGCGGCGATCACTGTAGCCTCACCTCGTCTTGTCTCCTTAATGAGGCGCCTCCTTCGAGGGAGGGAGTAAGTCGGCTATGGGAAGCCGGCCATATCTCATGCCGACCGGGGGAGGCCGAGCCGCCTTCGGGCATCTCTATGACTGAGGGCCCACCGTGGGTCATAATCGACAACCCGTCGTGGGTGACGTCATGGTCAACATGGCAACAAAGGTTGCCACGGACGGGCGCGATGGCCGCCTGCACGATGCACAGTGGCCATGCGCGCTTCGGGATGCGGGGGTGGCAGGCTTCACTGTAGCCACGCCCCGTCTCATCACCGTTATGTGGTGCGCAGATTCTGAGGGTGCGGTCTTGGCCGCTTGCCGGGGGCCGGCTTCTTGGAGTCGGCCTTCTCGTGGCCGGCTCC
Source organism: Aegilops bicornis (assembly GCA_021605145.1). Taxonomy (NCBI): domain Eukaryota; kingdom Viridiplantae; phylum Streptophyta; class Magnoliopsida; order Poales; family Poaceae; genus Aegilops; species Aegilops bicornis. The sequence continues at coordinate 852,457,649 of CM038670.1, read as the reverse complement.
GCGGAGTCGGCCCTCTGGTAGCCGGCTCCTTGGGAGCCGGCCCTCTTGTGGCCTTCTCCCTATAGGTTTTAGGGCCGGGCCGCCTCCTGACAGCCGGCCTGAGAGTCAGCCGGCCGGGGGAAGGCGGCCCCGCGTCTTGGATGTTGGAGGGCTTGATTGGCTTATAATTTTTTTCAGAGGTTCTAGGGGGAGCCGGCTAGGCTACCCGTGGTCATTTACTCCGACAGTAGTCCCCGAAGCTGGTTGAGCTTCGAGGCTGAAAGGAGGACGAGAATCTCGATCAGCTTCCTATCCTGAGGGGCCGGCAGCTAGGAGCCGGCTTTGAGTGAGTACGCCGTCTTTGAGAAGTTTTGCAGCCCAAAGGTGAGAACGCGAGCCGAATCGCGCGTTGACCGTGCGCCACCCCGCGCGCCACGTGGCCAAAAAAGGCCTGCCAGCCCACACGCGCGACGGGACGTCGCCGCAGGATGGGGCCCGCCATACCTAGGCCTCGGCCCATGTGCGGATCCTCTGTGGTCCGAATGGACCGCTCGCCTTCCCGCGGCGGTTTCAGCACGCCTTTAGGGCGCAATAATCGCGGGACGTGGGGGAGTGGGCGCAATTAATCCCACGTTCCCCCACGCCTCGCCTCCTTGGCTCCGCTGCACGAGCCTATAAGTAGGGGGAGGAGGGGGAGCGGCAGTCTCTCGCACGCTCGCCCTCGCTCCACCCTTCCTTCTACCTCCTCCTTTCTTCCGCCGCCGCAGCGCCCTCTCCGCCGCGCCGTTCCGCCGTTGACCTTCTTGGTTTGCCGCGGCTCCGCCGCAACGTGGCTGCGCGCTCTCCGCCGCCGCGCCTCTCTCGCTTCCTCTCGCTACCATGGCGCTATCTAGCTCGTGGGATGACTCCAACGTCCACGAGGACCACATTGATTGGCTTCGCAAGACGCGGCGGTTGCCAGGCGAGGGCTACGTGAAGACCCACCTCGCGCCGGAGGCGGAGGTTTGGCCGGCGCCGAAGGAGGGCGAGCGGGTCATCTTCCGCTCGCACTGCCTGCGCGGCCTCGGCCTGCTGGCGAGCGGGTTCTTCCGCTCCTTCCTCGAGTTCTACCGCCTCCAGCCGCATCATCTCACCCCCAACACGGTGATGCTACTGTCGGCCTTCGTCACTCTGTGCGAGGGTTTTCTTGGCGTCCTCCCCACCCTTGAGCTCTTTGGGGAGTTCTTCCAGTGCAAGCTCGGCACCGTCTCGCTGGTGTGCCCATACAGTGGCGCCTTCATCGCCATGCAGAGGTCAGCCGACAACAACCCTTTTCCGCCTATCCCGCTGATCCAGTCGGTGAAGCTCTGGCAGCAATCGTACTTCTACGTTAAGAACGTCGCCCCGCAAGGCGACTTCGTCAATCTGCCGGCTTATGTAGCCGGCCCGCCGGCTGGGACGCAGCCGTCTTGGTCCTACCGAGCCAGGTCGCTCACTCTGGCTGGGAACGTTGCCGTCACCCGACTCCGGGTGATGGTCCAATCGGAGGGCTTGGTCGGGGCCGACCTGGTCGCCGCCTTCATGGAGCGCCGGGTGCTCCCGCTCCAAGGGTGGCCGCACATGATCTGCCAGATGAGCGGCCGCTTCGACCCATGCCGGTTGAGCACCAAGGAAATGCCTCATGACGAGGTGTCTTACATGGTGAACTACATCTCCAACTGCAAGCTCACCGAGGAGTGGCAGTATGGCAAGGCGCCGTATTCTCGGGCTGATCCCCCGCCTATGGTTAGTTTTCCTTCTTTTCTTCTTCTTTTGTTGTCGGGTTCGTGGTGGCCGACTTTTGACTAGCCAGCTTGTCTTTGAGCAGAACCCCCTTCTTTGAACGGCGGCCAGGGCCGCAGGGCCGGAGCGCCAGTTCTTGGCCGACCGTACGGTGGACGACCCCGACGACCCAGATCTGGGGGCGGCTGCCATGGACGATGCCATTGTTCGAGCCGGCCGAGAGGCAGGCGGCCCCGAGCTCGTGGCCGGCTTCGGGGACTGGCCGGACGATGATGAAGCCGAGGCCATCCCGCGCCGCCAGCCGGCAGGCGATCGCCAAGGCGCAGGACCTTCTGCCACGCCAGCTGCCCGGGGTGGCGCGCAAAAACGTCGGGCCGGGCCGGGCCTCTTCGGCAGCCGGCCGAAAAAACCCAAAGGTTCCACGGTGGCGACCAAGCGGGACGAGGCGGTTGCGAAAGCGGCCCGCTTCCGCAAGGTGGTGAAGCAGCCACAGGCGGTCTCGGCGTAAGTGTTGAATATCTCGTGCTTTTTCATTGTCTTCTTGGGTTGAGGCTCTTCTGAGCCTTCTTATTGATTTGCCAATCAGAGCGCCGCTTTCCCTCGAACGAGTTTATGCCGCCTCCATAGTCGGACAGACGGGAGGGTCCTCAAGCTCCCGCCGCGTGGATCCCCGCGCCGACCTCATGGAGGCAACGGAGCGGAATGCGCGGGAGGCGCGGGAGGAGCGGGAAGCGGAGGAGCGGAGGGCCGCCCAGGAGGCGAAGGAGAAGTCGGCCGAAGCGCAAGCCGACGCGGCGGCCAAGGCTCAGGCGGAGGCCACGGTCGCGGAGAGGGAGGCGGAGGCTCTACGCAATCAGCCTCCGTAGCTCGCCGTTCCCCTCCGCGCCGTGGATCCCAACATCCCCGTGCCCCCGTCGGAGGAAGCCGACCGCGACCGGCCGGTGATGGAGAGGAGGGAAGACGACGTGATCATCCTAGAGGAGGCGCCACGGTCGGCGCCAACTAGAACGGGCCTAGGCGGCCGATCTGCTGCGGCGCTGGCGGTGAAGCGGCGGCGGCGGCAGGGCGGATCTTGTGGTGCGATCGCCACCTCGCCGTGGCTGGGAGAGGAGCCCTCGGCGCCGAGCCGCGCAGAAGGGCATGGCGCCACCGACGACGCAGGATCCTGGGAGGTCGGCGCCATCACGTCCGAGTGGACGCCCAGCGGTGGAACGAACGAGCTGAACGTGGCGGCGCAGGAGGTCCGTCGCCGGCTTCTGACCCAGGCTGCCTCGCTGCAATGGTACACCCAGGAGTTTCTCACGACGCGAGCGGTCATCCGGGTGAGGCTTCTAGCTTTGGTCGATTTCTTTCTTGATTTCTTCCGTGAAGTGGCGTCGGTACCTGCTGGTCAGTAATCCTCGAGTTCCAAGTTGGGCTGCCGAAAGCAGCGGCTTGGAACTTCCAAAGAGGCCTTGGCTGCTATTTTATTCTTATCCGCACTCCGTCAGATTTTCAGGAGTATCATAACCTCCGCGCAGCTGCCTTTAACTCCCAGGCCCAGGAGCTGAGCCAGAAGGCCGCCGACCTGACTAATAGTCGGAGTGAGTGCCTTGTTTATTTTATCTAATGTGAGGCGCGTCACCTGCATCGGGTGTAGTCCCCGAGATTCGGCCGATCACGGCGGTCGGGTCGGATCTTCCCCGACGACTTCTTCCTTATTGCTTTTTCCTTTTTCTCCACGCTTGCAAAGGCCAACGCCGACTTGAGGGAGCAGCTAGGCGGGGCCCAGACCGCCCTTCGTGCCAAGGAGGCTGAGTGCGGCGCCTTGGCCCAAACGTGACCGCCTGGCCAAGAGGCTAGCCGACCAGGAGGAGAGCCATAAGGCGGCCTGAAGAAGGCGCAGGACAGCGAGGCCGCCCTCAAAGCCGAGTTCGAGACCGAGGCGGCGGGCTGGGCCGAGGCAAATCAAGCGCTGAGCGAGGGCTATGGCCGGGTTGAGGATCTGATCGACGGTAAGCCGCCTTCCTTCTCGCCCCTTTGCTTCTTGTTTATCTTCTGACTCTGCGCTGCTTCTTTGTTCTTCGCGCAGATTACTTCCCCGGTTACTCCGTCGTCGCCAGCCAAGCCATCGAGGCCCATCGTGAGGCGCGCCGGCAGGCAGGGGTCGAGATCGCGCCGGATGCCAGCCGGACGCTTGAGGAGCAGCTTCTGGTGATCCAGGCCCGACTACAACCGGCTCACCGCATGCTTCGCCGCCTTCAGCGTGCCGGGGCGCAAGTGCTGACCGCCCTCTGGCCCGATGAGGCTATTCCCCGTACCCCCAGTCGGACTGCCGACTGGCTGGAGGTTGCGGTTGGCCGCTTCAAGGCCTGGAAGGCTTCGCTGTTTCGGGCCCGGCGCCAAAGCGCGGCTACTGGAGTTCGTCCGAGCCTGGTATCCTGGGCTGAGCTTAGGCCAGCTGAGCACCTGGCAGGAGGAGGCCGACGAGGAGCTGGTGGCGGTGCGGCCGGCTATCATCCAGCACGCCTTGGCTATCGCCGAATATACTGACACCAGCATTTTTGCTCCTGAGGTGAATGACAACGACGTTGCCTAGCCGGAGGAGTGGTTCGGGATGAACCCGGCGGAAGGTGAGGACTCGGCGGAGGAGATCGCTTCCAGCGACGAAGGCGAAGACGAGGAAGGAGAGGGCGGCGAAGACGTCGTGCCCGACAGCGAAGCGACCAACCAGCTTCAGCCTGGTCGTGCCTCCAGCAACGAGGCACGCGCGAGCGCGCCGTCTGCCAGAGGTGATGATTAGGCCGAGACCCGCCAGCCTGCCCGACTCGCCCATCGCTCCCTTGGCCTGATCTGCCGCTCTTGCTTCCTGCTGTTGCTCTTTGGACAACTTTTTATTAAATTCGCGCAGTTCCACCCACTGGGGGTGTATTCAAACTATGTTGAATGCCGGCCTTTCGAAGGCTTTTGTGTAAATACAATCATGCATGTGTTTGGCTTCCATTCGTATTTGCTTTTTACCCTTAGGCTGTTTAAATTTGTGTAAATTTCCTTTGCCGCCTTTCCTTGGTCGTTACCTTCCTCCGAACAGTCACTCTGCGATCTGTGGTGGAGGAACTTGGCCATTTTGGGAAGACAAGTACCTGAGCTTTCTTAGATTGTGGCAAGGTGAATGGGAAGCCGGCCGGCCGGCTACACTGGTAGCCGGTCGGCGATGGCACGAAGCCGGCGTTTGTTATATAAGTTAGTTATTCCTTAGCCGTTTTTAGTGTGGGCATCCATTACTGCCGTTTTCTATTGCCAGCCGGACAGTCGATTCTTCGAGCTGCGACTTTCGACAAGAGAGGGCTTGGGTGCTGGCACACTACTTGTCTGACAGTAGGTGGAACTTGAATATAACTTAAGGCGGCAAGTCCCCGGGCCGACTGGTCGAACCCGGTGCCGGTCGAGAATAAAGAATGTAGTGACATAATCATAAGCATGATACTTGAAAGTGCGTTATATCGACTAGAGGGGGGGTGAATAGGCGATTTTTATGAATTCTTCACTGAGGAATTTGCTGGTGAGGAAATTCCTAAGCGAAGAACTACTTGCAGCGGAATAAGTACTCAGAAGTAAGCATAACAGAATACAGGCATGGTCATCATGATGAAATGAAGACAATCACAGAGTACAGAAAGCGTAAACACAGGATAACACAAGGTGAAGAAAAACTGACTGAAGAAATTGAACTGAGGAAATTGAGAAAGTCTTCAGTCAAAATCTTCAAACACAGATATGAACAAACACTCAACACAGTAATGAGGAAATGAAAGAGTTGAGGAATTAGAACCAGTAAGGTTGGTGAAGACAATGATTTGGTAGACCAGTTTCAACTGCTGTCTCAGTTGTACGTCTGGTTGGAGCGGTGAGTATTTAAACTCGAGGACACACAGTCCCGGGCCTTGATCATTGAGCACGCAGCTCAGGACACCAAGTCCTCACCGTATTCGCCTTGAACTAAGGTCACACAGACCTCGTCCAATCACTCGTGGTAAGTCTTGAGGCGACTTCCAAACCTTCACAGACTTCGGTCACTTTCGGTGATCCACAATTCCTCTTGGATGCTCTAGACCATGACGCCTAACCGTCTGGAAGAAGCACAGTCTTCAAAGGTAACAAGCGTCGGATCCACGCAGGATCAATCTCTTCAGTGATGCTCAATCACTTTGGGTTTGTAGGTGTATGGGTTTGGGTTTTTCCTCACTCGATGATTTTCGCTCAAAGTCCTTGGAGGATGGGATGCTCTCAATTGACAAGTGTCAGTTTTTCTCGGAGCAGCCAAGCAGCTAGTGGTTGTAGGGGGCGGCTATTTATAGCCTAGGGAGCAGCCCGACATGATAAGACACAAATGCCCTTCAATGATATGACCGTTAGGTGGATAAGATATTTTGAGACAATTTGGCGTAGAATACAAGAACGGTCGGAAATTTGAGGTTCAAATTCCTCGGGGCTATCATGTTCCTCACTTTGTAGGCAATCCGTCTTTGGCGAATACCTAACTCCTCGGTCAGAACAAATTCCTCGTGACCATAAGAACTTCGTCTCACATCCTTTGAAGAAATTGGTGAATCAGTATGAGATTTGCAATGGCTTTACTCGAATGGATTGGTAGGTGTAGGATTTTGAGTTGAGCATCACATGGAAATTTTTCCTTAGTATTTCCTCGACCCCCTTACAGTACGGTGTTTCCTATCACTCAAGAAAGAGAAAAACGAAACTACAAAAACAAGTCTTCATGCTTCATGTTCCTCAAATGAATACCAAGTCTTCAAGGTCACACCAATTTCTTCACTTTCAAAGTCTTGAGAAGTCTTGAGTATCAAAGTCTTGATTCGAAGAACTTCATTTTTAGGGGTCGACTTTCTCTGTAAATATCAAACTCCTCATAGACTTATGGACCTGTGTACACTCATAAACACATTAGTCCCTTAACCTATAAGTCTTCAATACACCAAAATCACTGAGGGGCACTAGATGCACTTACAATACTCCTCATTCATAGATAAAAGATGGCAGTCCCCGAGTGCTCCTCGGGGGGCCTATTGTCTCATACTTAGTACAAAAGGCAGCGTGATACATGATGAAGTCATGTACCTAGGGTAGGGTCATAGACCTGCCCAAAGGTACCCTCCACAAGGACACTCGCGAAAGAAGCGGCCTTCCAGTTGACCTGGTAGGTTTCCACTCGACATATTCAAAGACACTCGACCATGAAGACCCACTCGACCACCAGGAGTCCAAGAGCCACTCGGTGTCCAAACGGTCTGTAGTTAAATAGTCTTTATGATCATAATGATACTTTATGTAAGGCGTTACCAGTAACGCCTAGGCTTAACGTACCTTAAACCCTCTGCTACGTGGGCTGGCTGGGGTCCTGGCGCACTCTATATAAGCCACCACCCACCACAGGTAGAAGGGTTCGCACCCCTGTAACACATACACATATTATCCAGTCGACCGCCTTCGGGCTCCGAGACGTAGGGCTGTTACTTCCTCCGAGAAGGGCCTGAACTCATAAATCTCTTGCGTATACAACTACTCCATAGCCAGGATCTTGCCTCTCCATACCGACCCCCCATTCTACTGTCAGACTTAGAACCACGACGGTTGGCGCCCACCGTGGGGCAGGTGTTCTAGCGATTTGTTGGAGAAGTTGGGATTCTTTCGATCTCCTACATCATGATTTCAGGTGGAGTTCTGGTCGACGACCATGAGATCCGTCTCGGTGCGCTCACGTTCGTCGCCGATGACTCCGCTTGGCTTCAGGAGGCTCCACTCGACGTGGACGCGCTCCCGTCCGCGCGACGCACTTTCAGCGCGATGTCATGGCGTCCTCTGCGGCAACCGTCGACCCAGTATGGGTCGGCTCCTGTGCCGTCCTCGCTCCCAGTTTCCCGCCAGCGCAAGCGTTCCGGTCGGTCGAGGCTTCAGCGGTGGGTGAGGCATGCGATAGCCCGCCAGTCGGCCACCCCCAAGTCGCGGCGATCGAGCCCGACGAATCTCTCTACGGCCTGTTCGACCTGTCGACTGGCTCCGCAGAGACTCCGTCCGAATGCGATAGCAGTGACCCGGCGGCAGTGGTTCTATGGTCGATGGACCACCCAGTCCCCCCGGATTCACCCGCACCAACGGAGGTGACGGTGGAGGCGATCTGGAGCAAGCCCACGAAGAGTACCTGCCCGAACCCCTCACTTCGCTTTAGAGGGAGGAGCTTCGCCGTCGGAACATGGATGCGCCTCACACTCCTATCGTCGGAGAAACCCCCAGCTCGTGCCTTGGAGGATGCGCAGCAGCCAACTTTGGCTGAGCGCACTCGACTGGAGAACCTTCAGCGAGTACTCGACAAGCGCGCGCGATCAAAGGTTCCAGAATCCAGTCGGCGTCAGCTCTTCCAGCCCCCAACTCAGGTATATCGAACTCCGATTCAGAATTTAGCAGCTGCCGCTCGTATAGCATAGTCAATTCCGCCAACTCAGTCGGAGGCAGGTAGAGGTTTGCTACAAATCAGAGATCTGCTCCGGGCGGCAGGAGACCAAAACTGAGTCGTATCACAGTCGCGGAACAGGATTCACAGCCGATCCGTCGCTGCGAATTCAGTCAAGACGGCCAATATTCCGAGATCGCCCCCTAGGCATGAGGAACGTGGGGGCCGGCGTGATGATCAGTACAAGAGCCGCGAGTAGTATGAGCACCGATTCGATCGCAATGATCGACGTCGAGTGCCCACTCCTCCCCCAAAGGGTGGATCATACGCTCCTCGGCAACAGGACGACAGACGCCAGCACAGTGTTGGGCGAAGAGTTCCAGTCGACCCCAGGGAACCATGCTTTGATGCGAGATCTATTATCGTTCAAGTTTGGTCGACAGGAACAGAGCTCACCGAGACGGCCATGATAGAGATGTTCCTCCGGCCAGCAGAGTTCATGTCTCGGGACCAGAGTGTTTCAGCAGAGCCATCAGAGCCACGGTGATTCCTCCCAACTTCAGGTTGGCGACTGGAGTCAGTAAGTTCACTGGTGAATCCAAGCCTGACACTTGGCTTGAAGATTACCGAGTGGCTGTTCAGATCGGCGGCGGCAATGATGAGGTAGCCATGAAGCATTTGCCTCTTATGTTGGAGGGTTCAGCCAGAGCGTGGTTGAATCAGTTAGCACCCAGCAATATTAACACTTGGGAAGATCTTGCCCGAGTGTTTGTCAGGACATTTGAAGGGACTTGCAAACAACCAGTAGGATTGACGGAGTTGCAGTCGTGTGTGCAAAAGTCGAGTGAAACTTTGAGAGATTATATCCAGAGGTGGATCACTTTGCACCACACAGTTGAGAATGTATCTGATCACCAGGCAGTCTGTGCCTTCAAAGAAGGTGTCAAGAACAGAGAGTTGAGTTTGAAATTCGGTCGAACTGGAGATATGCAAAGAAGGCTGAGTCACTCGGCCAAATTGCTCTTGATGTAGTTTTTGGTGATTCGAAGCATTTCCGGAAAGAAAAGTTGACCTTTGAGGTCGTGGATTTCCAGAGCGCTTATCACGCTTATTAAGGAAGGCCAACATATGCACGTTTCATGGCCCGACCATGTTACGTGTATCTTAAACTGAAGATGCCTGGTCCCAAGGGCGTGATCACTGTTACGGGCAATCGGAAGAAGGCGGACGAGTGCTTCCAGAAAGGCTCTAAGATCGCCGATGCTCAGTTGGCGATGGTAGAGCTACAAGAGTATCGAAACTGCAGATCTGAGTGATTTGTTGCGAGCTAAGAAGCCCACTCTGAGTCAAGCATTCCAACGACGGTGAGACGTAAACAGGTTCACATTCACCCGACCGATCCCAATGCTGCTCAGACCAACATCTCAACATCACTCGACTCAATATAGGAAGAAGCGCTCTTCCAGGTCATCCGTGATAACTGTGACATCTTTGCATGGAAGCTTCACGACATGCCGGTGTTCCTGTGGGGCTGGCTGAGCACCGCCACGAAGTCGACCCAAAAGTAAAACCGGTTAAAGAATATCTTCGACGGTCCGCCGTCCATAAGAGAAAGGCCATTGGTGAAGAGGTGGCTCGGCTCTTAGCGGCAGAGTTCATCCGAGAGATCTACCACTCCGAGTGGCTCGCCAATGTCATCATGGTCCCCAAGAAGGACAAGTCATTGCGCGTGTGCATCGATTTCAAGCATATCAATCGGGCCTGCCCGAAAGATCATTTCCCTCTTCCTCGCATTGACCAAATAGTCGACTCAATCATGCGGGATGTGAGAGGCTGTCTTTTTAGACGCCTATTCCGGTACCATCAGATCCGTCAGAGTGGACCCGATGAGATCAAAACAGCGCTCATCACTCCATTCGGGTGCTTCTGTTATGTCACCATGCCATTCGGTCTCAAGAATCACGGGAGCCACATTCATGAGGATGATTCAAGTGTTTGCTCACTCAAATCGGTCGGAATGTAGAAGCGTACATGGATGATATAGTGGTCAAGTCACGAAAGGGTTCCGACCTGTTGGTGACCTTGCTGAAACATTTGCCAATCTCAGAGGTATGATATCAAGCTTAACCCATCGGCGCACATTTGGAGTTCCTGGTGGAAAGTTACTCGGTTTCTCGCTTTACGAAAGCGAGGAATCGATGCTAACCCCGAAAAGATTGGCACTATACTCTGAATGAAGCGCCCTGTGCATGTGCACAATGTCCAGAAGCTTACTGGATGCTTGGCCGCTTTAAGTCGATTCATCTCTCGCCTCGGTGAAAAGGCATTGCCTCTTTACCGACTGATGAAGAAGTCAGACAAGTTCGAGTGGACTCCAGAAGCTGATGCAGCGTTTGCGAGCTAAAAGCTCGCTCTCCACCCAACCGGTGCTTGCTGCTCCCTATCGGCAAAGAGCCTTTGTTGCTTTACATTGCAGCCACTGGACAAGTCGTCGACTGCATTTACGGTCGGCGGGAAGAAGAAGGAAAAGCCTTCAAAGTTCAACGCCCGATTTATTATCTTTACGAAGTGTCACCCCATCAAAGCAAAGATACCCTCACTATCGAAGCTTGTTTATGGGATTTACATGACCACAAAGAAGGTTGCTCATTATTTCTCTCGATCATTCCATTACGATCGTCGGTGACGCCCCATTGTCGTAAATTCTTCATAACAGAGATGCAACTGGTCGAGTGGCTAAATGGGCAATGGAACTCCTTCCCTTGATATCAAATTTGAGGCAAAGAAAGCCATCAAGTCCCAAGCAATAGCAGACTTCCTCGCCGAGTGGATCGAGCAATGACTTCCGAGCTCAAGTTCACTCGAACCTTTGGACTATGTTTTTTGATGGTTCCAAGATGCTGAACGGTTCTGGTGCGGGGGTTGTATTGGTTTCCCTCCGAGCAGATAAGCTCAAATATGTTCTCCAGATTCACTTTGATTCTTCCAACAACGAACACTAGTGCAGAACCGGGCAATAGCACCGGTTCGTAACGCCCTTTAGTGCCGGGTCCACAACCGGCACTAAAGTGTGGTCACTAAAGCCCCCCTTTAGTACTCGGGTTCAAGACGAACCGGTGCTAAAAACCAACCACGTGCACGAGGCCACCTGTAAGGGGGAGTTTTTAGTACCGGTTGGTTACACCAACCGGTACTATAAGGTTTGGGGGTTTTAGTTTTATGATTTCTTTTTCATTTAATTTTGTGTTTCCATTTTAATTCTTTTATGCTTGCTGGTATTTTACGATACTACACATTGTACACGTTATGCATATATATATATATATATATATATATATACATATATATATATAGAATTTCTAGTAGAACCAATCATGCATATATATATCATCAATGTCTCACAAACCACCATATTAATTAATTCACACAAACACACATGTATAGCTATATACAATTTCTCCTACATATGCATGTTGCCTTCGGAGCCAGTGGCATTAGCCTAATTGGTGCCTTCGGTGCATGATGACAATTGGAAGTGGTTTTCATGGGGGCGGTAGCGGGTAATAGTATTCTCCCTTCGGATTTATGACCTGGTCGAGCAAAAATCCCGCTATTTCCTCTTGAAGTGCTTCTACGCGCTCCGTTTCTATGAGCTTGTCCCGCACCTCTGTGAACTGTTAAGAAAGAGATCAATATGCATGTGTATTAGTTGTGTGACTAGATATTGGTAATGGTGTAAAAATTGTGAATAGTGTTCTGACAAGCGAACCCATTCACATCTTTGAGATCTGCTCCTTTCGGACGCCATCATGCGAATGTTCTCGCAAACGCAGAATGCACACAGATCAGTCCCCTCGCTACCGCTTCTGTGGCCTTTACGAGAATGGAATTTGATCAGATAATAATTAATCAAGCATGATAATTAAAGAGATGGCAGCTAGCTAGCTAGCTAGTACTACTTAATTACTTACCTTGGGTCGAAACCATTTAAGCTTTTTTTCATTCTCCCGGGTCACGTTGATGAACCTTGCCCAAGCCCTGCCCACGACAAAGAAAATGAATAAAGGGGTTATTAAATAGTTCATATCATGAAATGACGAACTAAATAGGCCGAGATATATAGTTAATAATGATTGAAATTACATTGACTATCCCAAACAAGTTGTTATAGTCAAGATTTGCTTTGAGTAGTGAGTCCAGATTTCAACTGTTCAAGGCCAACTTTAATGATACACAAGATCCGATTGAAATCTGCATGCACACACGTTTGCATGTCTTAATTAAGTGGGCATATGTAAGCAAAAACATGTAGCTAGCTAGTAGGCAAAAACAGAGAATTTGTAGTACAAGACAAAGTGTGACTCATCGGAAGTTGTAAGGAAGTAGTATATCTTCATTGTATTTGAGGCGCTTCAAGAACTCTAGCATTTTGTCCTCTACGGCCTTTTGATGATGTGCATTTATTTTCCATGTGTATTCATTAACGGTGTTTGGGTCAATGAACCCAATGCCAAAGCGTCCACCTTTTCTCATTTCATATATCTTCATCCTGCATAATACCACGTAAAAGAATATAATGAGGATAATTACAGGTAATGATTGATCAAAAGGATCACTACAGCTAGCTTGAGACTTAAATTACAGAAAGAAATCACTTACAGACAATAGCAACTGACGATTGATTTGTCGAGTGCGTCTTGATTGTATAACTCAAACAGTTCAGAATACTCAACGGACAGAGCTTTCTCATGGAAGTAATGCTCTTCCTTGACATTCACCATGAGGGACAATCGATTGGAAATCTTGGTAATGTTCATGTACCATTGATGCAATTCATACATTCTGTTGGGAGGTTCTTGACCTTGTCTGGCTTGACCAAAGGTTGGCCCCTGGACATATTTCCGCTTTATTTCATCCTCTGTAAGCACATGCATGGGCTCGATCTCGAGGAGTTGTCCAACGGTGATGTTGAGAACTTCAGCCTGCATTATATGGTCCTTGGTTATTACCACATTTCCCACCTCGAACGTAAACTATTTTCCCACAATAATATTGGGCGCAGCGTCTTGTCACGTGTTGTTGGCACAACAAGCTTAGGGGATCGATTACGCCGCCCGTTCTCCCACTGGGAATGGTTTTCCCGCATTTTTCGACAAATGCTTGTTGTTTGTTTCGATCCCGAGCTCGCCTCCTTACGTAGACGTGCTCAATTTAACTTCCTGATGTGGTGCTCATAGTCTGTGTCAACAGGCTTGGGAGCTAGTGGTTGAGCCATACGAATGAAGTGGTCAATCATTTCCTTAGGCACTTTCTCCCTTGGCAGCGGTTGCGATTTCGGTGCAAAATGGGCTTCCACCTGGGCCTTCGATATGGCTGTGTTTTCCTCCTCGGACCTGTCATAAGGCCTCTGCGGAAGAGGCTTGAGGCTTGGACCATATTTATATCGCTTGCCTCCGCCTGTACTACCTCGACTCATACCGCTACGCACCAAAGCTGCGGGGTGTCTCTTCTGCGATTGATGAGGCGGCGGAGACGGCTGACGGGGCTGAGTTGGACGAGGAGGAGTGGCTCAAGTCTGTGCGGACTTGGAGGAGGAGTGGCCTGAGGTTGTGCCGTACTTGGAGGAGGAGTGGACGCCCTGACGCTGTGGGCGGACTTGGAGGAGGAGGAGTGGCTGACACTTTGCGGACTTGGAGGAGGAGTGGCCTGAGGTTGTGCCGGACTTGGAGGAGAGTGGACGTCTGACGCTGTGGGCGGACTTGGAGGAGGAGCAGTGGCACGACACTTTGCCGGACTTGGAGGAGGAGTGGCCTGACACTTTGCCGGACTTGGTGGACTTGCAGGAGCGGGAGTCTGCTGACTCGGTGGCGGACTTCGACGAGGAGTTGGCTGATGCGGTGTCGGTGGCCTTCGAAAGATGATGCAATCGTTTTTCCATAGGATGACACGATGTTTGGCCTCTCCGAGAAAGCGCTCGTCGTCACCTCCAGGAATGTCAAGCTCTAGGTCCGAATATGGGTCCACCACCTCATCAACCAAGACACGAGCATAGCCCGCTGGAATCTGGTTGCAATGGAAGGTTGCCTTGGGGGGATTTGTAAAAGCAACGGCGTCCGCCACCTTCATGGATATGTTCTTCATTTTGACGTGTAGCTCATGATTAGTGTTATCCGTGATGTCATCCACGGGGTATCTATCCAGCATTGCGTCGTCTGGGGCGGAACCCACGCTGCTTCTCGGCATGGATGGGGCGGTGCTATCCAATGCTGGATCAACCGCTAGCAGCTGCAGCTGCTGAGACCCCCTTTGTTGGCTAAGTGAGTCGATCTGCTCCTGCTGCCGCTGGAATTTGACTACCAATTCCGCTTGACTTGCTTCTAGTCCTTGAAGGCGTACATAGTCCCGCTTCCTCTGCTCCTCCTCCATCTTCCTCTTCTTCTCCTCCGCAATCTTCTTTCTCGCACGGGTTCTCAGTAGTCGTTGTTCCAGTCTGAAAACCCCTCATACCACGGAATAGCGCCCATGCCTCGTGTTCTTCCCGGTGTTCAGGATTTCCCGAGACGCAGCGTAAGCTAAATCGTTCTCTCGTGGGGCTGGAACACCCCGATCGTGCCTCTTCTATTGCAACAAGTATCGCATCGTCGGCTCCCTTCAGACTTGCCCTCGTCGAAACATTGCACGTCTTGGGTCCAACTCCCCCATGCGCATAGAACCAAGTCCCGCACAGGTGCCAGCTCTTAGTAACCGGAGTGACACCTGCATCCTCCATCTCTTTCTCGGACTTATCCCACTTAGGCATTGCCACCGCGACAGCCACCGCCCCACTTATGGAACTTATCCTTTTTTCGGCATTCTTCTTGTTTATTCTCGACCGTTCCTTAGCTAATTCCGAATCCTTGAATTTCACGAAATCGTCCCAATGAGCACGTTGGTTCTCTAGTGTTCCCTCGAATACTGGAGTCTTCCTTCCTCCCTTGACGTACTTGTTCCATTCACGATTCTTGTGGTTCTTGAATGCAACCGCCATCTTCCTAAGAGCAGCGTCCTTGACTTTCTCGCACATCCGCTTCGTGAAATGATCCGTAGGGTGAAATGTTCCATGAGAGTATCCCAAAGCAGATCTTTCTGTTTTTGTCGACAAAAGTAACATCCGGACGTGGAGCAGCCGTCCTCTTTGTATTTTTGTCTTTTGTCTTTCTTGGCTCTCTCCATTCTTGAAGGGAGATCGGAGTTGGTCCTTCACAAGAACTCCAAGACTGACGAACGAACTTGTCCGCAATCTTCTTAGGGCTAATGGTTCGCCATTAGGTCTGATTGCCTCGATATTGTACTTTACGCCCTCCTTCAACTTTTTGTTCGGGCCTCGTTTCGTCCTTTTGTCTGAAGATTTGCTCGATCCGGATGGCTGAAAGAACAAAGATTGATTCGTTAATATATCTTCAAGTCATTTAAAACATGTGATGATCACCAGATGCCTGCTTATATAAATATATATACCTCGCCGGTCTTTGTTGTTCCAAGATCAACATTTTCTTTGTCATCATAATATTCATAGTTCATGACTTCATCAATTCGATGCGTCAGCGATCGAATATCATATCACCCTCTCCGGTGTTGTTTAGAAATTGAGCCGTCATAATCTTCTTCATTACGATCATCATCCGCCCGTGAGGATGGCGTATCATATCGAACATGGCCTGTTCTCCCTCTTCGCTCAGAAGCGACCCGACCTCGTGACGGTCAAGCCTTCGTGTTTCGCGGCCATCCTGGATCAAGATGTTGGCACACACGGTACATCAATGTATATATCAAAGTGCAATCACATGTATAAATAATATAAACTGATATATACCTCATAAGTCTCAGCGGAAACAAATCATCTGGTGTGGAGTCCCATCAACGCCATCGGCAGGTTGAGTGTAGACCGTAACCCTGTACCGTACTCTTATTCGTCGGAAGAAAGTATCTGCAACATGATACGTTGCAGCCGTGTAGGTCAGTACATTGAATGTACCGGCAAGATGACAACATGAATAAACAGATGGTAAAACTATACTATATGCAATTTGGCTTTGTGGCTCTGTATCTGAGTTTTGTTTGCGTAAAAGCTGATTTTATTTTCCCTACATCAAAGGAATAAATGAAGTCTGTACTATGGAGTTTTCTATCATGACATGGTTCCGCCAACCGATGTCTCATAGCCCAAAATCATCATATGTTGCCCACAATTAAGTTATCAATCCGGTGTTGAGAGTTCGAGATAGATCCAAGTCCGAGGCTCAAGTTGTCCGTAACTGGGGACACGGCTAATCGATTAGGTTATAACCCTCTGCAGAGGTTTGTACACTTTACCCGCAAGATTCGATCCCTCTCTTTACGTTCTCGCACTTCAGGGTGTTTGAGAACAAGATGACCGAAACATGGTCTTCCAAAGAGTTCCTCTGACCACTATCCGGTACTCATCCCATCCTACCGTAGTTCTACATCTGCTAGTACCGTCCCAGCCAGAGTCACCACTAAGGTCAACCAAGCCGAGCCCATAATGACTTGCGGTTGCAGGTAAGCTTCGAGGAATGAAGTATTCTTCCGTCTCTTTGAGTCTGGGTGAAGCTTTCCGCAAGATGTCATGGCGCTTCTCCATGCATCCGGCCAACCACTTTGGGTTCTCCAGGTGCCCGCCCACCATCCTTCACCCAGTAGTGTGTATTGAATTCTTGTCTCGAGTCTTGAAGTCTTGAGGCCTTGAAGATGCAGTCCTTGCGGGTGCCATCATGGAGTTATCGTCATTGGCGAAATCCTTCATTCTCACACCACTCCTGAGCACTCATACCAAACCCCGTCTACTATAAGCGTAGCATTAAAATAAATAACGTCCGGGCTTGGTAACAGGTGATGGGTTCCTACCTCATGCATACTACTCAACTACAAGGATTCAATAACACTATTGAGGGGTGGTTGCAAGGATGCCACTAAATGCAATAAAAACAAAGGTATGAAAGCAATGATCAAAGTGAACTTGCCTGGTAATACTTGATGAAGATAACAACACTGTCAGAAAATGACTTGGTAGAACTAATCGTCACTCCGTTGAAAATCTATATAGTCAAACATAGCATTCACATAAGCAAACATCCTAGCAAACAATTTTAGCACTTTCGAATTAACAATCAAAACAGCAAGGAAAATCGATAATAAAACTCAAACAAAATCAAAAGAAACTTCAAATAAAACTACAAAGAAAAACTACTAACGAAGATCTATGACTTTGCTACAAACATCTAATATAGTCTTGCCGTAAGTAAAAACTTAACAACAATTAAAATACTAAACTAATAAATTAACAGAAAATAAAATGTAAAATAACTAATTTAACAGAAAGTATTTTTTCCATAAAATTTTATTTGCAAAAAGAAACAAATAAAAGCTTTTATAAAACTCTAACTATGACCTATAGAAGGTTTCATACAAAACTAAGGAAAATAAATTTTTTAAATAAAAATAAAATTTTTCCTGTTGTCTAACAGAAACACAACTAATTTTGTCAAAAGTGACAAAAGAAATAATTTAAAACTAATAAAAACAATAAAGAAAAAGCTAAAACAGAACTAATAATAAAACAGTACTATTTTGCTAAAAACCTAATTTAAATTAACCTAGAAATAAAATACTAAATACTACTGGATAAACAAAGGTCCTAGAGACCAGCAGCAAAAAGAATTAATTAAAAACCTATTTTTAAACTCCCGGAATAAGCAAAACAAGCTTTAATTCAAATCTGATCTAACTCAATTTTTATAAATCCAAACATAGACAAATTATATATTTTTGGAAACTACAAGAAAATTGTGGTCTAACGCAAAAAGAATCAGCATCATTGGACTTCTAGATCAAAAGTTATAAGCTAAACAAGAACGGAACTAAATCTGTTACGGAAATAAATCTGAAAACGAAAAAAACAACAAGGGAGTTACCTGTACGTGAGGCAGAGATGGCAGGAAGGAGGCAGCGATGTGGAGGGCTGCTCCAGCGAGGGGGCGAGGTCGCCAAGCGAGGTGGGGGTGGCGGAGGAGGGGTCGGCGCTTGGGAGGTTCAGGAGAGCTCACTGCTGAGCGTTTCAGGCAGGAAAAGGAGGACGGTGGCGAGGAGGCTACGGGCAGGGAGGCGTGGTGATGGGAAAAATGGAACGAGGAGAGGGAGGGGGTTTTATAGGCCGTCTCGGGAGGCCACAGGATGGAAAGACGGGGAGATCGGGAAGGTGGAGATTCCTGTCTCCATGGATATGGAAAGCTTCAGTAACGTGAGAGGAAACAGAGGAAGGAGATGATCTCTTGTTGGGCTAGAATAGGAAAGTGCTTAATGGGCCAGCAGGTTTTCCTAATAAAAACGATTCCATTCCTATTTTAAAATTAGGAAACTAAAACAATAAAAAGGAAATCAAATCAATTCGAATAAAGAGTTTTATATACTAAAATTATCAGAAAAATAAAATGTAGACGAT
This sequence comes from Aegilops bicornis, assembly GCA_021605145.1. Classification (NCBI taxonomy): domain Eukaryota; kingdom Viridiplantae; phylum Streptophyta; class Magnoliopsida; order Poales; family Poaceae; genus Aegilops; species Aegilops bicornis. Next base: position 852,438,966 of record CM038670.1, on the reverse strand, counting down.
GAGCATTATTCCACGGCCAAAATAAAAACTTAAAAAATGTTTTTCAGAAAATCCCTAAAGGCTTTATTTCTTTTTGCAAATAATTTTTAAATAAAAACTTTGGTTTTTCTTGGCTCAAATATTTTCAAAAATGCCCCTGATTTTGGAGGTCATTTTCCTCCGCTCTTTCTTGCTTGCAAGAATTTATTTTTCGGGTATTTCTCGGGAAGAAAAATAGAGAAGCAAGTGCAAATATTTGAAAGAATTAAATTGCAAAACTCCGTTCAAATTCTTTATAGTTGAAGAAGTCATGTCATCTTCTCTCATTGATTTTAATAGGGTGAATTTGAATTTACCGGAGAAGGGGAAAGTCATTTTATTCCATCTCATTCAAAAGTTTTTGAAAAGGTTCAAATTTCACTCAAGTTTAATTCACTCAAGCAAACAAACAAACAATTCAATTAATTATATTAACATTCCAAAATTTGGGATGTTACACTGCCGGTATTGTCCGCCATAGCTTTTATTTAACTAAACGAAAAGAAATATAAAACAATTTAGTATTCAAATTACATCATCTCGAATAATAGATATAATCTCAAATACATCGTCTCGAATAATAGATATAATCTCGAAAACATCGTCTCGAATACATCGTCTCGAATAATAGATATAATCTCGAATACATCGTCTCGAATAATAGATATAATATCGAATACATCACTGGCTAGGTAGCTAATAAAGATCGAATACTACAGAAGAATCTAGGACACTCGCGGTTCCTCTGCGGCGGCGGTGGACACCCAAAGAGAAGGAACCCTCATAGGATCATAGCTGAAGTGAGATCCTCAAGAAACTGCCGGTATTGGAGAACCTGCTGCCCTCTAACGCAACCATGTAGCGATGGGCGTGCTCGTCCTCCTCCCCGACAATGACGTACCACCTCCGGCTGGGCCGCTCCTCCGCGCCGAAACTGGTCCACGCGAACGCCACCAAACGAGATCAGGGTCGACGACGGGACCCGGGGCCGGGTTCCTCATCAAGCGGCGCGCCCCTCCAGGCAGCACCTCCCAGTGCCAGCCCGACGGAGCCCAGTCCCGGACATGGGTCAGCCGGACGTCGTCGCGGAAGGGTCGACGGCGAGGATGCGGGCCGGGCATCGTCGAGAACAAATACTAGCTATATGCCCGCAAAAGTAACATTTTTTTAATGATTGGATTTTGATAACTAACATTTCTATATAACACTAATTATGCTATCATAGCATATGTCAAAATTCTATATGCTATTTCATACTAATTAAGCATCTAACACTAAAAACAGAAAAACAACTTCTATACATCCATTAAAAACAGAAAAACAATATTATATAAAAAATTCCATACTAATTAAACACTAATTATATCCATCTAACATGCATTCATACATATATACTAGTGAAAAACAATAATCTAAAAATATAAACTAATTAAACATACAAAATACGTATATACTAATATATACATGCATTCATACATATATACGTGTGTGTGTGTGTGTTCATCATGCTTGTGTGTGTGTGTATGGGCTCGGGAGGGGCGGCGCCCATGGTGGCCGCCGGGGGCGAGGGAGAGGGGTTAGAGGGGGAGAGCTCACAGCGGGCGACGGCGATGGCGAGGCGACGGTCGGGGCAGCGACGGGTCGGTGCGTGACGCTGGGCGGCGCGACGGGGACGGGCCCGGGGCGGCGACGGAGACGAGGGCGGCGACGGGGACGGGGACGGGGGCGGCGACGGCGACGTGGTCGGTGACGGCGTCGATCGATCGGGGCGGGCGGTTCAATGGGGAAACAGAGGAAGAAACAGAGGGAGAATGAATTTTTTCAAGTGTTGTATATATAGAAGGCACCTTTAGTACGGTTGGAGCCACCAACCGGCACTAAAGGTCTGTTTTAACCAGCCCAAGCGGCGGAAGCGACCCCTTTAGTACCGGGTGGTGGCACAAACCGGTACTAAAGGCCCCCTTAGTCTTGGTTTGTGCCACGACCCGGTACTAAAGGGGTCTTGTTGTGCAGTCTTGATCTTGACAAGTTTAGTCCCACCTCCCTAGCCGAGGGGCGACCGCACTGGTTTATAAACCCCGTGCGGTCACTCTCTCGAGCTCCTCTCCAAAGCAGGCTTCTTGGGCCTACGTGTTCTTTGTTGCCTGTGAGCCCACTTGGTTTTAAGTGGCCTGCATCCCGCCCAACTACAGGTTGGGTTTCTAGTCGTATGCAGGCTGCTCTGGCCTAGTAGGCGGGCTTTTTTTGCTTTATTTATTTTTGTGTTGTTTTTTTTGTGTATTTAGAGTTTCTTTGTGAATATTTTTGCTTTAGGTACAAAAATTACAAACTTTCTGTTAGTGCCCGTAGTTTTCAAATTTGAATAGTTTAAATTTTGAATTATTTGAAATTAGTGTGAATCACTAGTTTGTGAATAACTTAACTTTAAAAATTAGTAAAGGCATGAAAGAATTTGTTTGCACATAAAATTTCTTCGCGTTTCAAATGCCAAAACACATAACTACCCTAACTATTACAGAGATTCCCCTCTGGTGTGAAACACAGAAGAAAGTGATGATAGTGAAGCCGATCACATCCCAGATCTTTGGGTGTGAAACTTTTTCTTCAGCGTGTGTCCCTTTGCGCCCGTAACCATGGAAAATCTTCATCATTTAACGGGACGCTCGGGTCAATATTCACTGTGAATGGAGCAATTTCATCAAACTTTTCATAATCTTCTGACTTGTCTGTCTTGTCATCCACTCCCACGATGTTTCTCTTCCCAGAAAGAACTAGGTGCCGTTTTGGCTCATCGTACGATGCATTCGCTTCCTTATCTTTTCTTTTTCTTGGCTTGGTAGACATGTCCTTCACATAGAAAACCTGTGCCACATAATTGGCTAGGACGAATGGTTCGTCTGCATACGCAAGATTGTTGAGATCCACTGTTGTCATTCCGTATTGCGGGTCTTCCGTTACCCGCCTCGTGTCATATTGACCCATTTGCACCGAACGAAGGGACCTTTAAACCACGTCGATAGTCAAGTTCCCATATGTCCTGTATATAACCATAATATGTTTCCTTTCCCGTCTTGGTTTACGCATCAAAGCGGACACCACTGCTTTGGTTGGTGCTCTTCTTATCTTGGGCGATCGTCTTTGTAAAATGTATTACCATTTATCTCGTACCCTTTGAAAGTCATTATATTCGAAGATGGTAACTGGGACAGCAAGTACAGGTCATCTTCAATAGAGGTGTCATGCATGAATGCGGTTCGCAACCCAATTGGCGAAACTCCTGGTTTGTTCACGTGTAATCCAGTCATCAGACCGCTCCAGGAGTTGGGAGCGTAGAAAATTCTTGTGTTTGTCCATATACGGAGCCACCAAGGCGGAATTCTGTAGAACTGTGTAGTGTGCTTGGTGAGAGAATGTCCGTCCATACATATTGTTTGTTCCCTCCTAGCGTGCCTTTTCCATCCGATGCGCCCTTATGCCACGATTCAGAACACCAATCGGCTTAAGGTCAGGAATAAAGTCAATACAAAACTCAATGACCTCCTCATTTTGATGGCCCTTGGAGATGCTTCCTTCCGCCTAGCACGGTTATGAACATATTTCTTTAAGACTCCCATGAACCTCTCAAAGGGGAACATATTGTGTAGAAATACAGGACCCAAAACGTTAATCTCTTCTCATAGGTGAACTAGGACGTGCGTCATGATGTTGAAGAAGGATGGTGGGAACACCAACTCGAAACTGACAAGACATTGCACCTAATCATTCTGTAACCTTGGTATAATTTCTGGATCGATTACCTTCTGAGAGATTGCATTGAGAAATGCACATAGCTTCACAATGGCTAATCGAACATTTTCCGGTAGAAGCCCCCTCAATGCAACCGGAAGCAGTTGCGTCATAATCACGTGGCAGTCATGAGACTTTAGGTTCGGAACTTTTTCTCTGCCATGTTTATTATTCCTTTATATTCGACGAGAAGCCGACGGGTACCTTAATCTTGAGCAGGCATTCAAAGAAGATTTCCTTCTCTTCTTTGGTAAGAGCGTAGCTTGCATGACCACGATGTATCTTGTCTTCTCCGTGCATACGTTGCTGGTCCTCCGTGCCTCGTGTGTATCTTTTGTCTTCCCATACACGCCCAAGAAGCCAAGCAGGGTCACGCAAAGATTCTTCGTCACGTGCATCACGTCGATTGCGGAGCGGATCTCTAGGTCTTTCCAATATGGCAGGTCCCAAAATATAGATCTCTAGGTCTTCCACATGGGTGCGCGTCCGTCAGCATCCTTCAGAACAGGTTGTCCGCCAGGACCCTTTCCAAATATCACCTTCAAATCCTTGAACATATCAAGTACATCATCACCAATAAGTATGCTATGCTTCGTACGGTGATCCGCCTCACCTTTTAAATGATTGCGGTTCTTTCTTAAGGGATTCATGCTCGGAAGAAATCGATGATGTCCGGTACACATTCTTCTTACAACTATTCAAATATATCTTGTCGGTATCATCCAAACAGTTCATGCATCCGCGGTATCCCTTGTTTATACATCACGAAAGGTTACTGAGAGCAGGCCAATCATTGATGGTCACGAACAGCAACGCCTTTAGGTCAAATTCTTCCCCCATGTGCTCATCCCACGCACGTACACCTGTTCCATTCCACAGTTGCAAGAGTTCTTCAACTAATGGCCTTAGGTATGTTGGAGATATGCCCTAGAGGCAATCATGTATGATGATATTTCCTATGTGTTTATGAATAAAGATAGTCCTTGGACATTATCAATGATGTGTATCAGCAAGTACGTGACTTGTTTGTGGGACTATGCATTGTATGATGACTGTACTAAAAGGTCCCTAGTCGAAGGGGCTGTGTGGACACGCAGCCGACTAGACTAGCATATGACACGGTCGATGGCTCGGTCTCACTAGCCATGGAGCATTGGATGCTAACCGGATAATATGGACTTGAAAAGGTCTGGTCGGATTCGACATAGTCAGATCCGAGTCGAGATAAGGTCTGAGTCGGACAGACCCAACTATGAGACGCAGCGATATGTCATCTGTGAGTCTCTAGTACAACATACGTTCTATGTCCTAAGACCTGAGCTGACGCATGTACTCAGGATGGTGACAGACTTGCTTTGGGCCGACCAAACGCTACTCCGTGACTGGGTAGTTACAAAGGTAGGTTTCGGGTTTGTCTAGTCCCATGCTGCGAGACATGGTCGAGCAAGATGGGATTTGCCCCTCCGATCGGAGAGATGTACTCTGGGCCCCTCGTGGTGATCGACCAGGAATAGCATGGCCATGTGACAAGGATTATGAGATAATCCGGATTGTGGTCGGTATCACCGAACGAGAAAGAGGTCGAGGTTAGCACAAGGATGACAGTCGCCTTGAGCCCGACAACATATATCGTGTGGCAAAGGGAACAGAAGTGTGACATGTTGTACAAGGTTCGCTTAACCAGCTTCGTCAAATGCTGCTTGGTGGTCGGCACGCCTTGCTAGAGGCCGCTACCAACCGTGCAGTCGGAGGTGATCCGAATCGTGACCAAGCCGACTTGAACCTAAGGGGTCGCGCGCTTAAGGGAAGGAACCTATGAGGTAGGTTCATAGGACACTGGTCGGATGTGATCCGAACTGGACTAGGAACGTGACCGAGTAGACTTTGGGCTTTAGGGTCCGTCACGAGGCCCAAGTGTTGAGCTTCATGACGGACGCCTATATAAAGTGGAGGTGCGGCACACTCAGAAGGGTGATAGATCGCTTCGGCCTCAGGAGGCAGAGCTTCGGCCTCAGGAGGTTGATCGCTTCGGCCTCAGGAGGTCGATCGCTTCGGCGCTGCGACTAGGGTTTGCATGTGTTGCGATTAGCCACCTCCACTCGCCGCCGACTGTGTGATCGGACCTAGCAGTCCGCCGCATGACGTTCCTCCCGCAGCCGGATACCGTTAGAGGCGGTGCACTTGCGCGCTCCGGAACTCGTGACGTGGGATCGGACGACAGGCCGCCGAGGGAGATCGAGCGAGGAGGAGGCGATCCACGCAGACGCCGCTGCCCCAACTCTTCTTCCGCTGCGGCATCTGCGCTTCTAGTGGTAACGAACTGTGATCCATCTCCCGTAACATGTTCCCGGATGTTCTGCGTAGGAATTTTTTAATTTGCGATCGGCGCACCCTACCGCATAACCCAACGGTGGTATCAGAGCCTCTGTTATAGGATTTGGATTCAGATCGTATGCATATTAGATATGTGGAGGCGGCAGATGAGATCTGTTGTCCTTGAAGAGATCAGCTATGTGCACGGTTGATGTGATCAACTGCACATGGGTATCGTTGAGGCTATGTTTTCTGTAAATCGGGATCGATGAGGTTGTGACACGATCTACCCCTACCGGTCGGTCATCCGCCATCGGGGTTAACAGTGAAACGTAAATCCGAATCGGATTCGCGATGATCGGAGTTCAGATGTGATCTGTGATCCGCCATCGGGACCGCCATGTGCGTAGCGCCGTGTATTTCGTACCCGGCACACAAACCGGTAGAATGCGATTCTATGCATAACTTTGTTTTGCAGGTTTGATGTGAATAGTATGGCTCATGTGTATGTGATGCATGTGTGTAATTTATACGTGGCTCATGTGTCATGTTTGTCAGCCGGCAGGAGCCAAAGTGCTGTCATTATATTGTATAACGACATGTGTGTCGACTTGTGACTCTATGTAAATTCATTACTAGCTGTAGTAGTTGGATAATAGAGATCAGGTTGGTGGCTTGGCGTCCCGGCGTGACAAACAAGATGGAGTTCTTAGATGGTCATCGGAGTCGGAGCCGGCCCAGAAGAACGTCCATGAAAGGAGCCATACTATTTCACAATATGTGTTATATTTGTGATTGTTATGCTTCTTTGTTTCTATGCATGTTAAAATGATAGAATGATCCCTCATGAATATCAAGCGAATTGCCATCCCCGATGTTGCACCTTCGCACGTCAAGTAAGTCTAGTAGTGGGCTCATAAAATTGGTGTGCTTCTTTGGGTGTCCTTGAACTCAAGGGTTAAATGTCGGACACGGACATGCACTGCATCAGGTTAACTTGACAAGGCTAACAAAACGGTTTTGGGCCTTGTGGCAAAGAAGGTTGGGGGCCGGGGTATGAGATACCTTCCCGATCGACAGGAGTCGTATAGAGATGCGATTAGCAAGGAGTTGCTTACCGGATAGGTATGTTGGCTAGCAGTGATGCTAAAGCTCACTAGTCGCATGCGCTAGTCGGATCCTGAATCACTGAGAGTTTGCGGAGGGATGCTGACTTGTTGGGAGTATTTCTGTTTAGGCTAGAATTACTCTACATAAACACATTGCTTAGTGATTGCATATTTTCTGTTGTAGTGATCAATGGCACCACCTGCTCAACCCAACTTTACATTGAAATCAATTCTGGAAAAGGATAAACTTAATGGAACAAACTTTACCACATGGTATAGAAATCTGAGAATTGTTCTCAAGCACGATAAAAAGGAACATGTTCTAGAGGATCCACTTCCAGAGGAACCTGCTGATAATGCTAGTGCCACAGCTAAGAATGCCTACTGTAAACTTCGTTGATGAATCAACGAGATCAGATGTCGATGCTGGCTTGGATGGAGCCCGATTTGCAACAGCATTTCGAAAACGTTGAGGCTTACGATATGATCGAGAGTCTCAAGAGCATGTTTCGAACCAGTGCTAGGACCGAAAGGTTCAACGTCTGGCGATCCTTGATGGATCGCAGGCTGAAGGAAGGTGATCCACTGAGCCCACATGTGATCAAGATGATCGGATATGTGCAAGCTTTGGATCGTTTGGGCTTCCCGCTATTGGATGAGCTGACTCGATGCTGTTACGGGTTCTCTTCCGCCCAGCTATGGGACGTTCATCTCGAACTATCATATGCATGGCATGGATAAGTAGCTCACTGAATTGCATGGGATGCTCAAGGTGGCAGAGCAGGATATTAAGAAAGGCACGCATCAAGTGTTGATGGTGCAGAAATTGGCTAAGTTCAAGAAGAGTTGGTCCAAGAAAACGGCTAAGGCAAAGGGCACGGAGACGGTAACCTCTGCCGCTGCACCAAAGTCTGGACCGGACTCGAAGACCGTTTGCTATCACTGCAAGGAGACCGGTCACTGGAAGAGGAACTGTAGCAAGTGGCTTTGCGAGCATGGCAAGAAGGCCGGAAATGCTTCTTCGTGCAAAGGTACACTTGTTGCATATGTTATAGACATTTACCTTGCTGACATACCTAGTAGCTCTTGGGTATTAGATACCGGATCGGTTGTTCATATTTGCAACTCGATGCAGGGGCTGGTAAGAACTAGGCGTGTGGCACAAGGGGAGATTGACATCAGGGTCGGCAACAAAGCAAGAGTTGCTGCGTTGGAGGTCGGCACGATGCAGCTCCAGCTTCCTTCCGGATTCATTATGGAATTGAATAATTGTTATTACATTCCTGCACTTAGTCGGAACATTATTTCTGCCTCATGTTTGATGAGTCAGGGTTATGAATTCAATTTAAAGGACAATGGTTGTTCGATATTTTTGAATGGTATGTTCCACGGCTATGCACCCATTGTTGATGGGCTATTTATATTGAATCTAGAATAGGAACCGGTCTATAACATAAATGTCAAGAGGCATAAGCCTAATGAGATAAATCCGACATACTTCTGGCATTGTCGGCTTGGACACATTAGTCTGAAACGCATGAAGAAGCTCCATGATGATGTGCTCCTAACTTCCGTCCGACTTCGGATCGTTGAGACATGTGAATCATGCTTGCTCGGCAAGATGACTAACTCTCCTTTCGCAAAGAGTTGCGAGAGGGCATCCGAGCTGTTGGAGCTTATACACGATGATGTGTGTGGTCCAATGAGCACAACTGCCGAAGGTGGCTATCGATGCCATTGACTTTTACCGACGACTTGAGTAGATATGGATATATCTATTTGATGAGGCACAAGTCGGAGACTTTTGAAAAATTCAAAGAGTTTCGGAACGAGGTTGAGAATCAGCTCGGCAAGACTATAAAGCTTCTGCGATCTGATCGTGGAGGTGAGTACATGAGCCAGGAGTTCGATGATCATCTGAAAAGTCGAGGTATAGTACCTCAACTCACACCTCCGGGTACGCCACAGAGAAACGACGTGTCAGAACGGAGGAATAGGACCTTGTTGGACATGGTCCGGTCTATGATGAGCAAATCGGATTTACCCTTGTCATTTTGGGGATACGCTCTAGAAACTGCAGCTTTTACACTTAATAGGGTACCATCAAAATCCGTAGACAAGACACCGCATGAGATGTGGGTAGGGAAGAGTCCCAGCTTGTCTTTTCTAAAGATTTGGGGTTGTGAAGCATTTGTCAAGCGACTTACGTCGAGACAAGCTTACACCCAAGTCGGATAAATGCATATTCGTAGGATATCCGAGGGAAACCTTGGGATATAGCTTCTACAACCGGGAAGAGAACAAAGTGTTTGTTGCTCGAACGGGTTTTCCTTGAGAAAGAGTTTCTCGGAGGGAGGCCGATGGGAGGACGGTTCGACTCGAAGAAATTCGAGGACCACTCGGGACGGCTCGGCTGATGATGAGATCATACCGAGTCGATCGGGGAACCTGTAGTGGAAGCGGCACCGGAACCACGAAGGTCGGAGAGATTGGCGCAGAAAGTGCGTGATGTATTGTTGCTAGAAAGCGACGAGCCGACCACGTATGCAGAAGCGATGGTGAGCCCAGATTCGGAGGCATGGCTGGAGGCCATGAGATCCGAGTTAAAGTCCATGGATGAGAATCAAGTCTGGGACTTGGTTGATCCGCCACCTGGCGTAACTGCCATTGGTTGCAAATGGGTCTTTAAGAAGAAAACCGATGTGGATGGAAATGTTCAGATCTACAAAGCTCGTCTTGTCGCTAAAGGTTATGGACAAGTTCAAGGAATTGACTACGACGAGACTTACTCGCCGGTAGCGATGCTGAAATCGGTGAGGCTCATACTAGCTATAGCTGCATATTTCGATTACAAGATATGGCAGATGGATGTCAAGACGGCTTTCCTTCACGGAAATTTAACCAAGGACGTGTATATGATACAGCCCGAGGGTTTTGTCGATCCGACTAGCACTAGTAAGGTATGCAAGCTCAAGAGATCCATTTATGGGTTGAAGCAAGCATCTCATAGTTGGAACATTCGTTTTGATGAGGTCGTCACTGGTCTCGGTTTCATCAAGAGCGAAGAGGACTCTTGTTTATCCAAGAAGTTAAGTGGGAGCTCGATAGTGTTTTTGATCTTGTATGTGGATGACATACTACTGATCGGAAATAATGTTTCGATGCTAAACTTGGTCAAGGAATCATTGAATGGCAAGTTTTCGATGAAGGACCTTGGTGAGGCAGTCTATATTTTAGGCATTAAGATCTATGGAGATAGATCGAGGAGGCTGCTTTCGGCTTAAGCGAGCACGTACATAGATAAAGTGTTGAAGCGGTTCAACATGAGTGAGGCGAAGAAAGGGTTCTTGCCGCTCTCACATGGTATAAGGCTAAGCGAGACTCAGAGTCCTTCGACATCTGATGAGCGAAGCAGGATGAGTAGGATTCCGTATACCTCAGCAATCGGATCCATCATGTATGCCATGATATGTGCAAGGCCTGATGTTGCTTTTGCAATAAGCCTAACAAGTAGATACCAGGCCAACCCAGGTGAGAGTCACTGGCAGCGGTAAAGACTATTTTGAAGTACCTGAAAAGGACTAAAGAGATGTTCCTAGTTTATGGAGGTGAGGAAGAGCTCGTCGTAAGGGGTTACGTCGATGCTAGTTTCCAAACCGACAGAGATGATTGTCGATCACAGTCTGGATTCGTGTACATCCTGAACGGAGGAGCAGTGCACTGGATGAGTTCCAAGCAGGATACGGTGGCCGATTCTACCACAGAAGCCGAATACGTTGCGGCTTGTGAAGCTGCAAAGGAAGGTGTTTGGATCCGGCATTTTCTGGATGATCTTGGTATTTTCCCAGCCTCGGTGAAACCGTTGGACCTTTATTGTGATAATTCTGGTGCCATCGCACAAGCCAAGGAGCCGAGGAATCACCACAAGGTCGCACACATAGACCGGAAATATCACCTGATACGAAAGATCGTAAAGAATGGTGATGTAGAGTTATGCAAGATTCACACGGATGCAAATGTTGCAGATCCGTTGACTAAGCCGCTTCCACAACCCAAGCATCAGGGGCACGTTAGAGCTATGGGCATTCGATGTCTATTTGATTGACTCTAGTGCAAGTGGGAGACTGTTGGAGATATGCCCTAGAGGCAATCATGTATGATGATATTTCCTATGTGTTTATGAATAAAGATAGTCCTTAGACATTATCAATGATGTGTATCAGCAAGTACGTGACTTGTTTGTGGGACTATGCATTGTATGATGACTGTCCTAAAAGGTCCCTAGTCGAAGGGGCTATGTGGACGCGCAGCCGACTAGACTAGCATATGACACGATCGATGGCTCGGTCTCACTAGCCATGGAGCATTGGATTCTAACCGGATAATATGGACTTGAAAAGGTCTGGTCGGATTCGACATAGTCGGATCCGATTCGAGATAAGGTCTGAGTCGGACAGACCCAACTATGAGACGCAGCGATATGTCATCTGTGAGTCTCTAGTACAACATACGTTCTATGGCCTAAGACCTGAGCTGACGCATGTACTCTGGATGGTGACAGACTCGCTTTGGGTCGACCAAACGCTACTCCATGGCTGGGTAGTTACAAAGGTAGGTTTCGGGTTTGTCCAGTCCCATGCTGCGAGACATGGTCGCGCAAGATGGGATTTGCCCCTCCGAACAGGAGAGATATACTCTGGGCCCCTCGTGTGATCTGACCAGGAATAGCATGGCCATGCGACAAGGATTATGAGATAATCCGGATTGTGGTCGGTATCACCTTTGAACGAGAAAGAGGTCGGGTTAGCACAAGGATGACAAATCTCGCCTTGAGCCCGACAACATATATCGTGTGGCAAAGGGAACAGAAGAGTGACACGTTGTACAGGTTCGACTAAACAGCTTCATCTTCTGCTTGGTGGTCGGCACGCCTTGCTAGAGGCAGCTACCAACCGTACAGTTCGGAGGTGATCCGAACTGTGACCAAGCCGACTTGAACCTAAAGGGGTCAGCAAGGCTTAAGGGAAGGAACCTACGAGGTTGGTTCGTAGGACACTGGTCGGATGTGATCCGAACTGGACTAGGAACGTGACCGAGTAGACTTTGGGCTTTAGGGTCCGTGCGAGGCCCAAGTATTGAGCTCGCGACAGACGCCTATATAAAGTGGAGGTGCGGCACACTCAGAAGTGTGATAGATCGCTTCGGCCTCAGGAGGCAGAGCTTCGGCCTCAGGAGGTTGATCGCTTCGGCCTCAGGAGGTTGATCGCTTCGGCCTCAGGAGGTCGATCGCTTCGGCGCTGCGACTAGGGTTTGCATGTGTTGCGATTAGCCACCTCCACTCGCCGCCGACTGTGTGATCGGACCTAGCAGTCCGCCGCACGACGTTCCTCCCGCACGCGCGGATACCGTTAGAGGCGGTGCACTTGCGCCGCTCCGGCGAACTCGTACGTGGGATCGGACGACAGGCCGCTCGAGGGAGATCGAACGAGGAGGAGACGATCCACGCAGACGCGCTGCCCCAACTCTTCTTCCGCTGCACGGCACTGCGCGTCTAGTGGTAACGAACTGTGATCCATCTCCCGTAGCATGTTCCTGGATGTTCTGCGCGTAGGAATTTTTTAATTTGCAGTCGACGCACCCTACCGCATAACCCAACAAGGTACACATCAATGTCGTTGCCGGGTTGCTTAGGGCCTTGGATGAGCACTGGCATCATAATGAACTTCCGCTTCATGCACAACCAAGGAGGAAGGTTATACAAACATAGAGTCACAGGCCAAGTGCTATGGTTGCTGCTCTGCTCCCCAAAAGGATTAATGCCATCTGCGCTTAGACCAAACCATACGCTCCTTGCGTCATCTCGCAAACTCCTTTCCGTACTTTCTTTCTATTTTTGTCCACTGCGACCCGTCGTGGTACTCTCAACTTTCCGCCTTTCTTACGGTCTTCTACGTACATCGCATCGCCTTGGCATGCTCTTTGTTTTGGAACAAACGTTTCAACCGTGGTATTATAGGAGAATACCACATCACCTTGGCAGGAATCTTCTTCCTGGGGCGCTCGCCCTCGACATCACCAGGGTCATCGCGGTTGATCTTATAGCGCAATGCACCACATACCAGGCAAGCGTTCAAATCCTCGTACTCATCGTGGTAGAGGATGCAATCATTAGGGCATGCATGTATCTTCTGCACCTCTAACCCTAGAGGGCGGAACAACCTTCTTTGCTTCAGACGTACTCTCGGGCAATTCGTTTGTCCTTTGGAAGCATATCCTTTATCATTACCAAGCAACTTTCCAAATCCCTTGTCGGATACACCATTCTCGCCTTCCATTGCAGCAATTCCAGTGGTGCCCAGCTTTTTCTTGTCACCTCACGCAATTCAGGTACAACATTTTTTGTGATCCTCTAACATGCGCTGCAACTTCTTCTTCTCCAAATCACTTGCGCAGTTTCTCTTTGCATCGGCAATGGCCCGACCTAGATCATCAACGGGCTCATCTGATGCCTCTTCTTCAGCTTCTTCCCACATTGCCGGCTCAGCTTCTTCCCGCATTACCGGCTCAGCTTCTTCCCCCATTCTTGTATCATCGTATTCAGGGAACCCATGGCCAGGATAGCTGTCGTCGTCCTCTTCTTCTTCATTGTCTTCCATCATAACCCCTCTTTCTCCGTGCTTGGTACAAACATTATAGTGGGGCATGAAACCGGACTCAAAAATGTGGACGTCAATGGTTCTTGACATAGAGTAATTACACCATTCTTACAGCCAGCACATGGACAAGGCATAAAACCATCTGCCCGCTTGTTTGCCTCAGCCACAAGCGAGAAAAGTATACTGCGCCCTCAACGAACTGGGGAGAGCATCGATCATCATACATCCATTGCCGGCTCATCTTCATTACACAACACCGAATAGACCAAATTAATACAAGTTCATACAACACTTAAATGCAACAAACAAATAACTCTCTAGCTAAAGCATTTAAATGCAACAACAAATGCGATCAAGATCGCAACTAAGGTAACAATTGATCCAACAAAGCATAATGATACCAAGCCTCACTATCGATGGCATATTTTCTAATCTTTCTAATCTTCAAGCGCATTTTCTCCATCTTGATCTTGTGATCATCGGCGACATCGGCAACATGCAACTCCAATTCCATCTTCTCCCCTCAATTCTTTTCAATTTTTCTTTCAAGTACTCGTTTTCTCTTTCAACTAAATTTAACCTCTCGACAATAGGGTCGCTTTGGAATTTCCGGTTCACATACCTCCTAGATAAAAATATCTATGTCAACTTGATGGGCATAATTTGTCATAAACACGAAATGCAACAAATAGTTTTAAAAGAGAATATACCACATCTGAATCATAACAAGGACGAGGGCCGACGGGACGGATATCAAAACCATGGCACTATGTATAACAAACAACGTACGGTAAGATAGTTATACGAGTAACTATATATCCAAATCACACAAACATCAATTTTTTATATAAAATTTCATGAACAAGAGGCTCACCACAAGGTGGTGCCGGCGACGGGACGGTGCGGGCGATCGACGGTGGTTACGACGGAGATTTAGAAGGCACTAAGTTGCTAACCTTTGTGATCATTTGAATGGATGGGGGCCTTCAAATCTTGACAAATTTTGGGCAAAATGTGTGATGAGCTCGAGAGGAAGAGGGGAAGAACAGAGAGGAGAGGGGAAAGAGGAAGAACAGAGCGAGCTCGTATGGACGAAGGGTTTATGTAGGAAGACCTTTAGTACCGGTTCGTGCCAAGAACCGGTACTAAAGAACTGGAGGGGCCCCAGTCTGACAACATCCTGCCACCACTCTCATTAGTACCGGTTCGTGGCACGAACCGGTGCTAAAGGTTAGCCATGAACCGGTACTAATGAAAGCGGCCCGGCTAGCCGTTGGAACCGGCACTAATGTGTACATTAGTGCCGGCTCAAATTCAAACCGGCACTAATGTGCTTCACGTTTGACCCTTTTTCTACTAGTGGAAGCAGAATATGAAGCAATCCTGTATGGGTTGCGTATGGCTATTTCACTCGGCGTCCGTCGCCTTATGGTCTACGGTGACTCGGATCTGGTTGTTAATCAAGTGATGAAGGAGTGGGATGTCAGAAGCCCAGCTATGACAATTCTTTGTAATGCAGTGAGAAAGCTGGAGAAGAAATTCGAGGGTTAGAGCTTCAACATATACCCATTGAAAAATCAAGTTATGCGGATGATTTGGCGAAGATAGGGTCCAAGAGGGAAGCCATTTCCAGCAATGTATTTTTGGAGCACATTCATGCACCATCGGTCAGGAGGATCCTTTCACGTAAGAAGCCCCGCAGCAAAAGAGTGCCAATGATCCGACTGAAGTTGAGGTCCCAGCCGTGGTCGACCTGATTATGGAAGTTGTGGTCATCACTCCCGACTGGACAGTGCCGTACATTGCATATTTCCTAAGGAAAGAACTCCCAGAGAATGAAGAAGAGGCTCGATAGATCGTCCGTCGATCCAAGGCCTTTACAGTGATCAAGGGACAATTGTACAGAGAAAGCGCGACTGGAGTCGGCCAGAAGTGTATCACGCCAGAAGAAGGTCAGATAATTCTTGAGGATATCCACTCGGGGACCTGTGGCCATCATGCGTCCTCTCGGACCATCGTGGCTAATGAAGGAAATATGCCCTAGAGGCAATAATAATGTTATTATTTATTTCCTTATATCATGATAAATGTTTATTATTCATGCTAGAATTGTATTAACCGGAAACATAATACATGTGTGAATACATAAACCTACAGAGTGTCACTAGTATGCCTCTACTTGACTAGCTCGTTAATCAAAGATGGTTATGTTTCCTAACCATGAACAAGGAGTTGTTATTTGATTAACGGGATCACATCATTGGTTGAATGATCTGATTGACATGACCCATTCCATTAGCATAGCACCTGATCGTATAGTTTGTTGCTAGTGCTTTTCTTCATGACTTATACATGTTCCTATGACTATGAGATTATGCAACTCCCGTTTGCCCGAGGAACACTTTGGTGCTGCCAAACGTCACAACGTAATCGGGTGATTATAAAGGTACATTACAGGTGTCTCCGAAGGTACATGTTGGGTTGGCATATTTCGAGATTAGGATTTGTCACTCCGATTGTCGGAGAGGTATCTCTGGCCCTCTCGGTAATGCACATCACATAAGCCTTGCAAGCATTACAACTAAATGTGTTAGTTGTGAGATGATGTATTACGAACGAGAAAAGAGACTTGCCAAGAACGAGATTGAACTAGGTATTGGATACCGACGATCGAATCTCGGGCAAGTAACATACCGATGACAAAGGGAACAACGATGTTGTTATGCGGTCTCGACCGATAAAGATCTTCGTAGAATATGTAGGAGCCAATATGGGCATCCAGGTCCCGCTATTGGTTATTGATCGAGAGGTGTCTCGGTCATGTCTACATAGTTCTCGAACCCGTAGGGTCCGCACGCTTAACGCTTCGGCGATGCTTATTATGAGTTTATATGATATTGATGTACCAAGGTTGTTCGGAGTCCCGGATGAGATCACGGACATGACGAGGAGTCTCGAAATGGTCGAGACATAAAGATTGATATATTGGAAGCCTATGTTTGGACTCCGGAATCACTCCGGATGAAATTGGGAATTTTACCGGAGTACCGGGGGGTTACCGGAACCTCCCGGGGGGTCAATGGGCCTTGATGGGCCTTAGTGGGAAAGAGAAAAGGGGGCCATAGTGCTGGCCGCACCTTTCCCCCTTCCCTAGTCCTATTAGGACTAGGAGAAGGGGGCGCCCCCTCTCTCTCTCCTTCCCACTTGAGGAAACCTAGTTGGACTAGGATTTGGGGGAATCCTACTCCTAGTAGGAGTAGGACACCCTGGCGCACCTCTCCTTGGCCGGCCAGCCCCTCCCCTTCCCTCCTTTATATACAGGGGCAGGGGGCACCCCATGACACACAAGTTGATCATTGAGATCGTTCCTTAGCCGTGTGCGGTGCCCCCTTCCACCAAACTACACCTCGAATATACCGCTATGGAGCTTAAGTGAAGCCCTGCACCGGTGAAACATCATCATCGTCACCACGCCCGTCGTCTTGACGAAACTCTCCCTCAACACTCGGCTGGATCGGAGTTCGAGGGACGTCATCGAGCTGAACGTGTGCAGAACTCGGAGGTGCCGTACGTTCGGTACTTGGATCGGTTGGATCGGGAAGAAGTACGACTACTTCCTCTATGTTGCGTCAACGCTTCCGTTGCTGGTCTCACGAGGCGTGAGACAACACTCTCATCTCGTTGCTATGCATCACCATGATCTTGCGTGATCGTAGGGAAATTTTTGAAATTACTACGTTTCCCCAACAAAGTGGCATCCGAGCCTAGGTTTTTATGGTTTGATCATATGCACGAGTAGAACACAAGTGAGTTGTGGACGATACAAGTCATACCGCCTACCAAAGATGTCATACTTTGGTTCAGCGGTATTGTTGGACAGACGATCCAGACCAACCTTACGCTGCATTTTACGCGAGACCGGTTCCTCGACGTGCTTTGCACATAGATGGCTTGTGGAAGACTGTCTCTCAACTTTAGTTGAACCTGAGTGGCATACGCCCGGTCCTTGAGAAGGTTAAAACGGAGTCTATTTGACGGAAGTATCGTTGTGGTTCTGATGCGTAGGTGAGATTGGTTCTTGCTTAAAGCCCGTAGCAGCCACGTAAAATTTGCAACAACAAAGTAGAGGACGTCTAACTTGTTTTTGCAGGGCATGTTGTGATGTGATATGGTCAAGACATGATGCTGAATTTTATTGTATGAGATGATCATGTTTTGTAACCGAAGTTATCGGCAATGGCAGGAGCCATATGGTTGTCGCTTTATTATATGCAATGCAATCGCATCTGTAATGCTTTACTTTATCACTAAGCGGTAGCGATAGTCGAGAAGCATAAGATTGGCGAGACGACAACGATGCTACGATGGAGATCAAGGTGTCGCGCCCGGTGACGATGGTGATCATGACGGTGCTTGAGATGGAGATCACAAGCACGAGATGATGATGGCCATATCATATCACTTATATTGATTGCATGTGATGTTTATCCTTTATGCATCTTATTTTGCTTTGATTGACGGTAGCATTATAAGATGATCCCTTACTAAATTATCAAGAAGTGTTCTCCCTGAGTATGCACCGTTGCGAAAGTTCTTCGTGCTGAGACACCACGTGATGATCGGGTGTGATAGGCTCTACGTTCAAATATAACGGGTGCAAAACAGTTGCACACGCAGAATACTCAGGTTATACTTGATGAGCTATGCATATAAGATATGACCTCGGAACACGGAGACCGAAAGGTCGAGCGTGAATCATATAGTAGATATGATCAACATATTGATGTTCACCATTGAAACTACTCCATCACACGTGATGATCGGTCATGGTGTAGTTGATATGGATCACGCAATCACTTAGAGAATTGGAGGGATATTTTTCTGAGTGGGAGTTCTTAAGTAATATGATTAATTGAACTTAAATTTATCATGAACTTAGTACCTGATAGTATCTTGCTTGTCTATGATGTGTAGATAGATGGCTCGTCTTTGTTCCGTTGAATTTTAATGCGTTCCTTGAGAAAGCAAAGTTGAAAGATGATGGCAGCAATTACACGGACTGGGTCCAGAATTTGAGGATTATCCTTATTGCTGCACGGAAGAATTACGTCCCGGAAGCACCGTTAGGTGCCAGGCCTGGTGCAAGGGCTGCGCCGAAGTTGTGAACGTCTGCAAAGCAAAGCTGATGACTACTCTATAGTTCAAGTGTGCCATGCTTTACGGCTTAGAACCGGGACTTCAACGTCGCTTTTGAACACCATGGAGCATATGAGATGTTCCAGGAGTTGAAGTTAATATTCCAAGCGAATGCCCGGATTGAGAGATATGAAGTCTCCAATAAGTTCTATAGCTGTAAGATGGAGGAGAACGGTTCTGTCAGTGAGCATATACTCAGAATGTATGGATATAACAATCACTTGATTTAACTGGGAGTTAATCTTCCGGATGATTGCGTAATTGATGTAATTCTCCAATCATCGCCACCAAGCTACAAGAGCTTCGTGATGAACTATAATATGCAAGGGATGACCAAAACAATGCCCGAGCTCTTCGCGATGCTGAAAGCCGCGGAGGTAGAAATCAAAAAGGAGCATCAAGTGTTGATGGTTAACAAAACCACTAGTTTCAAGAAAAAGGGCAAAGGAAAAGGGAAACTTCAAAAAGAGCGGCAAGCAAGTTGCTAATCAAGAGAAGAAACCCAAGTCTGGTCCTAAGCCTGAAACTGAGTGCTTCTATTGCAAGCAGGCTGGTCACTGGAAGCGGAACTGCCCCAAGTATTTGGCGGATAAGAAGGATGGCAAGGTTAACAGGTATATGTGATATACATGTTATTGATGTGTACCTTACTAATACTCGCAGAGCACTGGTATTTGATACGGGTTACATTGCTAATATTTGCAACTCGAAACAGGGCTACTGATTAAGCGAAGATTGGCTAAGGACGAGGTGACAATGCGCGTGGGAAATGGTTCCAAAGTCGATGTGATCGCAGATCGCACGCTACCTCTACATCTACCTTCTGGATTAGTATTAGACCTAAATAATTGTTATTTAGTACCAGCGTTGAGCATGAACATTATATCTGGATCTTGTTTGATGCGAGACGGTTATTCATTTAAATCGAGAGAATAATGGTTGTTCTATTTATATGAATAATATCTTTTATGGTCATGCACCATTAAAGAATGGTTTGTTTTTACTTAATCTTGATAGTAGTGATACACATATTCATAATGTTGAAACCAAAAGATGCAGAGTTGATAATGATGGTGCAACTTATTTGTGGCAATCGCCGTTTAGGTCATATCGGTGTAAAGCGCATGAAGAAACTCCATCTTGATGGACTTTTGGAGTCACTTGATTATGAATCACTTGGCACTTGCGAACCGTGCCTTATGGGCAAGATGACTAAAACACCGTTCTCCCGGAACTATGGAGAGAGCAACAGATTTATTGGAAATCATACATACCGATGTATGTGGTCCAATGAATGTTGAGGCTAAATGGCGGATATCGTTATTTTCTCACCTTCACAGATGATTTGAGCAGATATGGGTATATCTACTTAATGAAACACAAGTCTGAAACATTTGAAAAGTTCAAAGAATTTCAGAGTGAAGTGGAAAATCATCGTAACAAGAAAATAAAGTTTCTACGATCTGATCGTGGAGGAGAATATTTGAGTTACGAAGTTTGGCCTACATTTGAAACAATGCGGAATAGTTTCGCAACTTACGCCACCGAACACCACAACGTAATGGTGTGTCCGAACGTCAGAATCGTACTTTATTAGATATGGTGCGATCTATGATGTCTCTTACTGATTTACCGCTATCGTTTTGGGGTTATGCTTTAGAGACGGCTACATTCACTTTAAATAGGGCACCATCTAAATCCGTTGAGACGACGCCTTATGAACTGTGGTTTGGCAAGAAACCAAAGTTGTCGTTTCCGAAAGTTTGGGGCTGCGATGCTTATGTGAAAAAGCTTCAACCTGATAAGCTCGAACCCAAATCGGAGAAATGTGTCTTCATAGGATACCCAAAGGAGACAGTTGGGTACACCTTCTATCCCAGATCCGAAGGCAAGATATTTGTTGCTAAATTCGGAAACTTTTTGGAGAAAGAGTTTCTCACGAAAGAAGTGAGTGGGAGGAAAGTAGAACTTGATGAGATAATCGTATCTACTCCCTTATTGAGAAGTAGTACATCACGTAAAACAGTTTCGTGACACCTACACCAAATAGGGAGGAAGCTAATGATGATGATCATGAAACTTCAGATCAAGTTTCTACAGTAACTTCAGAGATCAACCAGAGCAAGATCCGCACCAGAGTGGTACGGTAATCCTATTTTGGAAGTCATGTTATCGAACATGATGAACCTACGAACTATGAAGAAGCGATGGTGAGCCCAGATTCCACAAAATGGCTTGAGGCCATGAAATCTGAGATGGGATCCATGTATGAGAACAAAGTGTGGACTTTGGTTGACTTGCCCGATGATCGGCAAGCAATTGAGAATAAATGGATCTTCAAGAAGAAGACTGACGCTGATGGTAATGTTATCGTCTATAAAGCTCGACTTGTTGCAAAAGGTTTTCGACAAGTTCAAGGGATTGACTACGATGAGACCTTCTCACCCGTAGCGATGCTTAAGTCCGTCCGAATCATGTTAGCAATTGCCGCATTTTATGATTATGAAATTTGGCAAATGGATGTTAAAACTGCATTCCTGAATGGATTTCTTGAAGAAGAGTTGTATATGATGCAACCAGAAGGTTTTGTCGATCCAAAGGGAGCTAACAAAGTGTGCAAGCTCCAGCGATCCATTTATGGACTGGTGCAAGCCTCTCGGAGTTGGAATAAACGTTTTGATAGTGTGATCAAAGCATTTGGTTTTATATGCACTTTTGGAGAAGCCTGTATTTACAAGAAAGTGAGTGGGAGCTCAGAGCATTTCTGATATTATATGTGGATGACATATTATTGATCGGAAATGATATAGAATTTCTGGATAGCATAAAGGGATACTTGAATAAGAGTTTTTCGATGAAAGACCTCGGTGAAGCTGCTTACATATTGGGCATTAAGATCTATAGAGATAGATCAAGACGCTTAATAGGACTTTCACAAAGCACATACCTTGATAAAGTTTTGAAAAAGTTCAAAATGGATCGTGCAAAGAAAGGGTTCTTGCCGGTATTACAAGGTGTGAAGTTGAGTAAGACTCAATGCCCGACCACCGCAGAAGATAGAGAGAAAATGAAAGATGTTCCCTATGCTTCAGCCATAGGCTCTATCATGTATGCAATGCTGTGTACTGCACCTGATGTGTGCCTTGCTGTAAGTTTAGCAGTAGGTACCAAAGTAATCCAGAGTGGATCATCGACAGCGGTCAAGAACATCCTTAAGTACTTGAGAAGAACTAAGGATATGTTTCTCATTTATGGCGGTGACAAAGAGCCTCGTCAGAATCGTTACGCCGACGCAAGCTTTGACACCGATCCGGACGATTCTAAATCGCAAACCGGATACGTATTTACATTAAACGGTGGAGCTGTCGGTTGGTGCAGTTCCAAACAAAGCGTCGCTATGGATCTACATGTGAAGCTGAGTACATAGCTGCTTGGAAGCAGCTAATGAAGGAGTCTGGATGAAGGAGTTCATAACCGATCTAGGTGTTGTACCTAGTGTATCGGGTCCAATGAAAATCTTTTGTGACAATATCGGTGCAATTGCCTTGGCAAAGGAATCCAGATTTCACAAGAGAACCAAGCACATCAAAAGACGCCTTCAACTCCATCCGGATTTGGTCCGTGGGAGACATAGAGATATGCAAGATACATACGGATCTGAATGTTGCGCATCCGTTGACTAAGCCTCTTCCACGAGCAAAACATGATCAGCACCAAGACTCCATGGGTGTTAGAATCATTACCGGTAATCTAGATTATTGACTCTAGTGCAAGTGGGAGACTCAAGGAAATATGCCCTAGAGGCAATAATAATGTTATTATTTATTTCCTTATATCATGATAAATGTTTATTATTCATGCTAGAATTGTATTAACCGGAAACATAATACATGTGTGAATACATAAACCTACAGAGTGTCACTAGTATGCCTCTACTTGACTAGCTCGTTAATCAAAGATGGTTATGTTTCCTAACCATGAACAAGGAGTTGTTATTTGATTAACGGGATCACATCATTGGTTGAATGATCTGATTGACATGACCCATTCCATTAGCATAGCACCTGATCGTATAGTTTGTTGCTAGTGCTTTTCTTCATGACTTATACATGTTCCTATGACTATGAGATTATGCAACTCCCGTTTGCCCGAGGAACACTTTGGTGCTGCCAAACGTCACAACGTAATCGGGTGATTATAAAGGTACATTACAGGTGTCTCCGAAGGTACATGTTGGGTTGGCATATTTTCGAGATTAGGATTTGTCACTCCGATTGCCGGAGAGGTATCTCTGGGCCCTCTCGGTAATGCACATCACATAAGCCTTTGCAAGCATTACAACTAAATGTGTTAGTTGTGAGATGATGTATTACGGAACGAGAAAAGAGACTTGCCAAGAACGAGATTGAACTAGGTATTGGATACCGACGATCGAATCTCGGCAAGTAACATACCGATGACAAAGGGAACAACGTATGTTGTTATGCGGTCCGACCGATAAAGATCTTCGTAGAATATGTAGGAGCCAATATGGGCATCCAGGTCCCGCTATTGGTTATTGATCGAGAGGTGTCTCGGTCATGTCTACATAGTTCTCGAACCCGTAGGGTCCGCACGCTAACGCTTCGGCGATGCTTATTATGAGTTTATATGATATTGATGTACCGAAGGTTGTTCGAGTCCCGGATGAGATCACGGACATGACGAGGAGTCTCGAAATGGTCGAGACATAAAGATTGATATATTGGAAGCCTATGTTTGGACTCCGAATCACTCCGGGTGAAATTGGGAATTTTACCGAGTACCGGGGTTACCGAACCTCCCGGGGTCAATGGGCCTTGATGGGCCTTAGTGGAAAAGAGAAAGGGGCCATAGTGCTGGTCAAGACCTTTCCCCTTCCCTAGTCCTATTAGGACTAGGAGAAGGGGGCGCCCCCCTCTCTCTCCCTTCCCACTTGGGGAAACCTAGTTGGACTAGGATTTGGGGGGGGAATCCTACTCCTAGTAGGAGTAGGACACCCCTGGCGCACCTCTCCTTGGCCGGCCAGCCCCTCCCCTTCCCTCCTTTATATACAGGGGCAGGGGGCACCCCATGACACACAAGTTGATCATTGAGATCGTTCCTTAGCCGTGTGCGGTGCCCCCTTCCACCAAACTACACCTCGAATATACCGTTGCGGAGCTTAGGCGAAGCCCTGCACCGGTAGAACATCATCATCGTCACCACGCCTGCCGCGGTCGACGTGAAACTCTCCCTCAACACTCGGCTGGATCGGAGTTCGAGGGACGACATCGAGCTGAACGTGTGCAGAACTCGGAGGTGCCGTACGGTCGGTACTTGGATCGGTTGGATCGGGAAGAAGTACGACTACTTCCTCTACGTTGCGTCAACGCTTCCGTTGCTGGTCTACGAGGGTACGTAGACAACACTCTCATCTCGTTGCTATGCATCACCATGATCTTGCGTGATCGTAGGAAAATTTTTGAAATTACTACGTTCCCCAACAGCTAAAGCATACCGAGCGGGATTTTACTGGCCGAAAGCAAATGAAATGGCAAAAGAAATAGTCGACAAGTGTGAAGGGTGTCAGTTCTATTCCAACATGTCACACAAGCCCGCCTCAGCCTTGAAGACCATTCCACTCGTCTGGCCCTTCGCTGTTTGGGGATTAGACATGATTGGACCGCTAAGAACTGGCAGAAGCGGCTTCACTCATTTGCTAGTAGCAGTCGACAAGTTCACCAAGTGGATCGCCAAGCCCATCAAGAACCTTGATGCATGCACTGCTATCAGTTTCATCAGAGAATTGATATTCAGATATGGAGTTACGCATAGCATCATCACCGAAAATGGGTCAAACTTCGATAATGACAAATTCAAAGCCTTCTGCGCCTCTCAGGGCACGCGAGTCGACTATGCTTCAGTTGCTAATCCTCAGTCGAATGGACAAGCAGAGCGTGCAAACGACCTCATTCTCGAAGGGCTGAAACCACGGCTGATGCGTGATCTCAAGCACGCAGCAGGAGCTTGGGTCGACGAACTTCCATTAGTTCTCTAGGGATTGAGGACCACTCCTAATCGGTCGACTGGGAGAACTCCATTCTTCCTGGTCTATGGAGCTGAAGCAGTTCTGCCGAGTGACTCGCTTCACAACGCTACCGAGTCGAACTATACTCAAGCGAAGCGGAACAAGCCCGACAAGATGCAATGACCTCTTGGAAGAGGAGAGGAGATGGCCCTGATCTGCTCGACTATCTATCGCCAAGACTTGTGTCGATTCCATGCCGTAAATGTGAAGAGTCGAGCCTTCCAAGAGGGAGATTTGGTCCTCCGAGTGGATCAACAGAAACCACACAAGCTCGCTCCCACTTGGGAAGGTCCCTTCATCGTCACAAGAGTTCTCCACAACAGAGCGTATCATCTCTACAACATTGATCGCCAGATCGACGAGCCTCGAGCTTGGAATGCGGAGCTGCTCCGCCCCTTTTATACTTAATACTCACTCGGTTGAGATGTAATAAAAGTACTTTTGTAGTTTGTTTATCTAAGACAAGAATGTTATAATTTTCCCAGTGATTGTTATTACTTTTGGTTGAAATTTCCCCCAGTGGGTGGCTTAGCTGCGAATCCGGTTCGTCTAAGTTTGTAAAAAAAATCCTTTCCGAGTGGCGAGCCGGTCTCCCACTGGGGCTTAGCTGCAATCCGCCGCCTAAGTATTCAAAATCCTACCGAGTGGTGAGCCAGTCTCCCACTCGGGGCTTAGCTGCAGTCCAAGTACTCGCCTAAGTATTCAAAATCCTACCGAATGGTGAGCCAGCCTCCCACTCGGGGGCTTAGCTGCAGTCCAAGTACTCACCTAAGTATTCAAAATCCTACCTAGTGTTGAGCCAGCCTCCCACTCGGGGCTTAGCTGCAGTCCAAGTACTCGCCTAAGTATTCAAAATCCCACCGAGTGATGAGCCAACCTCCCACTGGGGCTTAGCTGCAGTCCAAGTACTCGCCTAAGTATTTAGATCCTACCAAGTGGAGAGTCAGCCTCTCACCTGGGGCTTAGCAACAGCCCAAGGATTCGCCTAAACATCCAAAATAAAGAACGCTCAAGGACGCACGAGGTGTAGGTCGACTGCTACCTTCTCCTTCAAAGCTACGCCATGAAAAACCCACCGAAAGTGGAGAGCAAACCTCCCACTCGGGGGCTTAGCTGCGGCCCGGTGCTCGGCTGGGTAATAGATATCCTACCGAGTGGAGAGCAAACCTCCCACTCGGGGGCTTAGCTGCAGCCCTGCTCGCCTAAGTAATAGAAATCCTACCGAGTGGAGAGCAAACCTCCCACTCGGGGCTTAGCTGCAGCCCAGTGCTCGCCTAAGTAATAGAAATCCTACCGAAAGTGGAGAGCAAACCTCCCAGTTAGGGGCTTAGCTGCAGCCCAGTGCTCGCCTAAGTAATAGAAATCCTACCGAGTGGAGAGCAAACCTCCCACTCGGAGGCTTAGCTGCAGCCCAGTGCTCGCCTAAGTAATAGAAATCCTACCGAGTGGAGAGCAAACCTCCCACTCGGAGGCTTAGCTGCAGCCCAGTGCTTGCTTAAGTAATAAAAATCCTACCGAGTGGAGAGCAAACCTCCCACTCGGGGGCTTAGCTACAGTCCAGTGCTCGCCTAAGTAAGGAATCCATCTCAATCCGCAAGGACGACGAGGTGCAGGTCGACTGCTACCTTCTCCTTCGGAGCTGCGCCACAAGGACAACGTATGTCCATCCCAACCCATAAGGACGACGAGGTCGGGCCGATCAGTGCTCCATCTCTACCGCAAGATAGATGAAGTACAAGTCGACCGAGTTTCACCTCAAGGATACTACCTACAACAATGAAATATATTCCGAATGAAGAGCAAAGTTCTCTCGAAGGCAAATAAAGCATGTTCAAGGATAGATAAAGTTTGGATAAACGTCCTACGGATCCAAAGGGGCTCAGACGTTAAGCCTGTTAAAGTTTGTCGGTTACAAATACCACTCGGCATTCCGAGGCAAATTTAAGGTGGGACTTAGAAGTTTTTTACTCCTTCGGTGGAGGACTGGAAGGTGCAAAAAACTGGTCGAGGTCGATTCCGTCGGCAATACGGGTAGCAGCAGCGATGAAGGTCTCCATGAAAGATCGGAAGTCATACTTCCTGGTGTTGGCAACTTTGAGGGACACCAGCTTGTCCTCTTGCGCTTCCTTGCAGTGGACGCGAACCAGAGACAGAGCAACATCAGCACCACACCTGGAAGAAGACTTTTTCCATTCTTGCACTCGACTTGGAATCTCATTCAGTCGAGTCATTAAGGATTCAAGGTCATTCTGGAGTGTCTGATCTGGCCAGAGAGTCGAGTCGATTCGCGACACCGCAGCTTTCAGTCGAGCAAGATAATCCACCACACTAGCAACGCGAGACTCCAGTCGAAGCACATTCATGGCAGCTTCGTCCTTCACAGGAGAGTTGATGGGGTCCAGGCTGGTCTCCACTCGACTGGTTTCTTCTTTGAAGTATTGACAGAATTCTGAAAACACAGCTCAGACTCAAAATAACAATCATGCAATGAGCCGGTAATAGCAAGACAGTGGGGTAAAAGAGATTACCTTCAAGCATGAGAAACAGCTTCTTGGCGAGCCCTCCAAGATAAATCTCCAGGTCATTTCGCTTCCCCGCCAGTTGGCCAGCTTTGTCAGACAGAGCAATCTTGTCGTTCTTCAATCGAGTAACTTCCTTGTTGGCCGTGTCAAGAGCGGCTTTCAGCTTGGCATTTTCATCTTCAAGTTTGTCGACTGAGGCAAGCTTCTCTTCAGCGAGCTTTGTTTTCTCCAAAGCCGCCTTCTGTGCCTCTGCAAGGTCAAGGTCCTTCTTCTTCAAAGTCTCTTCCAGCTTATCTGCAAAGCAACAATGAGAACAGAGTTGAGAATGAACAGAAAAACAAAGACAAATCAAAGTTCTCACCAGCCATACCTTTTGCTTCATCCTTCGCCTTCTGCAAATTCTCCTAAGCAAGCTTCAAGTTGAGGTTGAGCTGGATCTGTTTGTTCTCTAACTCAGTATAGTGAGCCACAAGCTCGCAAGATTTCTACAAAGAGTCAATCAACGAAAGACATCAAAGACAGATCACTTCTGAGTGACTAAGGAAAAATCGTAGCATTTCTAAGACTACAATCGAATCAAAGCATCTCGACAAGAGTCTCGGGATTACACCCAGCCGGGTGCACTCAGCGTGTTCCCACCGGTTTTACCAATTTGGTTCGACCAACACCAAAAGAGGCAAAAGGTTATGATTCTAAAACCATGGCTAAGTGTCAGCGGTCAGCCGCGGTAAAAAAACACAGTTCTTTAGACTATAGTCGACTGCAGGCAGTCCACCATAGTCTCGGGGACTACACCCAGTGGGTGCACTTAGCGTGCCCCCATCGGTTTTACGGTTCCATTCGACTTGGTCCGTCCAGGTCGAGTGAAGAAGTTCACAGTATAAAGACTATAGTCGACTGCACACAGTCCACCATAGTCTCGGGGACTACACGAAGTGGGTGCACTCAGCGTGCCCCCACAAAAACTCAATCGACACACCCACCCAGTGGGTGTACAGATATGGAAATCTCCAGAAAGAAGCAGTTTCAGGTAGCATATCCTAACAGAGCAAGCAACGATCGACTTACTTGGACATTGCTCTGGAGAGCTGAACTAGCATCGTAGGCCGCTTGGCTAGCCTCTCAGACCGCTTTCACTTGCTCCATCATGATCCCTGCCTGGCGTATAGCCTCCTTAGCAGCACTAACTTGGTCTTCTGGGACGTGGTGTATAGCAAAAACGGATGGTGGATCAGCAGTCGACGAAGCGGGTCGGGCACTTGTCAGCGTACAGCAAAAGACACAGATGCCCGAGTGGGGTTGCCTCCCTCGAAAACCAACGTCTCAGGTATCGTCACAACTGGAGCAGCCTTGCCAGCAGGCGCCCTCTTGTTTTTCCTCTTCCTCAATGGTGCTTCCTCGTCATCATCGGGGAGATCAATGACATGAGGCGGAACTACAAGAAAGATTCAAAAGTAAACATGGAAATCCAGTCGACTAAAAGTGAAACTACAGAGATCATACCAAGGTTGGAGGTGGCGGCATCTTCCATCTCCTGATCTTCGTCCTTGGCTGAGGTCTCGGAGGTAGCAGCACTGCAGATTTCAAGAATCGGTTGATCAGTCATCAAGTCGACCAAAAGTACACTCATGTTGAATAGGGAAATACAAGTTCACTGGTTACCCGGAGATGGTGGGAATGACCATCCACATTTTGGGCAGGGCCTTTGCCGGCTTTTGACGACGCGTTGCTCGAGGTTGCTTCGGCGGTTTCTCGGGCGCAGGGAAGTTGTCCGAGGTCGCTTCGCTCATCGCCTGGACGCAACAGCTTTACCGCGCCCGGCCGCCGGGTCATGCGTCAACTTGGACCTTCCTTCCGAGCGAGGAGGATCGACGTCTTCCTCCTCTTCCTCCTCCTCCTCCTCTTCATCAGAGCTGTCGTCCCCCTCATCCTCCTCACCGTTGGACTCCCATTCTTCCTGGCTTTCACCTCAGCTTCCTTTTTCTTCTTCGACTGGTTCCTGCGCCCCGTTTGGCATCAAGTACATCTCAGTGGTGACCTAGAAGATAACAAAACAAGGCAAAGGTCACCGATTTAATTGGCATCTAAACAGAATGAAGACAGCCGAATCACAGTCGGAGATAAGTGGTTATACCTTGTCCACTTCATAAGTCTGGTCGAGTGGTGGAATCCTCCTAGCTCCGCGAGGGTTATCTTTGTTTCCTGTGATGGCAGTCATCCACTTCTCCAGCGTGGCGTCA
The DNA here is from genome assembly GCA_021605145.1 of Aegilops bicornis. Classification (NCBI taxonomy): domain Eukaryota; kingdom Viridiplantae; phylum Streptophyta; class Magnoliopsida; order Poales; family Poaceae; genus Aegilops; species Aegilops bicornis. The sequence goes on along the minus strand of CM038670.1, from coordinate 852,409,038 downwards.
TCGACCTCCTCTGGATGGACCCGGGTGGTATCATCCGTACCGGAGTACATCCACATCGGATGGCCTCGGTATTGGAGTGGCTGAATACGACGTCGGAGGAAAACCTCCAGGAGATCCATGCCGGTCACCCCGTCGCGAATGAGCTGGACTACGCGTTCCATCAACAATTTTACTTGGGCCTTCTCCTCTGGTAGCACCTTCAGGGAAGATGGCTTGTTCACTCGACTCATGGAGAAAGGAGGGAGTCCAGTCGACTGCCCCGGCTGGTCTTGGCAGTAGAACCAGGTCGATCGCCACCCTCTAACCGAAGTCGGGAGAGTCATAGCCGGAAAAGCGCTCTTCCCCTCATCTGGACCCCGAGTCCCCACACATCTGGATTACTTCGGTTCTCTCGTCATTCGGGTTCGCTTTCTTCACCGTCTGAGAGCGACAAGTGAATATGTGCTTGAAGAGGCCCCAAAGGCGCCGACAGCCCAAGAAGTTTTCGCATAACAAAATGAAAGCAGCAAGGTAGACAATGGAGTTGGGAGTGAAATGATGGAGTTGCGCTCCAAAAAGTTCGAAACCCCGGAAAAAAGGATTCGGCGCAGAGAAAATCCCGATCTACGTGAGTGGCTAGGAGAACGCACTCACCCTCTTCAGTTGTGGTTGCCACTCCGTTCCGGAAGCCTTGCCGACCCATGGGGATCAGTCCCTCATTGGCCAGATCGGTGAGGTCCTTCTCGGTGATGGTCGACGGATCCAGCCTCCTGGACCCAACCTTGCGGCAGTTTGGACCGCTAAGAAGATCCGCCCGACCGGACGCTCTCCCTTAGCCTTCGCCGCCTTCTTCACCTGCTCCAAGGCTGCGGTCTTCTCCTTCACCATGGTCGCCGGGCGAAGCGTAATCGAAGTTGCGCGCTGAGCAGGCTAAGAGCGCAGCAAGAAGGTTTGGAGGCGGAGGAGGGGAAGATTGAGGTCGCATCGCTCAAAATACCTCGTCCGATGCTTTATAAGGGGCCGCTTAAGTGGCTGACCGTAGGCCCACGCAATCCCGTCAAATCCCATTAACAAAGCGCCAAGACGCCGATACGCGAAAAAAGGCGGCGCCAAGATCGAGGCGTCATCATCTTATCCCATCCGAAAAGTGCATAGTTTCTCGCTTCAAGGCTTCTCAAAATTCAGATCCCGCGAAATCCGCTAACCGCGGAGCAACCTGTCAGATAGCAGATTTCCTCCGATCCGTTGCTCGAAAATCCTCAAGTTCACAAAGTTCACTCGACAAATGTGAAGAATGGATCAAGGCGACTGAAAGAGAAGTTGATGCCATCACTAAAAGGTCGTTGATCCAGAGTAAGACACACTCGCAACACGAAGAACATGTCGGAAAGATTATCGACTCCTTCCTCACTCAAACCTCGATCCATTCGGGGGCTAATGATGAAGTCATGTACCTGGGGTAGGGTCATAGACCTGCCCAAAGGTACCCTCCACAAGGACACTCGTGAAAGAAGCGGCCTTCCAGTCGACCTGGTAGGTTTCCACTCGACAGATTCAAAGACACTCGACCATGAAGACCCACTCGACCACCAGGAGTCCAAGAGCCACTCGGTGTCCAAACGGTTCAGAGTTAAATAGTCATTATGATCATAATGATACTTTATGTAAGGCGTTACTACCAAGAACGCCTAGCCTTAACATACCTTAAACCCTCTCACGTAATGGGCTGGTCAGTCCCTGAGCACTCTATAAGCCACCCACCTCCACGGTAGAAGGGTTCGCACCCTGTAACACATACGCATATTATCCAGTCGACCGCCTCCAGGCTCCGAGACGTAGGGTTGTTACTTCCTCCGAGAAGGGCCTGAACTCATAAATCTCTTGCGTATACAACTACTCCATAGCTAGGATCTTGCCTCTCCATACCGACCCCCCATTCTACTGTCAGACTTAGAACCACGACAATACATACTGCATTTTAACTGTAAAATCTTCGGAGGAGGTTGGCGTTCCATGGTCGCTCCGACTCCTTGCCGGAATCATCTCTCTTTCGTGTCTTCGCTTCGTGCGTCGATCAGGTAGTAGGAGTCGCTTTCCCAATGCTCACGATAATGAAGGGGCCTTCCCAAGGGGCCGGGAGCTTGTGCTGGCCGGCTGTTCGCTGGATCAACCGGAGCACAAGGTCACCCTCTTGGAAGGATTTAGCCTTGACCTTCCGGCTGTGGTAGCAGTGCAAACCCTGCTGGTAGATGGCGGACCGGCTGAGGGCTAACAGCCGGCTTTCTTCCAGCAGGTCGACGCCGTCTTCTCGTGCTTCTTTGGCCTCTGCTTCCGTGTACATGGTCACCCGAGGCGAGTCGAACTCGATGTTAGTTGGGATGACAGCCTCGGCACCATATACAAGGAAGAAAGGGGTGAAGCCGGTTGACTAGTTCGGGGTAGTGCGCAGACTCCAGAGGACGGCCGGCAGCTCGTCGAGTGAATAGACGGCCGAACGCTCAAGTGGCACGACCAGTCGGGGCTTAATGCCGGAAAGGATGAGGCCGTTGGCTCGCTCGACTTGGCCGTTTGACTGCGGGTGGGCAACGGACGCTAGGTCCAGTCGGATGCCCTACGTCACAGGTAAACGTGCCAATGCTCCCTTGGCAAAATTCGTGTCGTTGTCGGTGATGATGCTGTGTGGCACGCCGTACCGAGTTGTAATATCTGCGATCAATGTCACGGCAGTCGGCCCATTCAGCTTCTTAATCGGCTTCGCTTCAATCCACTTGGTAAATTTATCCACGGCGACGAGCAGATGTGTCGTGCTGCCGCGCGCCGTCTTGAACGGGCCCACCATGTCCAATCCCCAGACGACAAAATGCCAGGTGAGGGGAATGGTCTTGAGTGCCGAAGCCGGCAGGTGTTGCTTGGAGCTGAAGACTTGGCACCCTTTGCAATGTTTGACCAACTCCTTGGCGTTGTCCAAAGCAGTCGGCCAAAAGAATCCATGGCGGAAAGCTTTGGCAACAAGTGATCTTGAGGCTGCGTGGTGGCCGCATTCGCCTAGGTGAATGTCCTTGAGGATTGCTATGCCCTTCTCGGCTCGCCGACGAAGCTGGAAGACTCCAGGTGACCGCTGCGACGAGCACTCTGTTAACAATTGTGTATGCTCCGGCTCGGCGTTGGACTTGTCTTGTCGCGATCTCGTCAGCCGGCAGTTCTCTGTTTACCAGGAAGTTGAGGATGGGCTGGGCCCATGATGGAGCTGTGACTTCTTCTATAGCCGACACGGCTACTGCAACCAGGGCGGGTGGGCTGGGTGGTGAAGAGCTGGAGTCGGCCACCGCCTGTGGTGTTGATGCAGTCCCCTGGACGACTATCAGAGTCCCCGGCCGGTTCTCAAGTCCCCGGCCGGGTGTGACTATGGCAGTCCCCGAGCCGCTTATCGAAGTCCCCGGGCCGCCGCTTGGTTCCCCAAAGCGGATCCGGCTGCGTCGAGTTAAGCGGCACGCGAAGATGGAATCGGATCCGGAGATGGCTTGATAGACGGCTTGAGGAGGCGTTGGAGAGAGACGCCGGTTGGTATAGCTTGTCGAGTGGAGCCTATTCGTGCCAGGGCATCTGCTTGCTCGTTGTTGGCCCGTGGCACGTGGAGGAACTCGCATCCTTCAAAATACCCGCTGATTTTCTGAACGAGGAAGCGGTAGCTTGCCATGTTTGCATCCTTGGCGACCCAGTCGCCAGATGATTGCTGGACTACCAAATCCGGGTCGCCATAGCACAGGATCCGGCGGATGCCGAGCTCTTTGGCTAGCCGGAGCCCGTGTATGAGCGCCTCGTACTCGGCCACATTGTTGGAGGCGGCAAAATGAATTTGCAATGTGTATCTGAGTTTGTCGCCTTTGGGAGAGGTGAGGATGATGTCGGCTCCCAAGCCGGTGCGCATCTTGGACCCATCGAAGTGCATCCGCCAATGAGTGGAGTTGGGAGCCGGGGGCAGGTACTGGGTCTCGGCCCAGTCAACGAGGAAGTCGGCCAATGCTTGGGACTTGATGGCGGTGCGAGGCTGGTAGAAGATCGTGTAAGGGGCCAGCTCAATGGCCCATTTTTTCACCCGGCCGGATGCATCCCGGTTGCCTATGATCTCGGTGAGCAGGGCGGTGCATACGACCGTGATGGGGTGCTCTTGAAAGTAGGGATTGAGCTTCTTGGCGGCGAAGTACACACCATAGCACATCTTCTGGTAGTGCGGGTAGTTCTGCTTCAAGGTGGACAAGACTTCACTTAAGTAATACACCGGTCTCGGACTGGCTGAGCTCGGCCTTCAGGCGCCGACCACGATGATGGTGCCGACCACCCGGTGGTGGCGGCAATGTAAAGGAGCATGGGCTCTTTCTCGGTCGGCGCCGCCAAGACAAAGCGGCGTGGCCATCATCTTCTTTAGCTCGTGGAAAGCTTGGTCGGCTTGGTCGTTCCACTCGAAGTGAGTGGTTTTCTTCATGAGTCGGTAGAGGGGGAGAGCCTTTTATCCAAGCCGGCTGATAAAGCGGTTCAGGGAGGCCAGGCACCCGGTAAACTTCTGGACGTCTGGCAGCTTGGTGGGAATCTCCATTCTCTCAATGGCTTTGATCTTTACTGGGTTCCATTCAATGCCGTGTTCGGAGACCAGGAAGCCTAGAAGTTGGCCGGCTGGTACTCCGAACACTCATTTCTCGGGGTTGAGCTTGACCTGAAATCGGCGCAGGTTCTCAAACGTTTCCTTGAGGTCTTCTAGCAAAGTGTCGCGCTTCTCCGTCTTCACCACGATATCGTCTACATAGACGTGGGCATTTCTGCCGAGTTGCTTGAGGAGGCATTTCTGCATGCAACGCTGAAAAGGGGCACCGACATTTCTCAAGCCGAATGTCATAGTCGCAGCGTAAAGCTCCGTATGGAGTGATGAAGGCGGTCTTCAGGCGGTCGGCCAGGTCCAACTTTATCTGGTGGTAGCCCGAGTAGGCATCCAAAAAACTCAGCAGCTCGCATCCGGCCATGGAGTCCATCACTTGATCAATCCTTGGCAGGGCAAAAGGATCTTTGGGGCAGGCTTTGTTGAGGCTTGTGTAGTCTATACGCATGCGCCACTTGTTATTCTTCTTCAGCACGAGGATCGGGTTGGCAAGCCATTCCGAAAAGAACACCTCCATTATGAAGTCGGCTGCTAGGAGCCGGGTTATCTCTTCTCCTACAATCCTTCTCTTCTCTTCCGACAGTCGGTGGAGGGGCTGCTTGACTAGTTTTGCATATGCTCGGATGTGTAGCTTGTGCTCGGTGAATTCCTTCGAAACACCCGGCATGTCCTTGGGGGACCATGCAAAGATGTCCCGATTCTCATGGAGGAAATCGACGAGCTCGCCTTCCTATTTGTTGTCCAGGTTTGCCCCAATGACGGCAAACCTTTCTGGGTGCTCCGGGTCCAGAGGTATCTTCTTTGTTTCCTTGGCCGGCTGGAAAGAACCTTGGGCATCACATTCCTTGGGGTTAGGGGACAGGGTTGGCTGCTTGCCGGCCATGGCCACGACTCGGTCCAACATCTTCTTTTCTTCAGCGATCACCAGGGACTCGGCCACCGACTGGCACAGCGCAAGACTCGGAGGATTTCTTGTAATCACCGGCTATGGTGATGATGCCCTTGGTACTGCATCTTCATCTTGAGGTAGGCGTAGTGGGTACAGCCATGAACTTGGCGAGCAGGTCGGCCAAGCAAAGGCATGATAGGGGCTCTCAAGGTCCACCACTTCAAACCAGATCGCTTCTCGGCGGAAATGATCCTTGTCCCCAAAGAGAACATCTATCTTGATCTTGCCGATTGGTGAGCAGGACAGGCTGGGTATAATGCCATGGAACACGGTCCGGCTAGGCATGAGCTGCTTCGTCTTGATGTTTAGCTTCTCCATGGTGTCATGGTACAGGATGTTGATGCTGCTCCCGCCGTCTATCAGCACGCGGGAGAAACGGGCAGCACGTCTGTCTGTTGCGAGGGTGGCGTCCAAAACCAATGCGTAAGAGCCGGGAGACGGCATCACCTCTGGGTGGTCGGCCCGGCTCCAGCTGATAGGCCTTTCTGACCAGTGCATGTATTCGGGGGTGTTGGAGGCGACCGCGTTGACTTCTTGGTGTTGTCGGCGTCTGTTGCGCTGGTCTTCGGGCTAGCTTGTAAAGATGACGTAGGCGACATGTTCGTCAGGGAACTCGTCTTGAACGGTTCCGACCGCTGGTCGAGCGGCCGGCTGTTGAGGAGCTGGAGGTGGCTGACCAGCAGGCGGAGGCGGCGCTAGCCCTTCGCTCTTGGAGATTCGCGTGAGCTAGTGGCACTTCCGAGTCGTGTGGTTGGACGGCTTCGCGCCGCTGTAGAACTTGCATGGGGCGTCAAGGGCCTGCTCGTAGGAGAAGGCCGGCTGCCAAGCTGGCCTGCCGCCCTTCGACTTCTTACGCTGCCGCCGGGCGGTTCGGCCGACTGTGGCCACCTGCCGACTGGTTGAAGGCGGCACGGGGCCCTTGTGCTTGTGGTCGTTCTGATATGGGCGTCGGTTGGAGTCGCTAGCCGGTGTCTTGGGAGCCGGGTTGAGTACCTTCCCGGAGGCGTCTACCCGGAGCTCGGTTTTCATCGAGGAGTCGGCGGTGGCGTACTTGTCCGCTATGACTAGCAGCTCGTCGAGGGTAGTCGGCTCGTCGCAGAGAAGCTTGTGCTTGAGGAGGGTGCCTTCTCGGCACCCGGCGGTGAAGTACTCTATGGCTTGAACCTCGTGCACCCCCTCGCAGGAGTTGCGAAGCTCGGCCCAGCGCGTGAGGTAGTCGCGAGTTGATTCGGTGGGTCCTTGTACACACAAGGAGAGCTGTCTGGGCTTGGGAGCCCGCTTGTAGGTGCTGGTGAAGTTGCGGATAAAGGCTTCTATGAAGTCTAGCCAGCTGTTGATGCTATATGGCTTAAGGCTGTTGAGCCAGGTTCATGTCGTGCCTTGAAGCATGAGGGGCACATATTTCACGGCAACGCGCCTGTTGCCGTTTGCTATGCTGACTGCAGTGGAGAAGTCGATCAGCCAATCCTCCGGCTTCACAGAGTCGTTGTACTTGGGCGTGTCTCTTGGGAGCGAGAACCCTTTGGGGAAGGGCTCGTCGCGGATGCGGGGGCTGAAACAAGGTGGGCCGACATCGTCTTCCTCTTCTAGCGCCAGGGATCGCGCTAGGCGGTCGATCCGGTGGCGAGCATCGTTCTCGCCGACTCCTTCGCGGCGACCTAGTCGGCCGCTGAGAGTCGGATGCGTGACAGGCGGCGGGGTGGGATATCTCTCCCCACGAGGCGGAGGAGGAGGCGGGTTGCCTCGTCGCTCCATGGCTCGAGGGCGGCCTTCTGCGTCACGCTCGATGGAGATCCGGGTTCGGCTGTGGCTGGCAGCCGACTCTTTTTCATGCCGCGCGCGGGTTTTGCCCGCAGTCGGCGTCCGTGACGTTGCGCTGTGCTCTCGGCGCGGGGGAGGACTTTCCACGCGAACGCCGGCTTCGTGCCGCTGCGCAGCAGCACCGAGCAGCTGCTGAATGCGTCTGGTCATGTGGGGGAGCTCTTCGGCCCCCAGTCCATGCAGCTCATCCACGGCCGCCTGTGCGGCGCGCAGATTCTCGAGGGGTGTGGCGTAGACTGGGCGGTCAGCTCCTAGCATGTCGGCGACGGCTGCGCCACGCTGCTTGATGGCGCCGATTCGGCTCGGCCCGTCAGGAGGCGGCGTGCCGAAGGCGGCGCGGTCGACTTCGCACTGGTGAGCCTCAGTGAGGCGCTCATGGAGGCTAACCTCCGGTCTTCCGCCATGAGGGCGAGGCGGCGTGCCTCCAGTGTTTCGGGGTCGGCGTCGGCCGGGAGGGGTACGGACAAGTCATGGACCGCCGTTTGCAGGGTGTCCTGGGCGTTCTCGCTAGAGGCGCCGCCATGACTGATGACCAGCACCTCGGTGATGGCACTGCCACAACTGTCGGCTCGGGGGAGCGGGTCGTTGTAGATCACAACGTTGGTGGGGAAAGCGTCGAGTGATGTCGTGTCGGAGTCGACAAGCATCGGGTCGGTGGAGCCAACCGACTCCAAATCCACAGCGGGCTCGCTGGAGATGTGGAGTTGGTCAAGGAGGCTGACGAGGTGGCTCTCGGGGCAGCCTGTGCCGGCGTCGGAGGCGGGCTCGTCGGAAATGCGGGCCTCACCAAGAAGATCGGCGAGGCAGCTCGCCGCATAGCGCCGCCGACACCTTGCAGCTGCCGAGGCAAGCGCCATCGGGCGTGCTGGCTGGCTACGCCATCGGGAGGAAGAGGGTTCCCGTCGAGCAGGTCTCCGGACGACGGTGCACCTGGCCCCACGGTGGGCACCAAATGTCGGGTGGTAGGTGCGACATATGCCAATGGGTGGCTTATCATTGTGGGAGCCAATAAGACGTCGCCGGTGCCTGGAAACGGGATGAGGCGAAGACATGCACGCCGGCGAATCTTACCCAGCTTCGGGCTCTCCGTGGAGATAACACCCCTCATCGCTGCTCAAGGGGTCTCCGCATGATCACTAGATGAACAGTGGCTACAAGAGGCTCCTTGAGCTGGTCGGTGCGAGGAAGGAGAAGGGCTCGGCTAGCTCTCCTCTTTTCTCCATGTGGTGTCTAAAACTCTCTGGGATCAACCCTTTGCATGGGTGCCCCGGGGGGGGGGGGGTTTATATAGGCCTACCCCCCAGGGGTACAATGGTAACCCGGCTGGGCACGGGCCCTAGCCGTCAGTGTCTACGCTCGCCGGCTTCTCCGCCGGCCGCTGGGGCCCACTGACTGGTGGGTCCCGCCGGCTGCCGGCTTCTTGGTCGACAAGCTGGCCCCACCGCTGAGGGCACAGTCGGGCTGGTTCTGTTGCCTCAATCTCGATGACGAGGGCTTTGTCGAGGTAAGCATGGCTACAAAGGCCGCTGTCTTGGCGGCGATCACCGTAGCCTCACCTCGCCTTGTCTCCTTTATGAGGCGCCTCATTCGAGGGAGGGAGCAAGCCGGCTCTGGGAAGCCGGCCATATCTCAGGCCGACTGGGGGAGGCCGAGCCGCCTTCGGGCATCTCTCTGACCGGAGGGGCCCACCGCCTGTGGGTCGTACTGACAACCCGTCGTGGGTGACGTCATGGTCAGCATGGCAACAGTGCCGCACCGGACGGGCGATGGCCGCCCCGTACGGCGCAACTGTGGCCATGCGTGCTCCGGGATGTGGGGGTGGCAGGCTTCACTGTAGCCACGCCCCGTCTCATCACCGTTATGTGGTGCGCAGATTCTGAGGGTGCGGTCTTGGCCGCTTGCCGGGGGCCGGCTTCTTGGAGTCGGCCTTCTCGTGGCCGGCTCATGAGTCGGCCTCCTGTAGCCAGCTCCTTGGGAGCCGGCCCTCTTGTGGTCTTCTCCCTGTAGGTTTTAGGGCCGGGCCGCCTCCTGACAGCCGGGCTAAGAGTCAGCCGGCCGGGGGAAGGCGGCCCTGCGTCTTGGATGTTGGAGGGCTTGATTGGCTTATAATTTTTTCAGAGGTTCCAGGGGGAGCCGGCCAGGCTACCTGTGGTCATTTACTCCGACAAAATCCCTGTCCTCCTGAAGCTACCGGTTCTATCTCTCACTTCTCTCTATTTACAGTTTGTCTTCGTAAAGTCATTGCCTGCTTGCATTATCTGTTTGACTTCACTGTGTGACTACCTGTTCTGATTGGCTTCGTACTATCTTCCATCCTGATCTTTACTACCTAGCTGCTATTAGTCTTCGTGCTTTCACTTTGTTGAATACTTGACTATGGCTTGTCTAGTGTAGTCTACCTTCCGCTGCATACGAATAGTGTCGTTTCTATTGTTTGTCTTCGAAATTCCCACGTTTTGAAGACTTTCATAAAAATCGCCTATTCACCCCCCCCCCCCCCTAGTCGATAACTAGCCCTTTCACAATCGGTGGCCGGGGACGGTTTGGTGCAGTTGCAACAATCTGCCGAGATGGAGAGGGAACATTTGAACGTGCGTCGGCAGTCGTGTACAGGACAATTGGAGACCCAGCTACGCTTGAAGCCTTAGCCATCAGAGAGGCCCTCTCCCTCGCTGATGATCTATACCTCCAGAGAATTCATGTGGCTTCGGATTGCAGGGAAGCAGTGGAGGAGATTTCCAGCGGTGGTGCATCGATCTATGGTGCAGTTATACAAGAGATTAAGTTGCATGCACTGTCTTTTATTTCTTGTAAGATACTTCATGAGTTTAGGAGCTCAAATTTTGATGGTCACAACCTTGCGAAATATGCGTTGGGTCTTGGGCCTGGCCGTCATGTTTGGTTAGGCCAGCCCGAGGGTATTCCCTTCGTCCATGTAAACATTGTGATGAATGAATAAAAGTTTCGCAGGGTTGCCTAAAAAAAAGCAAAATGGTAGTGCAAATCGCGCACCCAGCACAGCTGGGAGTGCTTTTCTTCAGACTTTTTGGGGTTTTCTATAGGGCGTGTGTTTTCCTGCCATGTTTATACCGTGTCTGCTATTTTTTTGTTTTTTATATTTTTTTCATTAATTCTTTTATGTTATAAATTCATGGAGTTTTTCTAAAATTATTATCGACCATTCTTTAAAAATTTGTGAATATTTTTATGTCCATGATTTATTTTAACATCTTGGGCATTTTAAAAATTATGCATATTTTTCAAAAATCCATGATTTTAAGAAAAAACGTGAATATTTTATAAATATATGAAAAAATTTGAATGTTTTATGTTCATGAATATTTTAGACAATCTTTGAACATTCTAAATTTTGAACTAAAATTATTTTATTAAGAAAGGTTTCAGAAATGGAAAACCACCCAGAAACTTTTGCGACATCCGTATGCGAACCCAACAAAAAAAAGACCAAAAACGTTTACTCCATAGAAGAAGCAATTGATCAAGCCGTATTGGCTCGGCAATCCCGCAACAGCAGAAACGATGGTTCCGAGTTGTGAAATCTAGGTTTCTTTCGTGAGGGTGAGTAAGTCTAAGGAGCTCGGCGGAATCGAAAGACAAAATCTTCGGAGGTAACGGAGCTTAAAGTAACTCAAACCGGGAGTTGCTAAGTACTGGGTTTTGAAGACTTTAGTCCACTATGTGTTTTTGCACCTCAAACCAAAGTGCTTTTGCTTGTTCCCCCTTCATAGTACAGTTGTTTTACACTCAATGTGAATCATTTTGCTTGAGGTAGGCAACAACTCTAAGTTGTAGGTACTAGTCACAGTTGACGTTCATTCCACCCATAGCGTCAAAAGAATAGTCTTGGATTTATCGTAAATCACCTAAACGAGTGAGATATATTAAATATGCACTCTTAGAAAATGCATGTATCACATGCAATCTTAGGCTCCATCCAAAAAATCAACAGGAATCTCACTTATGGAGGGGAACACAAAGTCCAACTTACGTAATGCCTGGTCTATCCCATGATGTGAAAGTGCCTAGACGTAGGGCTGGACTAACGAGCTACTCGGCTCATTAAGACTCGGCTTGTTAAGGCTCGTGATCGTTACAGCTTGGATTGTTAAACTCGTTAAGGATAACGAGCTAAATATAATGATTGGGCTTGGTTCGTTATATGTTCGCAAGCGCTTGCGAGCAGCTCGTTAGAAAATGCATCAGTAAACAAGATACATCACATGCATATATTTACAAACATACATATATCCAGCTAGTAGGATTCAATAAATCGAGAATATGAGAAGATGAGAAAGATGTGAATGTGGCAAATAGCCTGTCCATAGACTTAGGAATGATCGAAGTCACCGAAAAATTCTTTGTAATGAACAAAATCATGCTACTACCGAGCTTAACGAGTAGCTCACGAAACTCGCAATCTCGACCGTTTAACTCGTTAGTGTTAACGAGCAAAAATTGTTGCTCGACTTGGTTCATTAAGAAAATGAGCCGAGCTCAAGCGAGTTGAGCAGTCGAGCGCTCATTAGACTCAGCGAGCTTCGAGCTTTTTGTCCTAGACGTGACATTGGAGAAAAATCACATAAGTACTCCCTCTGTTTGGAATTACTTGTTTCGGAAATGGATGTATCTAGAACTAAAATACGTCTAGATACATCCATTTCTGCGACAAGTAATTCCGAACGGAGGGAGTAGAACATTTAGATGCAAAGGCGTTTAGACATGTCCACAATTTATTATAGACGTTAAAACTGTGCACTAATTATGCCTTGTGGCACCATTAACGCTTTTAATCATTGGATATCTTGCTTTGGCCATTTCTGGTCGTTGGATGTCGTTCTGGTCTGCTGTCAACGTCAGCGGGCCGCTGCTCTGGGAACTATTACGGATGTCTCATGTGATTTTGGGTCAAACTGGTCAATCTATCCATGAAGAATTAAAGTTGCTGATGCACAAACGCACCCTTTCGTCTTTGTATCTTAGACCTTGAAGCGTCTAAGGCCTTGTACAATGCTAGATGCTTAGGAAGATACTTAAAAAAACTGGATTTTTCTTAAGCACCAATGCCCATTTTATAAAAAAGGGATACCTAATTAAATGTCTACCCTCTACAAACTAGTGATCTTGCACGTGCAAACACATCGGTGCTTGAGGAAACCCTAGTTTATTTCTCTAAGCGCCTTGCATTGTAGAGTGCCTAACATATGTCGAGAGAACTATATGGCTCCAGACACTGCTGGGTCGATACAGCGCATGGGCGGCGCGAGTGTGGGTTGTCGAGCGGTCTGCTCGATCCACATCTTCAGCGCGAGGACCAGATGGTTGATCGATGCAGAGGCGAGGTTGCGGGTGATCCAGGTAGAGGTGAAGCGGCCTTGGATTATTCGGCGAAGCACAAGAGTGTAACTGGTCAGCAAGGATCGAAATAGTCAATCAATCGTCATTTCCAGGGACCAATCATCGCGGTTGATGTACGTTGGTCACCGACCGCAATTAACTGTAGGTGTGTGTCCCCCCCCCCCCCCCCAATCCTTAGGATTTCTTCTTCCTCCTGACTCTCGTTGAATCTCCGCTACTTACCTTCAAATACTAGCATGGAACGTGGAGCTGCCATCCTTAGGCGCGATACCGTCAAAGACGGTCGACATGTTGTTCCACCCATCACTTGAGAGGATCCGTGAGAATCAAGGGAGGCAGGATCCCGAAGGTTTTCTTCCCTGAATCACCTCGTACTCATATCAGGGTTTTAGGGCGTCAGAGATTTGGCGGGAAGACACGATGGCAGGAAGGAGCGATGGACGCGATGGGCGATGGCAATAGAGCACCGCCGCGTGGCTCTGCTCTCTAGATGGCAGGTATATGGGCGGTGGCGGAGTAGAGAGATCAAACACTTTTGCAAATGCCCCCCTGGTTGACAGAACGATATTGAACCAAACCCTGTGGCAAAAGCGAAGGACCGCATTGGAAAATGAAAAACTTATTTGAGGTGCTCTTTTAAAAAAAAGTGTCATAAATAATTCTGAAATATTGATCTCTGCAAGTACAAATACTAGACCACATTGGAGGTCTACTGTCAAATTTTTATGAAGTTTTCGTAATAAAAAATATATACTTTATTTTCCAAGGTTTAAAAAATGTTTTTTTTTGTAAAAGAAGTATCTCAAATAAGTTTGAAAATTGTGCATTTGCATTTTTCATCCAAAGTAGACCACGCTGGATGTCCACTGCTCAAATTTCATGAATTTAGAGTTGTATTGCTATATTTCATAGGTTTAGTGATTTTTTTTAGTGATTTACGAGAGCTTGCACAAATTTGAACTACAAGTATGATATAATTTCATTCTAAAAATTGGCGAAAATCATTTCAAACTTTCACATTGTTAATGTATGCACTAGGCACATCAAAATTGAACTTCCCAAATATTTGCTATGAACGACCGTCCTAGCAAACTTGACCCAGTTTTAAAGAAAATAAAGTAAGTCTCAAAATTTGAAATCCTTTTGCATGGAGCCATTGTATGTGCACTAGTTAGTGGAAAAAATAATCAACTTTCAATATCACAAATTTAAAAAGAAAAAAAACCTTCATAAAATGACCTATCTAGTATGAAGTAAACAATGTTGCCATAGAAATCTGCAATTATTCTTTAATATGAAATTATATTTTCATTTTCCAAGTGTCTGAAATGCCCTTTGTGAAAGAAGTAACACAAATAAGTTTGAAAATTATCTCTTTGCTTTTTTCGTCCAAAGTAGACCGCATTTGATCCCCACTATTCATGAATTTTAGGGTTGTATTGCTATATTTCATTTATTTAGTGAATTTCTAGTGTTTTACCAGAACTTGTTTAAATTTGAACTACAAGTGTGATGTAGTTTGGTCCTGAAAATGGGCCAAAATCATTTCAAGCTTTCATATTGTTAATGTATGCACTAGGCACAATCAGAGTTAAATTTCCCAAACATTTGCTATCAAGGGCCATCCTAGCAATTTTGACCCGGTTTTGGAGAAAATTAAAGAAACTGAAATAAGTCTCAATATTTGAAATCTTTTTACATCGGGCCATTTTATGTGGACTAGTTAGTGGATTAAATAATAAACTTGCAATACCACAAATTTGGAAAAAAAAACTCATAAAATAGCCTATCAAGTATGAACATATGCTTTTCAAGTGTCGTTTCTTGAGGCGCATTCGGGATAAAGGCTTGGGTGGGAAGGGCATGTCATCTCTCTTTATGCTAGTCTCGTGGAAAATTTGGAACGAGAGGAATGCGGGAGTCTTTAGATGTAATCTCCAAGAAGATTAAGGCTGAGGCCAATCTTTGGGCTCCTATGGGCGCGAGGCATTTGAGATGCATTTTTTATGCCGCGACAGTAGAAACATTGCCTCCGACCATTCTTTTTCGGTCGCTTGCAACATGTACTAACCTTTAAACTCTTCTTAATTAATATGATGACACGGCAAAGTTTTTGCCCCCGTTGGCAGTCCAACAAACTACGTACATAGCTAATTAATCTTCACGGTTCAGTTCAGAAAGAAAGCAGACGTGCTCCAGGAAATTCGAACAGCAAACCAGAGCATCAAAGGCTTGCATCCAGATATAGGCATCAAACAGCATGTGCACGATGATCACCAATTAGCTTTGACAAATATTCTTTAAGATAGCACCAAGTACAAATGGGAGCGAGCTATGTACAATGAACACATGTAGTAGTAGTAGTAGCAGCAGTAGCAGCAGGGGATATATAAAGCGAGCCGTACTTACTGCTAGAATCGTAATACTAAGCAACAATAATTCTACAAAAGCAATGTCTGGTTCAAATTTTGCACAAAGGCTTGTCGGGTGCACGGAGGGAGAAAAGCTCCGCGCATCCGCATCCTTCTACCCCGCCTTAGACACCGCCGCTGTCTCTCGACGAGCTCATGCCGTGTTTCGCATGGCCAGGGTGCGCTTCAGGGCCTTCACGCTCAGCGGGCTGTTCTTGGTCTGCTCAATTCCAGGAAAACAAGTCAGTTTGGTCATGCATACGGCATGAATATCCAGACCTACCTAACTTGCAACAACTGAACACTTCCAAGACATAATCATAAAACAGATGAGACTATTATTGCAATGCTGCAGAAAGAATAATAAACCAAGAAAGGAGAAGTCGTTACCGCTGAGCAAGTCCCAGCCCTGATGTTGCAGACAGGGTAGTCCGGTGGGCAGCAGCTGGAGTGATCCTTGCAGCAGGTTGCGCCTTCGGCTGGGCAGCAGCCCCACACCAGGCAAAGGTTCCTGAAGCCGAACGAGCAGCAGCACGTGCTGCCTGCAGGGCATGAGAAGTTCTCGTCGCAGACGTGGTCAGGGGCGACGGGGGGAGGAGGCGTTGGCGGTGAGGGAGGTGTTGGGGCTGGCTTGGGTGGGTTAGCGCCCTTCTTGGTGGGGTATGATGACATCATGGCTATCCCACACTTCCCACTGGTCACGTTGATGTTGCGCTCCATGCGGAGGTACCCAGCCTCTCCCCAGTTTGGACCCCATGAGTTGCGGACGATCCAGTAGTCCTTGCCGTTCTCGGTGCCATAGCCAACAGCAACCACACCGTGGTCGAGTTGCGTTCCACACCTTCCACTGAAGACACCCTGTAATATATATCAATCAAGGGGGGGCCTGTTATCACCAGACTGGCCTGAATGCTGGATAAAAAGTTAGCTGCCTGCTGCAACAAGTTCACTTACCGAGTGGTAGAGCTGGAACTCCCGGCCTCCAGCTTCAATGGCAACACTCACGGGCTGGTGAGCAACAGCCTTCTGCAGCGATTTCTCGTCATTTTCAGGGACATCTTCAAAGCCATCAATGCTAACCACCTTGGCATTTTTCTGCAAAGATAAGATAAAATGTACCGGTTGGAACATCAGCAACAAGCATCATCTGGATGCAAGGACTGCATGAAGCAAGCAATCAAGAAAGTACCCACCCTGAGAACATCACATCTGCCATCAATGGCTTTGTAAGGGTAGTCATCTTCAGTATCAATGCCACCGTTCTTTATGATGAACTCAAAGGCGTCATCCATAAGACCCCCATTGCAGCCACTGCTCTGCCCGTTGGTGTCACACTCCACAAGCTCCTGCTCAGATAATGTCACCATCTCACCAGTAACGATTTGGTTGATGCTTTCTACTGTGCTGACTGCAGAAAAAGCCCAGCAACTTCCTGCACACACCAATTAAACGATTCATCAGTCAACAGCAAAATATTTACAAACGATGCATCTGTCAACAGCAAAATAACTTGGTCATATAAGAGTGCTACAATTACAATCACACCAGCTTTGCCTCTTCCTAGGACCACACCAATTAAGGGCCATGCTCACTTAACTCATCTATTAGGTGGTGCCAAATGTAACAGGCAAAGGGTGTACCAAACCTTCAAAATAACAAGCAAAGGGTGTACCAAACCTTCAAACAATTTTAACTACATCGATTTCCTACCAAGGCACTCTTTTGCTTCCTTCTGCTTTTCCGATGGCCCAATATCAATGGCAGGTGACAGAATAAGTAGTGCAGTAACCTACCACATACTACTAACAGCATAATCGCCATGCAGAAAAATTTGTACAGTACGTTATACTCTTAAAAACAGTTTTAAAATAGTTAGTGGTACTGAAGAAGCTTAAAAATAGTTTTGATTGAACATTGTCAGATCTGGTTGATTTCCCTTGCATAGTTGGTTGATGGTTCAAGTCATCATGATCAACTGGTCAGCAGCAATTGACTGACAGATGCACGGAATACAACAATTCCAATTGCAAAGTCCAAACAAAAACTACCCAAGAAAAACTTGGCCACATATCAGAACAATAATGGAGCTAAACTACACAGCACATGGCAAGTCCAACGAACCGCCTGCCATTAATTCTTGTTCAAGTGAAAGTGGCCATTGCTTCCTCCTTACTAACATAAAAGGATACATAACGTTTGTTTGCTTCTTCTGCTATGCCCCCATGGCCCAGTATTAAAGGAAGCTGACAAGAATAAGACAGCCTAATCACCATACAGAACAATCTGTATGGTTCGTTATATGCTACTAGTGGTACTGAAAAGCTTAACAAAAAAATTGTACGAGTGAGTAAACGTTGTCAGGTATGGTTAATGCCTTTAGGTAGTTGGTTGATGGTTTAAGCTCCGATGATCAACTGGTCAGCGGCGCGCGCTTGACTGACAGATGCACCAATACGACAATCTGAACTGCGAGGAACAAACAAGAACTAACCCAAAAAGGCAGCCACAGATCGGACTAATGCTTTTGTACTACTTCGAAACCACACAGCGCAAGGCAACCCGACGAATCGGGTGCCATTAACTCCTGCGCAAGTCAAAGCGGAGCGACTCGTGGCCATTGCTTCCGTCCTAAGGAAAGTATGAGCTTTTATGCAACTATAACCTACCCGTACGTCAACAAATTTGCAACTAATTAAGCCCCAAAAGAGGGTTTTTTTTTCTTCCCGTGGGAAGAGGGCTGCACCGCTTGCATCATAGATCGATTTTGGGATCGACAAGAACTAGGGTGAAGGTGACGAAGAACCTAGATCCGAGATCCGCCGTTGACGGAACAGGGGACAAATCTAAATAAATCTGATACTAGCAAAAATCGCTCAAGGGGGGAAGAGGAGGAGTTCCTCACCGCATTGGCCCTGGTTCTTGACGGGGGCGACGGCGGCCTTCTCCCTCCAGTCAACAGACTCCGGCAGCTTCTCCGACCCATCGTGGCGGTACCTCTCGCCGACGACGCGGCCGGCCCTGTTCCGCTCGGCGGCGCCCTTGACCCCGAGGTAGGCGGCGCGGAACTCGTCGTTGGTGAGATCGGCGAAGCGGTTCATGCCGAGGCGGTACCCCTCCTCGCCGGCCGCGGCGCGCGCGTTGTGGGCGTCGACGAAGCGGAGGTTGTCCCAGAAGGCGCGGAACCGGCGCTCCCGCTCGGGGATGGAGTTGGCGCTCGGGGAGGAGCCCCCGCCGTGCTCGGCCAGCCAGAGGTCGTAGACGGCCCGGGCCTCCGCCTCCGTGCGCTCCAGCCCGCGCGCCCCGTGCTCCGCGTTGTAGGCGATGATCGACATGTCGGCGGCCGAGGCCGAGGCGACGGCCGCGACGGCGAGCAGGAGCAGGGCCAGCCCCGCCGCGGCGGCGCGTGCCATGGTGGCGGCGGTGGGGAACGACGTGGGGAGACGGGCGTCGCTCTCGAGATGGAGCCTGGAGCTTTTTTCGAGTTTTTTTTTTTTTTTTGTGGGTTGTGACGGATCCGGTGGGTGGGTTTGTGGGGGTAGGGGTCGGGTGCGGTCGGATTTATAGATGGTGCGATGGGTCGGGTTCGGTCGGTTTGGGTTGGGGTTGGAATCTGGTGCGTGCAGAGATTGTTTGTCTGTTTAATTCGTGTTCTAATGCTACTAATCTTCTTTTGCTGAGGGAATATTCTGATTCTAAATTGTAATCCTGATTAAGCACGATCGATCAATGAGATTGATGTCATCGGATGAGAGGACTCTGGTATGTTGGCGACGCGTCATGACGGCCGGTCAGGGCCGTTGGATCAAGATCGATGGCCGCCGTTGCTTAACAGGAGTGTACTTCAATGTGGATGTACTCCCTCCGTCCCAAAATGTAAGATGTTTTTTAACATTACACTAGAGCCAAAAAACGTCTTACATTATGGAACGAAGGGAGTACATATCATTATTTCTTTCATTCAAATAACTATTGAAGGGAAAAACTTTCTTTTGAAAGGGGTAAACTTGAGATAGCTGGCCACACCTCGTCGTGTGGCGTGTGCATGTATTGTTATGTAATTTGATTTGACAAATAATACGGTCGAACTTCAGTTTTTATGTCCATGAGGAGTGGGCAATTAAGATTCGTGATTTGCTGGTACAGAACTGTGAATCAAGCAAATTAAATCAGAGGATTCCAGTCCATAAAGGTCGTGCTCCCATATAAGCGTCTGCTAAGCGGCATCCGGCTAAAGCATACCACATGGCAGCCAAAGGTGAAAGAAGCCCTCGCTGATCGGAAGCGATGTAATGAAGGTGGGAGATATGTGCGATGAGCACTGCAATGGCGACAACTTCTGGCAACGACGATTGTACCTCTGTGAGCTACTACAAGTAAGCGGCGAGGGGGAGGGGGGGGGGGGGGTCAGTGTTTGATTTGGTGGAGCAGTCGAGCTGCAAAAAGGAAGAAGATGAGCAAAGAGAAAAGGCTGAGAGTGTCGTGGTGAATACGTGATCAACGAATTTTTTTTTTTGGAATACGCATAGCATGCGTATCATTTCATTGACAGAAGAAGATAGAATGTGATGGTACAACACATGACACGAACGCGAAGGGGCGTGAACATGGTGCCCAAAGCGGAAAGATGAAAAATGCTCGACCCAAGCAAAGAAGAACACAGCTAAACTCTCGTACCAGAGAAGCTCTCCAACTAACAACCAAACTACACACAACTCCAGAACTAGCACCGAGGACGCCACGAGCAAGACAAGAAAACGCCTTCACGAAGGAGAACGACACCGAGACGTCGTCGTCGTCCGATCCGGAAAACCAGACCTAGGGTTTCCCCCGAAGCTCGAAGAGGGGCCCAGAAGATGGCCATGGCAGCGCCTTCAAGAAGGAGACGGCATCCGCAGATGTCGCCACGCCAAAGATAATCTGCAGGATTTCGCCGCCCAATTTCCGAGCAATCCCAAGCAACGGAGCACAGATCGGATATGAGGCGGTTGGGCCTACGCCGAGCAGCGATCGCAGGAAGGGGAGCCGCACCGACACCAAAGGAGGCACCGGACGCCCGGACGCCTTGAAGCCTGAGAGGAGGACGAGGTTGCGTGGCTGGGCGGAGTGAAAGGTGGCGGATGCGATGGTGGCCGGAGCCCGGACGAGCCATGATCCGGAAAGGGGCGCAGATCAAGGACACCAGGACCGGAGCAGCAGGGACACCGGCATGCCCAGGAGCC
The DNA here is from genome assembly GCA_021605145.1 of Aegilops bicornis. Classification (NCBI taxonomy): domain Eukaryota; kingdom Viridiplantae; phylum Streptophyta; class Magnoliopsida; order Poales; family Poaceae; genus Aegilops; species Aegilops bicornis. The sequence continues at coordinate 852,388,632 of CM038670.1, read as the reverse complement.
GGAAGGGGACGCAGCTCCCGAAGCGTGCGGAGGAGAAGATGCACCGGATGGACGGCCAACAAAGGTACCAACAGGATGGTGGTGACGCGGAGATGCCGAAGAACAAGCGAGCCAAGGAGCCGGAAACGCAGCTCCCGAGGCGCCGGGTCCAAAGCCGCCGCGGCAGCCAGAGCACCGGAGGAGACGCAGGCCCATGGCCACCGGGCTGAAGCCGCCCCTGCCGGGTGGAAGATGAGGGGAACTCGCGCACAACCAAGATCCGGATGACGCGCAGCCAGAAGCCGCCCCTGCCGGGTGGAAGATGAGGGGAAGTCGCGCACAACCAAGATCCGGACGACTCGCGGCCAGAAGCCGCCACCACCGGGCGCAACCAGCCGCCTCCAACGCAGCCTCCCGCGGAGACCGACCCGGAGCTCGAAGGGAGGGGGGTCGAAGGAGGAGGGGACGCGGATAGCAGGGCGCGCCCAACCGCCATGGGGTCGACCGGAGAGCACCACAACCAGCCGGAGTGGACCCCGGATCCAGGCCGGACGGAGCTGCCGCCTGGACTCGCAATGGGTGGGTGGGGTGCACCCGGGCCACCAGCATGCCGGAGCCGCCGGGAGGGACGCACACCCCGCCGGTGGAGGCCGCCGCCGCCATCGCAAGCACCAGATCCGGACGGGGGGAGGGGGGCGGAGGGAGAGGGTTGGAGGAGAGGAATGGCCCCGCCGTCGCCATCCCAGGGCCCGGTGCGGCTTAGCCGACCGGCCCTCCGGCGACGGCAACGAGGGGGTGGGCTGGAGGCGGGGAACGAGCCTGTGGCGGCTAGGGTTTCCCCCGAGTCGCCCGACTCGGACGACGCGGGGGTCGGGCGGGCAGGTAGCTCTTAGCACAATCTTCCGATAAAGAATGTCTCAGCCATAGGATCAAGCTCGATCGAGTGGCGATGCACGTGGCTGATGGGCCGCTCGTTCTAGCTGGTTGTCTTTAATCATTACCCATAAATAATACTCCCTCCGGCCCCGCCGTCGCCATCCCAGGGCCCGGTGCGGCTTAGCCGGCCGGCCCTCCGGCGACGGCAACGAGGGGGTGGGCTGGAGGCGGGGAACGAGCATGTGGCGGCTAGGGTTTTCCCAGTCGACTCGACGACGCTGGGTCGGGCGGCAGGTAGCTCTTAGCACAATCTTCCGATAAAGAATGTCTCAGCCATAGGATCAAGCTCGATCGAGTGGCGATGCACGTGGCTGATGGGCCGCTCGTTCTAGCTGGTTGTCTTTAATCATTACCCATAAATAATACTCCCTCCGTCCCCTAAGTGTAATGTCAAAAAAGTCTTATATTATGGAACAGAGGGAGTACTACTTATTGTGCAAGAAAAATGCTCAGCGCCTTCTCCTGCTTTTTTTTCTTCCTTTAAATAATGTAGGAGGACTGCATGTAAATGTATAGACACTAGTAGAAAAGGGGGCAATGGCCCAGGCCAGTTCAGCCCATTAGTCCCGGTTCAATCCAGAACCGGGACCAATGGAGCTATTTGCCCCGGTTCGTGAGCCCAGGGGGCCGGCCGGGCCACGTGGGCCATTGGTCCCTGTTCGTCCGGACCTTTTGGTCCCGGTTGGTGGGACGAATCGGGACCAATGGGCCTGCTCTGGCCCATCACTATTGGTCCCAGTTGGTGGCCTGAATCGGGACCAAAGGCTTCCTTTAGTCCCGGTTCATGCCACGAACCGGGACCAATAGTGCTGCCTATATATACCCTCGCTCATGGAAAGAGCACTCCAAAGGTTTCGCTTTTTTCTCTTGCCGAGGGGGGGCTTTGTGGTGCTCTAGCTCACCTCCTATGCACATGAGGTGTTCGATGAAATGCCCGAGCCACACTACTTAAGCTTTCTCCTCCAAGCTCGACCTCCAACCTCCATTTTCCTCAATATTTGTCTAGGTTTAGCGGTCCGTCACGCCTCCCCCGTCTTCACCGCCGCCGATCACCCGCCGATCTCATCACAAGACCACCGTGGTGAGCCTCTTGTTCTTATCTTCTTTCCGAAAGGAAAAATATTCTTACTTGTATTATTTTCTTACTTTTATTATTGCATCTTATATAGTGCGATGGTTTTGGTATCCGCCTCGTCGGCCCTCGTCCCGCCTATGATTCGGATGTGGTATATATTATCTTTTCATAACTATTGGTTCATTTATTGTTTATGAAAATTATGCCGACCAACGTGACATAGATTTTATTTATCTAGGAGGTTGTTGAACCGAAATTCCAACCGACCCTATTGTCGAGAGGTTAAATTTAGTTGAAGAAGAAAACAATTTCTTGAAGGAAAAAATAAAAAAACTTGAGGAGGAGAAGATGATATTGGAGTTGCATGTTGCGGATGTCGTCGATGATCACAAGATCAAGATGGATGCAATGCGCTTGAAGATGAGAAAGATTAAAAAATATGCCATTTATACCGAGGCTTGGTATCATTATGCCGTTGGATCAGTTGTTACCTTGGTTGCGATTATGATCGCATTTGTTTTCGCATTGAAATGGTTTACATAGTTTCAATGTATGGTTTAATTAATTTAGATGCTCTGCAGAGCTTTATGTTGTTAGATGAGAACTATGTATGTACTTTGGTTTTATGTGATGATGAACTTCTATTAATTTGGTCACTTAATTATCTATTCATGATGTTCTCAGAATGATTTTTGACACACTTAATTATATATAATGCACGCAGATGAACCGGCAATGGATGTACGGTGATGCATACACCTCCGAGTACATTAAGGGCGCATGATTTTCTCAAGTGGCTGAGGCAAACAAGCAGAATGGTTTTATGTGTTGTCCATGCCCTATATGTGGGATTACTAAGTCTTACTCGACCGGAAAATCCTTCACACCCACCGCTTTTACAAGGGTTTCATGCCACACTATAATGTTTGGACGAGGCACGGAGAAATAGGGGTTATGATGGAAGACGGCGAGGAAGAAGAGTACGATGACAACTATGTGCCCCTGAATACGGTGATGCTATCGAACATCAAGATGCACTGCATTTATGTGCACGATGGTGCTGCAATGGGCGAAGCTGCTGAAGATCAAGAAGAACCAGACGATGTGCCCGATGATGATGATCTCCGTCGGGTCATTGTCGATGCCAGGACACAATGCGAAAGTCAAAAGGAGAAGCTGAAGTTCGATCGCATGTTAGAGGATCACAAAAAAGGGTTGTACCCCAATTGCGAAGATGGCAACACAAAGCTCGGTACCGTACTCGAATTGCTGCAGTGGAAGGCAGAGAATGTTGTGCCCGATAAAGGATTTGAGAAGCTACCGAAAATAATGAAGAAGAAGCTTCCAAAGGATAACGAATTTCCGACGGTACATACGCAGCAAAAAGGTCGATGCCCTCTAGGATTGGAGGTGGAGAAGATACATGCATGCCCTAATGATCGTGCATCCTCTACCGTGGTGCCTACAAGGATCTGAACGCATGCCCGGTATGCGGTGCATTGCGGTATAAGATCAAACGAGATGACCTGGTGATGTTGACGGCGAGCCTCCCGGAAGAGGGTTCTGCGAAGGTGATGTGGTATGCTCCTATAATACCATGGTTGAAACGTCTGTTCAGAAACGGAGAGCATGCCAAGTTGATGCGATGGCACAGTGAGGATCGTAAGAAAGACGGTAAGTTGAGAGCACCCGTTGACGGGTCGCAGTGGAGAAAAATCGAGAGAAAGTACTGGGATGAGTTTGCAAAGGACCCAAGGAACGTATGGTTTGCTTTAAGCGCGGATGGCATTAATCCTTTGGGGAGCAGAGCAGCAATCACAGCACCTGCCCGTGACTCTATGTATGTATAACCTTCCTCCTTGGATGTGCATGAAGTGGAAGTTCATTATGATGCCGATTCTCATCCAAGGCCCTAAGCAACCCGGCAACGACATTGATGTGTACCTAAGGCCATTAGTTGAAGAACTTTTACAGCTGTGGAATGGAAATGGTGTACGTACGTGGGATGAGCACAAAAAGGAGGAATTTGACCTAAAGGCGTTGCTGTTCGTGACCATCAACGATTGGCCCGCTCTCAGTAACCTTCGGGACGCACAAACAAGGGATACCACGCATGCACGCACTATTTACTTGACATCGATAGTATATACCGGAAGCTGCGGGAAGAATGTGTACACAGGCTGTCGATTTCTTCCGACCAACCATCAATGTCGAAAGAAAGGCAAGCATTTCAAAGGCGAGGCAGATCACCGGAAGAAGCCCGCCATGCGCATCGGTGATCACGCATTTGCTATGGTCAATGATTTACACGTAATCTTTGGAAAGGGTCCCGCGGACTAGCTGTTCAATGACGCCGAGAATCACGCACCCATGTGGAAGAAGAAATCTATATTTTGGGACCTACCCTCTTTGGAAAGACCTAGAGGTCCGCTCTTCGATCGACTGATGCACGTGACGAAGAACCTTTATGCGTGAACCTGCTAGGGCTTCTTGGGCGTGTATGGGAAGACAAAAGATACACACGAGGCACGAGAGGACCTGCAACGCTAGACGGAAAAAGAGGGCATGCCTCCGAAGCAGATGAAGGTCCTGCCAGCTACGCTCTTACGAAAGAAGAGAAAGAAATATTCTTTCAATGCCTTTCAAGATGAAGGTCCCGACCGCTTCTCGTCGAATATAAAGGGAATAATAAATATGCCGGAGAAAAGTTCCGTAACCTAAAGTCTCATGACTGCCACGTGATTATGACGCAATCGCTTCCGGTTGCATTGAGGGGCTTCTACCGAAAAACGTCCGATTAGCCATTGTGAAGCTATGTGCATTCCTCAATGCAATATCTCGTAAGGTGATCGATCCAGAAATCGTACCAACGCTTAAGGAGTGATGTGGCGCAATGTCTTGTCGGGCCGAGCTAGTGTTCCCACCATCCTTCTTCAATATCATGACGCACGCCCTAGTTCATCTAGTCGACGAGATTGTCATTCTGGGGCCCGTATTTCTACACAATATGTACCCTTTGAGAGGTTCATGGGAGTCCTAAAGAAATATGTTCAGAATCGCTAGGCCAGAAGGAAGCATCTCCATGGGGCCATCAAACGAGAGGATGTCATCGGGTTTTGTGTTGACTTCATTCCCGGCCTTAAGAAGATAGGTCTCCCTAAATCGCGGTATGAGGGGAGACTGACCGAAAAGGCACGCTTGGAAGGGACTCAATAATATGCAGGGACGGATATTCTTGGTCTCAAACACACTACACAGTTCTACGTAACTCTACCTTGGTGACCCGTATGTCGATGAACACAAGAACGATCTGCGCTCCAAACACCAAGCAAAGGCGACGACTAGATTACATGTGAACACATCAGACTTTCAGCAGTTGGTTGGAAACACGTCTCGTAGGTGACAAAGCACTGTTTGTGATGAGCTGTACTTGTTGTCTAGGGGACCATCTTCGATCAGTAATGATTTGGAAAGGATACGAGATAAATGGGAATACATTTTACACGATTGACCAAGATGAAAAGAGCACCAACCAAAACAGCGGTGTCCGCTTTGATGCAGCAACCGACAAGGGAAATGACACATATTATGGTTACATAGTAGACATATGGGAACTTGACTACGGAGTAGATTTTAAGGTCCCTTTGTTTAAGTGCAAGTGGGTCAATCTGTCAGAGGGAGGCGAAGTGCAGGTAGACCCACAAGACGGAATGACAACAGTGGATCTGTAAATCCTTGGGTACACTGTCGTACCGTTCGTCCTAGCCTATGATGTGGCACAGGTTATCTATGTGAAGGACATGTCTACAAGACCGAGGAAAAGAAAAGATAAGGAAGCGAATACATCATACAATGAGCCAAAGCGCCACATGGTTCTTTCAGGAAAAAGGGACATCCTGGGAGTGGAGGGAAAGACAGACATGTCTGAAGAGTATGAAAAGTTTCATGAAATTCCCCCCTTCAAAGTCAAGGCTAACCCAAGCATCCTGATAAACGATGAAGATTATCCATGGTTACGGCGCAATAAGCAAACGACACAAGCGAAGAAAAAGTGAAGACTTTCTCCCGCAACTATTATGATGATACCATGCCAACTTTGTAATGCATTTAGTATGATACCATTGTCCGTTTTGTACATGCACATGCTATGCCAACTTTTTCAGAGTTCATTTGAAAACTATGAATTTGAAAACCTCGCCAACCGAAGGGCGCTCACACCGGTTTATAAGCCCGTCCCTCTACACGCCTTGTTGAGCTCACAAACTTGTGATTCACACAAATTTCAAAGAATTCAAATTTGAAAACTAATGGCACAAACAGAAAGTTTATAATTTTGCTAACCTAAAAGCAAAAAGAGTTAAAAAATAAAGCAAAAAACCAAAAGAAAATAAATAATGCAGAAAACAAAACAAAAAACTTGAAAAAAATAAAAATAGCAACAATAAGTATTTTGTTGTAAGTAGAAACAAAATAAAGTAAATAAAGCAACAAAGAAAACAAAAAAGTGTTTTCAAATTTGAAAACTAATGGCACCAACAGAAAGTTTATAATTTTTCTAAAACTAAAAGCAAAAAGAATTAAAAAATAAAGCAAAAAAAAATAAGTAATGCAGAAAGCAAAACAAAAAAACTGGAAAAAAATAAAAATAGCAACAATAAGTATTTTGTTGTAAGTAGAAACAAAATAAAATAAATAAAGCAACTAAGAAAACAAAAAAAAACAAAAAAAAGTGCCACCTACTGGGCCCCCACGGCCTGAATACGACTAGAAACCCTACCATAGGCCAGGATTCAGGCCCGCGGGAGGCCCAGTAGGCCCACAGGCACAGATTGCAGGTTTAGGCCCGAAAGCCTGCTTTAGAGAAGAGTTCGAGAGGGAAGGCGCACCGCACCTTATAAACAGGTGGGCCTCCCTCTCAACTAGCGAGGTGGGACTAAATATTTGGGTTCGGGGCAGCACAGGCCTTTGGTCCCGGTTGGTGGCACCAACCGGGCTAAAGGGTGGCATTAGTCACAGTTGGTGCTACGACCCGGGACTAATGCCACCCTTTAGTCCCGGTTGGTGCCACCTCGCTAGTTGAGATAAATAATGCAGAAGATATAGAAGAGATGAGCGTCATCCCCTATGCCTCAGCCATAGGGTCTATTATGTATGTCATGCTGTGTACCAGACCTGATGTAAGCCTTGCCGTAAGTTTGGTAGGAAAGTATCAAAGTAATCCCGGCAAGGAACACTGGACAGCGGTCAAGAATATCCTGGAGTACCTGAAGAGGACTAAAGATATGTTTCTCGTTTTTGGAGGTGACGAAGAGCTCGTCGTAAAGGGTTACGTCGACGCTAGCTTCGACACAGATCTGGATGACTCTAAGTCACAAACCGGATACGTGTATATTTTGAATGGTGGGGCAGTAAGCTAGTGCAGTTGCAAGCAAAGCATCGTGGCGGGATCTACATGTGAAGCAGAGTACATGGCAGCCTCGGAGGCAGCGCATGAAGCAATCTGGGTGAAAGAGTTCATCACCGACCTAGGAGTCATACCCAGTGCGTCGGGGTCGATCACACTCTTCTGTGACAACACTAGAGCTATTGCACTTGCCAAGGAGCCCAGGTTTCACAAGAAGACCAGGCACATCAAGCGTCGCTTCAACTCCATTCGTGAAAATGTTCAAGATGGAGACATAGATATTTGTAAAGTACATACGGACCTGAATGTAGCAGATCCGTTGACTAAACCTCTCCCCAGAGCAAAACATGATCAACACCAGAACTCTATGGGTGTTTGATTCATCACAGTGTAACTAGACTATTGACTAAAATTTTAATCAGATGATCAAATCTCATATACCTGAATTTAGTTTATATTAAACACTTATTAGTTATATATTAATTCAACTAATTAGACTAGTTCTATTAATTCAACTAGCTAGTTCAACTAATTAATTCAACTAAGCACTTACTAAAAATATACCTAAATAAAGTATATATAGCTCCTAATTCAACTAATTAACTAGTTCAACTAATTCAACTAAACTAGTTCTATTAATCTTCTTACTAAAAATAAAGTAGCTAGTTCTATATATATACACCAATTTTATTTAGATGATCAAATTTCATATACCTAAATTTAGTATATATTAATACATCTAACATTAAAATAAATTCATCTATAACTAAAAGTATAAAAAACTAACTTTCATCTAACATTATCTAATTCTTATATAATCTAACATTTTGACATTAAACATTTGTGTGTGTGTGTGTGCTTGTGTGTGTGTGTGTGTGTGTGTGTGTGTGTGTGTGTGTGTGTGTGTGTGTGTGCATGTGTGCGTGTGTGTGTGTGTGTGTGTGTGTGCATACGCAGGAGGTCACTGGTGGCGAAATCGATCTTACAGTCTGGGGCGACGACGACGACGACGTACGGCGATGGGGGGGCGAGGCGGCGGGTTGGGGCGGCGACGACGACGGCGACGGGCGACGGCGACGACGGCATTTATGAAGGGGCGGCAACGACGGCGAAGGGGCGGCAACGACGGCGACGGGCGGCGCAAGGAACGGGGCGCGACGAAGATGATAACTGAAAATTTTCGTAAGTGCTGGTTATATAGGGGAGGCCTTTAGTACCGGTTGGAGCCACCAACCGGAACTAAAGGTTAAATTTGGCTAGGCGAAGCGGCGGGAAGCGACCCCCTTTAGTACCGGTTGGTGGCTCCACCCGGTACTAAAGGGCACCCTATAGTACCGGTTTGTGCCACGAACCGGTACTAAAGGGGGTGCGCTGCCGTTCCGCGGTGCTCATTGTTTAGTCTCACCTCGCCGAGCGAAGGGCAGCCGCATTGGTTTATAAACCCAGCCGCGGCTGCTCCTTTGAGCTCTTCTATAATGCAGGCCTCTAGGCCTAAGTTTGCCGCACTGTCCCGTGAGCCTGCTGGGCCTTATGGGCCTGCATATGCACGCCCAAGGCCGGGCAGGCCCACTGGGCAGCGCGGAAATAATTTTTTTCATATAGTTTTTTTTTCTGTCGTGGTTTATATATTTCTTCTATTTATTTGCGAGTAGTTTTTTGTTGTATTTAGAGTTTCTTATATTTAATATTAGTGTGTTTTATCATTATATTCATATTTGTAGTGATTTTTCAGTTCTTTTTTGTACTACTTTTCACTTTCACGGTGATTTAGCTCTGAAATCAAATCAGTAAATGCATCGAAAATAGTAAATTATGTCAGAAAGGGTTGAAAGTTGATGACGTGGATTTGAATTGTGCATCTGAACGCAAAAAGAGTCCGGAGTTGTACTAAGTTATTAAAATATTGAATAGCCGGTGTAACAGATGAGTTTTCGTCCGAAACCCTGATATACTTCCTAAGAGATTGTCCAGTTTGTACACGGCGTGCATCCAGTTTTACCGTAACCCTCTCTACTTTTTTGCACATGCTATGCAGGTGAAATGATGATACCTTGCCAAGTTTCAACCTTTTCAGAGTTTATTTTGTACTGCTTTTCACTTTCACGGTGATTTAGCTCTGAAAACAAATCAGTAAATGTATCGAAAATAGCAAATTATGTCAGAAAGGGTTGAAAGTTGATGACGTGGATTTGAATTGTGCATCTGAATGCAAAAAAAGCCCGGAGTTGTACTAAGTTATTAAAATATTGAATAGGTGGTGTAACAGATGAGTTTTTGTCCGAAACCCTGATACTTCCTAAGAGATTGTCCAGTTTGTACACGAAGTGCATCCAGTTTTTGCCGTAACCCTCTCTACTTTTTTGCACATGCTATGCGGGTGAAATGATAATACCTTGCCAAGTTTCAACCTTTTCAGAGTTCATTTTGTATTGCTTTTCACTTTCACGGTGATTTAGCTCTGAAAACAAATCCGTAAATGCATCAAAAATAGCAAATTATGTCAGAAAGGGTTGAAAGTTGATGACGTGGATTTGAATTGTGCATCTGAACGCAAAAAATCCCAGAGTTGTACTAAGTTATTAAAATATTGAATAGCCGGTGTAACAGATGAGTTTTCGTCCCAAACCCTGATATACTTCCTAAGAGAATGTCCAGTTCGAACCGGCTCTTGTGTAAACATGTAAAAATATAAATAAAATACATTGATCAGTACCGCCTTTCAGCCAAAACGCGCTACTGCTACAGGGAAATACATCAAAAATACATTGATCATCAATGATCTTTTTGTGTACAATCTGAATTGTCAATACGAGTCCTCTCCGGTAGAAACCGGAGAAGACTCATATTGCGGCCACAAATTCCACACATAGAGTTCAATGAAGACCAAGTAATTGTGATAGTTTGAGAAGTAACATATTTAAGGTGGTAAAAACTCTGTTAGCGGAGCGAGGTGGGACTAAAAAACCGCTGTGAACTAGGAACCTCTAGTACCGGTTTGTGGCACGAACCGGTACTAAAGGTGCGGGTGGGCCCCCAGCCTGACCACAGCCTGCAACAGCCACTTTAGTACCGGTTCGTGGCACGAACCGGTACTAAAGGGTCGCCACGCACCGGTACTAATGATCTCCGCCCCCTAGCCGTTTGGACCAGCACTAATGATCACATTAGCGCCGGTTTTGTTACAAACCGGGACCAATGTGCTTCACATTAGGCCCTTTTTCTACTAGTGGATGGTGGCAGCTAGGTATCCCGCGCTCCGGAGATCCTTTATCTCCTTCTTCATGACGGAGGAGGCCTCCCACTTGCCCTTGGAACCGGATCCGGCCATGGTCGGAGGAGGTGGTGGTGGTGAGGAAGACGAAAACTTTTTTGGGCGCTGAGAGCTTGGGAGATTGGAAGGCTAAGGAGATTGAAAGGCGCGGGGAAGAAAGGAGAAATCCATTGCCCTCTTATAGGCGGTAAAAATGCCAACCGTCCCCCACTTGTGCCTTGAAACTCACCTATTCCCAATGAAAGCGTGCGCCGTAAATGGTTGGATTATCCAAATTTTATTCATGAGCAATCCCGTATTAAGTGGGCAGGATCTCTGTTTTGACAGGACATGCCAATGGGGCTTTGGCCTCGAAACACAAAACGCGGGGTGCGAAAATGGTTCAAAACGTTGAAGGGTCAAGTCTGACGCTTCGCCGAAAAAAGTTGTCAGTAAAGACATTGTTCCTATTTTTTATATATCCTGCCTTCGTGGCTAAGGGTCGTGTTAATTATGCAAGGCCGGATACAATTCTTTTATGAAGGAAGGTTGACGTATTTTGTTCAAGGAACCCGCCTCGCAATGCCGAAGACAATCTGCACGCCGAACACGTCGTCATTGAAGACTGGTTCAGAGGCTACTATGGGAGTCCTGGACTAGGGGGTCCTCAGGCGTCCGGTCTACTGGATATGAGCCGGACTAATGGGCCATCAAGATACAAGACAGAAGACCACCTCTCGTGTCCGGTAGGGACTCCCGTATACGTGGATGGCAAGTTTAGGTGTCCAGATATACTATTTCCTTTCTGTTAAACCGGAGGGTTAGATCGAAGGCAGGATCACAACAACAACATTGATAGGCTAGCCAAGCTAGGGTTTAGCCATTACGATCTTGATGTAGTTTAACTCTTGTAACCCCTATACTCATCGAATATAATCAAGTAGGAGTAGGGTTTTATCCCATTAAGAGGGCCCGAACATGGGTAAACACTGTGTCCTTTTGATCATAGTTCCCATCGATCCACAGACATACAACTTGGCCCCCCTACCCAAGATCTTCCGGTTTTGACACCGACAGACGCTGCCCTCCGCGGGCACGCTGTCTTGCGGGTGGATGACTCCGTCGCCCTGCTGGACGCGGCCTTCCGCGGGAACGCCGCCTTGCGGGTGGACGGCGCTGTCCGTGAGCATGTAGTCGTCCGGGATGCCGCCGTCAACGAGCATGTTGTCATCCGCAAGCAAGCTATTTGTCTTCCCAGTTCCCACAAGTGGATATCTTTCATGAACATGAGCTTGACGGGGAGGAGAAGAGGCAGCCGAAGATGTAAGGCGAAGAGATAGGAGGCGTGTGATCTGGAGTAATTAATAATGCAGGAGTTACCACAGAAGCGGAGGTAGAGGAGCATAGTAGTTGGAAAGAATTGTCGAAATATCTCATCGCGCAGATCATGGATTATTTGGCAAAAAATTACACCCACGCTAAATAGAACCAATGGAGTAATTAGTTAGATTCTTTTCTAAATAAAAGGCGAGTGAGGATGGTCTGCCGACAGAACATCGAATCTGAACCGTTTGATTAACTCGCAGACAACCGGATCATTACGGGCTCTTAGGTTTCAGTCAACCAATTAGATCCGAGGGTTCTATTTATCCCGTGTACACTTTATGGTTTGTCTTTAGAGAAATTCATGTTTGCTTTTTTAATAGTTTTTTAACGACTGGCTTTAGACTTGATACGGACTTGTAAAAATTACCAAAAGTAGTACCAATCCGCACCTCCTAATGCCCCAATTATGGTACATCCGTACAATTAACTCAATTGCACTATTTGGCACCCAAGTACGCAAAAAAAAAGTGCAACGATTGTAGGCAAGGTTGTCAGAATTGCGATTCTGTTATATGATTCTACGACTTTACGATTCAAACTAACCCCTATAATTCTACGATTTTAGTTCATATAATCTATGTTTCTACGATCCTGATAGTGAAGATTCTGTGATTTGCGATCCTATCATCAGAGCTTCGATCCGATTCAAAATCACAATTCTGACAACCGTGATTGTAGGTCCATCACTGTTCGCCTGCAAATTCTGTAATAGGTGCCCCCATCGATCGTGTCATCCGTTGATAGATAGAAAACCAGTCGTATCACGGGATGGACTGGAATAGTTTTGGACTCCTCATTAGTGGACACACTAAAAAGATTCCTGCAGAAAGAACCAGCGTACGAGAGCGCGTGTGCGCATAGTACGTACGTTGAACACCGGAAATCTGAGACCCGTCATATCGTACTCGTACTCTCGTAGTATTACGTGACGCATCACGCCGCTCGGACTAGCTACGCACGTCGTCCAATCCGAGTCCGAGCTACTGTTACGCGCGCACGCAATGCATTGCTCATGGCCATAGCGACGCCGGCGGTTAACGTGGACTGGTGGTCGCCGCCGGCCGCCATGCATGGCCGCCTCCTTTCTTCAATACCGCCCGGCCTGTTTGCCGTTTCGGTTGGACGCGGACCTCAGTTTGCTCCGGTCCGGCCACGATAGGCGTCAAAGATCGGGGTTGCTTAGCCTTAGCCGGAAAGGGAGAAGCGGGTGCGTCCTTTACGTGCGGCTGGTCCTCTGCGGGGTTCGTTTGGCGGCGTTGAACGTGCGTGCGCGTGCGGTGGCCGCTCGACCGGACGGACGGACGGCCCTTTGGAGGTGTCCAAACCCAACCCGATCTCATTCTCATCGGGAACATGGGCAGCAGTGGGATGGGATTGCCCTCTCCACGAGGTTTCCTACGCCGCCCGACTTGGCTCCCCGGCCGGGCTCACGGGACGTTGCTTCGCCCGAGGGGCCATGCCCTTCATGTGTGCGCTGTGCGTATCGGCGTATGGCTCCGGCGGGCGGCATACGCACGCACGCGTTCCTTGCGTGTCCCCGCACATCTCCCTACCCTATCCTATCGCATCCCTATGGTCCTGCAACAGCGACTTGCGAAGGTCGGTGCCCGTCTTGTCCTGCCGGCCACACCACAAAACATGCGAGCATTTTGAGGGTGAAGGGTCCGTATCTGGACCCGCCGCCGTTCTACTATTGGAATGCCCTGCTGTAAAGTGCGCTGTCCACAGAAAAGTGAAAAGGGCAAAACGAATGCTCCACTACCTGAGCCCTCGCCGGCGCGTCCCGTCGCCAACTGCCGCCGAACGCCACCCGTGCCAGGTTGGGCCGCTGCGGGAAGGAGAGATCCCGCCGCCGCTGACGCCAACCGGCTTTGTCCGGCGGCGGCGGGTAGGAGAGGTGGGAGAGAGGACCGAGGGCTTGGCGGCACTAGGGTTCTCCCTGGTCGCCGCGCGGGGGCGATCCAGGGAAGGGGAGGGGAGGGCCGCATGTCTGCTTAAAATTGAGGAAAAATTTTACTTCCCCAGCCTCTGCACCAACTAGGGATGAATACAGCCATTTTAGTATGAGTATCAAGATAAACAAGGTTTTTCAGAATTTTTTTAAATGAGTATCAAAATATTTTTTGAGGAATGATTCCACCACACATCAAACTTGATCCTCAATAAATGGAAAAAACCCCTGTGCATCACCTGTCAATTATAGAAATTGAACTCGGGTCGTTAGGCTGCACAACCGCATGCCCAACCACTAAGCCAAGGCTCTCAATACAACAAGGTTTGCCCGGCTCCGGCGAAAAAGAGGAGATGACAGTGGCGTGCCTTCGGCTTACTTCAGTGCTTGTAGTCATCGCTAGATAGTCTACAGATCTGCACGTAATTTTTATTATTTTTAGTGATCATTGTATTATCATGATTGAAAGTGAATAGATTAAAAAAATCATGCAAAAAAAGATGAGATTAATCTCATCGGATGAGGACTCTGGTAATATTGGTGACGCGTCATGATGACCAGCCGGGACCGTTGGATCAAGATAAAGTGGGCACGTGATGTGTGTATCCGTCATCTGGTATTTCTCTTGCACAAACGATCAACTGTTTCACCGTGCACCGCCCAACTAGACAGACGATCACCATCACGTCATCGTAGCGTCGTAGTAAAGGCCTGTTCGGAATTCCACCAGCTCCACGAAATTCCTGGAGCTGTGAAGTCAGGAAATAGCTGCTTCGCGGTTTTCAACTGCAACTCCACCAAATTCAGGAGTGGAGTTGTGGAGTGAAGGTTCTTCGAACAGGGCCTAAGTATACCAATATTTCAATTTCAACATGTACTCTCCCCGTCCTTTAAAGAGTGTAATTTCAACTTTGTTGGAAGGTCAAACTATCTCAATTTTGACCGAGTTTGTGCAAAAATATACTACCTCCATATTGGTCGATAAGTCATTTGCGTAGTTCTAGGTCGACTATCTAACTATGTAAATATGTATTATACGTAACAAAATATATATATTTAGAAACTACATCCGTGTAGAAATCTAATGATATACTTTTCATGACATATAACACATATTTAATTCCTCAAATCGATGACCTAGAACTACGCGAATGACTTATTCACCTAGATGGAGGTAGTATCAATGTTTTTGAAACTAAATAGGTATATGATGAAAATATATTTTATCATGAATCTAATGCTACTAATTTGATGGCATAAATGTTGGTGCATTATTGTACAAATACGGTAAAACATAAAAATGTTGGACGCCGATAAGTGCCACACGTGTGGGCGTTAAGGAGTCCACCCACACATTCTGTGTGGTGTATAAGAGGAACAGCCCAGACACCTATGTGTGGGCAAAACAAGTAATGCCCACACGCCTCTTTTTTCCCTCCCGACCCCTCTCACACGCGTGCGTGTGGGCGAAGTTGATAACGACCACACGCACGTATGTCAGGCCTCGTACCTCCTGGTCCCGCACGCCATGCGTGACAGTCACCGCGCGCCCGCAGTTGCCATGGTCCAGACCCTCGTTCCTATTCGTTTAACTGCAGTTGTCATGTCGCTGAACTACGGTTGTCATGTCGGACAACTGCAGTTGCCATGGTTGCTCAACTGCAGTTGCCATGTATCGTCTGGTCTAATGTAGTTGCCATGATTTTAAAACTTTAAGAGTTACCACATACTAACACTAGGCAGTTGAGAGAGTTGCCATGTGCTCACAAGCATGCTAGGGCAGTTGCCATGTAAAAGGAAGAGTTGCCATCTGCTTACGTGCGCGTTAGGGCAGTTGCCATGTACGTGCACGTTAGGGCAGTTGTCATGTACCATGCAAAACCAGATGGCAACTCGGTAAATAAGAGTTGCCATCTGCTTACGTGCACACTAGGCAGTTGCCGTGTACCCTGCAAAACATATGGCAACTCGGGTAAAAAAGAGAGTTGCCACCTTTTTATAAAGCACACTAGGGGCAGTTGCCATGTGCATTGAAAACACATGGCAACTAGCAGCTTCGGTGTGGGAGAGGAGACGGGCGTGTGGGCGAGATGAAAAATGCCCACACACTAGCCCTTGTGCGTGCGTGCAAAGTGGCGTGTGGGCGAACTGCATCTCGCCCACACACCAGCCCATCGCGTGTCGTGAAACGGTTGTGTGGTTGACCGGGTGAACGCCCACACACCAGGTCAGTCCTACGTGGCACTAGAAACATGCCAAGGTTCGTGCGCTTATGAACAGACGTGGATCCACGCGTGTGGGCGAGATGCAAACGCCCACACGTGTAGGCGTTAACATTTCTGAAAATGTTTGACTTTCCAACAAAGTTGAAAATACACTCTTCAAAGGACGGAGGAAGTATATGGCACTTCCACTGAAAACTAGTGACCTAAGACATAGTATTACTCTTCCGTTTTAAAATAAATGTCTTAACCTTAGTACTAAAATTACTTTAGGACGAAAGGAATAGTTTACAAGAGGGATTGTTTGTTGTTGTCTTGCACATCGCCGTTGGTAATACAGTAGTAGTAGCTCGCAATTCCATGCACAGAATCGAGTTTTCTTAATCTTGAAAAGAATGATCTATTACAAATATTCAAGAGAACTACAAAACGGCTCTAATATAAAAGGAATTACATCGAAAACACGTGCCTTCAACATCGTTTTCTGAGATGCGATGAACCAGGCTAACAAGAAGCCCTAGCCGCCACCTAGTCGTTGCACCTCTCGCCGGCGCCAACGGGGACGTCCAGATCGAGGAGGCCTACCATGGGGACACTAGAGTGACGTTGTGGGATAGTAGCAAAGAAGATGTATGCTCGAGCGGCCTTCATCATGCGTTGCGTGCCAACGGCGTGGGGTAAGACGGCGGTGGCCAAAGGGATCCAGGGCGGAGATCTTCATCGATGTCCTGGTCTGGCTAGATCATCAAAAAGAGGGCGTTGGTGCACGTCTGGACAATAGCAAGGTCGACATCAAACAAAACCTTTCGTAAGAGGCATATGTGATTTTCTCCCCAAGCTTTCTTTAGTCAGTCTTCGTGTTTTGTGCAGGGCATCGAAGCGGCGGCATTGCCCCAGGGTAGAAATAATGTTCTCCCCGCTATATCCCCTTTCCGTTGGTGCCTTCTTCGCGGCGCGGGGGAAGAGGGAGGGGGGGGGGGGGGTGTCACCAACGGCTCTTCCGGGATGCAACCGGTTTAGGTTTTTAGTAAATCTATCTAAACTCAACCGGCTTTCTTGGTTTCGTACTAATTGGAGTTTCTACATGTCCTTATCAGCTCCCTTTCACACATGAGCAATAAGAAGAAATATGCCCGTTGCTCCTGCAACGCGCTCGGCGGCCCTGCCGCCGGCCTGCCTGCCCCCGCACCCCTTCCGGCCTACAATCCTCGCGCCGCAGGCCCCTTGGTTCCTCTCCCAGCGCCAGGGATCCATCATTGCTGCGTCGAGCCTCGTCGACATCCCGGTGAGCCAGATCCAGATTGCTTCCGACCTGCCGGCCTCGGGGTCGCTGCTGCGCCCTGCCTCGCTAGTTTGCGCGCGCTCTCGGCGGGGGGCTCGGGCTCCCCAGAGCCTGTAGTAGCATTCAAGGCGCCCCGGCTCCGCTCCATGGTGGTTGCGCCTGCTGGGGGCATTCATGGCGGTGGCATTCAAGACGAACCTGTTCCTGCGACAGAGGAGGATGGGCGCGCCGCGGCCTGGACGACGGTGGTCTCGAGGCGCCGTCCGCGACGGGACGCTTCTTTATGCCGACTCGACGGGCGTCCGGCCGGGCTCGGCGACAGCCTGGCCGTGGAAAGGAGGCTGCTGTTCTTAAGGAGGACTCGGGGAGGTGTTTTCGCTGTCTCAGCAAGCACCACTGCGCCCGCTCCTGCCGTGAGCCCTTGCGTTGTCTTGCCTGCGACCACTCGGGCCAACGCGCTCGCTTCTGCACTGCGCGCGACGAGCCGCCCCCTTCGCCTCCGCCCCGCCCTCCGCCTTCCTGCAGTCCGTGCTCGGGGCGCTCCTAGGCTGACGTGGTCGCCCTGTTGGGGAACGTAGCAATAATTCAAAATTTTCCTACGTGTCACCAAGATCAATCTAGGAGATGCTAGCAACGAGAGAGAAGGAGTGCATCTTCATACCCTTGAAGATCGCTAAGCGGAAGCGTTACAAGAACGCGGTTGATGGAGTCGTACTCGCGGCGATTCAAATCGCGGAAGATCCGATCTAGCGCCGAACGGACGGTGCTTCGGCATTCAACACACGTACAGCCCGGGGACATCTCCTCCTTCTTGATCCAGCAAGGGGAGAGGAGAAGTTGAGGGAAAACTCCAGCAGCACGACGGCGTGGTGGCGATGGAGCTCGTGGTTCTCCGGTAGGGCTTCGCCAAGCACTACGGAGGAGGAGGAGGTGTTGGAGGAGGGAGGGGCTGCGCCAGGGGAAGGGTGTGGCTGCCCTCCCACCCCCTCAAGAGATATAGGGGAGGGAGAGGGGCCGGCCCTCTAGACTGATCTAGAGGAGGGGCGGCGCCGTGGGAAACCCTAGATGGGTTTGGGCGCCCCACCCCAGAGGAAACTTGCCCCCAAGCCGGGAGGGAGGCTGCCCTAGGGTGGCGCCCCTACCTCTCCGTGTTATGTGAGATGGGATGGAGGGGCGCTCAGCCCCTTAGTGGGCTGGTGTGCCCCCTCCCCTTGGCCCATAAGGCCCCCCAACGCTTGTCGTGGCCTCCGAAACACCTTTCGGTCACGCTGGTCGTCACCCGGTACTCCCAGAACAATTCCGGACTCCAATACCCTTCGTCCAATATACCGATCTTCACCTCCGGACCATTCCGGATCTCCTTGTCACGTCCGGGGTCTCATCCGGGACTTCGAACAACCTTCGGTAACCACATACTATTTCCCATAACAACTATAGCGTCACCGAACCTTAAGTGTGTAGACCCTACGGGTTCGGGAACCATGCAGACATGACCGGGACATCTCTCCGGCCAATAACCAACAAAGGGATCTGGATACCCATGTTGGCTCCCACATGTTCCACGATGATCTCATCGGATGAACCACAATGTCGAGGATTCAGTCAATCCCGTATACAATTCCCTTTGTCAATCGGTACGTTACTTGCCCGAGATTCGATTGTCGGTATCCCAATACCCCGTTCAATCTCAAGCATCGGCAAGTCACTTTACTCGTTCCGTAATGCATGATCCCGTGACTAACTACTTAGTCACATTGAGCTCATTATGATGATGCATTACCGAGTGGGCCCAGAGATACCTCTCCGTCATACGGAGTGACAAATCCCAATCTCGATTCGTGCTAACCCAACAGACACTTTCGGAGATACCTGTAGTGCACCTTTATAGCCACCCAGTTACGTTGTGACGTTTGGTACACCCAAAGCATTCCTACGGTATCCGGGAGTTGCACAATCTCATGGTCTAAGGAAATGATACTTGACATTAGAAAAGCTCTTAGGAAATGAACTATACGATCTTGTGCTATGCTTAGGATTGGGTCTTGTCCATCACATCATTCTCCTAATGATGTGATCCCGTTATCAATGACATCCTATGTCCATGGTCAGGAAACCACAACCATCTATTGATCAACGAGCTAGTCAACTAGAGGCTCACTAGGGACATGTTGTGGTCTATGTATTCACACATGTATTACGGTTTCCAGTTAATACACTTATAGCATGAACAATAGACAATTATCATGAACAAGGAAATATAATAATAACCATTTTATTATTGCCTCTAGGGCATATTTCCAACAGTCTCCCACTTGCACTAGAGTCAATAATCTAGTTCACATCACTATGTGATTTTAATGAATCCAACACCCATTGGGTTTGATCATATCTCGCTTGTGAGAGAGGTTATTAGTCAACGGGTCTGAACCTTTCAGATCCGTGTGTGCTACAAATCTCTATGTCATCTTGTAGATGCAGCTACCATGCGCTACTTGGAGCTATTCCAAATAACTGCTCTACTATACGAATCCGGTTTACTACTCGGTGTCATCCGGATTAGTGTCAAAGTTTGCATCGACGTAACCCTTTACGCACGAACTCTTTTACCACCTCCATAATCGAGAAAATTCCTTAGTCCACTAGTTACTAAGGTTAAGTTTGATCACTGTCATGTGATCCATTCTGGATCACTCTTGTACCCCTTGACTTAGTCATGGCAAGGCACACTTCAAAGCGGTACTCAAGATAGCATCTTGTAGAGCCTACGTCTAAAGCATAGGGGACGACCTTCGTCCTTTCTCTCTCTTCTACCGTGGTCAGGTCTTGAGTCTTACTCAATACTCACACCTTATAACACAGCCAAGAACTCCTTCTTTCCTGATCTATTTTGAACTCCTTCAAAATCTTGTCACGGTATGTATTCATTTGAAAGTACTATTAAGCGTTTTTGATCTATCCTTATAGATCTTGATGCTCAATGTTCAAGTAGCTTAATCCAGGTTTTCCATTGAAAAACACTTTTCAAATAACCCTATATGCTTTCCAGAAATTCTACATCATTTCTGATCAACAATATGTCAACAACATATACTTATCAGAAATTCTATAGTGCTCCCACTCACTTCTTTGGAAATACAAGTTTCTCATAAACCTTGTATAAACCCAAAATCTTTGATCATCTCATCAAAGCGTATATTCGAACTCCGAGATGCTTACTCCAGTCCTTAGAAGGATTGCTGGAGCTTTGCATACTTGTTAGCATCTTTTAGGATTGACAAAAACTTTTGGTTGTATCACATACAACCTTTCCTCAAGAAAATTGTCGAGGAAACAATGTTTTGACATCCTATCTGCAAGATTTCACAAATAACGCAGTAACTGCTAATACAATTCCAACAGACTCTTAGCATCGCTACGAGTGAGAAAGTCCTACCGCAGTCAACTCCTTGAACTTGTCGGAAAACATCTTAACGACAAGTCGAGCTTTCTTAATGGTGATACTTACCATCATTGTCCATCTTCCTATTAAAAGCCATCTGTACCCAATAGCCTTACGACCATCAAGTAGTTCTTCCAAAGTCTATACTTTGTTTTCACACATGGATCCTCTCGGATTTTATGGCCTCGAGCCATTTGTCGGAATCCAGGCCCACCATCGTTTCTCCATAGCTCGTAGGTTCATTGTTGTCTAGCAACATGACTTCCAAAACAGGATTATGTACCACTCTGAAGTAGTACGCATCCTTGTCGTCCTACAAGGTTTGGTAGTGACTTGATCCGAAGTTTCATGATCACTATCATAAGCTTCCACTTCAATTGGTGTAGGTGCCACAGGAACAACTTCCTGTGCCCTGCTACACACTAGTTGAAGTGACGGTTCAATAACCTCATCAAGTCTCCACCATCCTCCCACTCAATTCTTTCGAGAGAAACTTTTCCTCGAGAAAGGACTCGTTTCTAGAAACAATCACTTTTGCTTCGGATCTGAAATAGGAGGTATACCCAACAGTTTTGGGTATTCTATGAAGATGAATTTATCCGCTTTGGGTTCGAGCTTATCAGCCTGAAACCTTTTTTCACATAAGCGTCGCATCCCCAAACTTTTAAGAAACGACAGCTTAGGTTTCTCTAAACCATAGTTCATACGGTGTCGTCTCAACGGAATTATGTGGTGCCCTATTTGAAGTGAATGCGGTTGTCTCTAATGCCTAACCCATAAATGATAGTGGTAATTCGATAAGAGACATCATGGTATGCACCATATCCAATAGGGTGCAGCTATGATGTTCGGACACACCATCACACTATGGTGTTCTAGGCGGTATTAGTTGTGAAACAATTTCCACAATGTCTTAATTGTATACCAAACTCATAACTCAGATACTCATCTCTATGATCATATCATAGACATTTTATCCTATTGTCACGACGATCTTCAACTTCACTCTGAAATTACTTGAACCTTTCAATAGTTCAGACTTGTGTTTCATCAAGTAAATATACTCAGCATCTACTCAAATCATCTGTGAAGTAAGAACATAACTGTTGGGTAACGTAGTAATTTCAAAAATTTTCCTACGCACACACAAGACCATGGTGATGGCATAGCAACGAGAGGGGAGAGTGTCTGTCCACGCACTCGTGAGACCGAAGCGGAAGGCGTTATAACAACGCGGTTGATGTAGTAAATGCGTCTTCACGATCCGACCGATCCAAGCACCGAACGTACGACACCTCGAGTTACGCACACGTTCAGCTCGATGGCGATCCCGGACTCCGATCCGGCAAAGTGTCGAGGATGAGTTCCACAAGACGACGGCGTGGTGATGATGATGATGCTCTACGGCGCGAGGCTTCGGCAAACTCTGCGACGATATGACCGAGGTGGAATATGGTGGAAGGGGCACCGCTGCGGCTAAGAGATCCAAGGGATCAATTGTTGTGTCCTTTGTGCTAGCCCTGCCCCTCTATTTATATGTTGAGCCCGGTCGAAACTTGGAGCAAAAGCCTCCTCAAAGTCGGTTTTGCCCGAAGGCAAGAGTCCCACTCGGACTCCAGGACCAAACGCCACAAACCTTGGCGTCGCCCAGACGCCATGGGCCTCGGCGTCGGCCCGAGGCCGACGCCGAGGTCTCCGGCGTTTGGCCCTCGCCTCCGCATAAAACTCCTTTTGCACCAACCTAAAGCCTCATGGGCTTGACCCCTTGGCCTAAACATATCATCCAATATATGAATCTTTACGTCTCGACCATTTCGAGACTCCTCGTCATGTCCCCGATCTCATCCGGGACTCGAACTCCTTCGTACATCAAAACATGTAAACTCATAATATAACTGCATCATCGAAACCTTAAGCGTCGCGGACCCTACGGGTTCGAGAACTATGTAGACATGACCTAGAACTATTCTCGGTCAATAACCAATAGCGGAACCTGGATGCCCATATTGGTTCCTACATATTCTACGAAGATCTTTATCGGTCAAACCGCATAACGACATTAATGCGTTGTTCCTTTTGTCATCGGTATGTTACTTGCCGAGATTCGATCGTCGGTATCCAATACCTAGTTCAATCTAGTTACGGTAAGTCTCTTTACTCGTTCCGTAATACATCATCTCACAACTAACTCATTAGTTGCAATGCTTGCAAGGTTTATGTGATGTGTATTACCGAGAAGGCCTAGAGATACCTCTCCGACAATCGGAGTGACAAAACCTAATCTCGATTCATGCCAACTCAACATATACTTTTGGAGACACCTGTAGAGTACCTTTATAATCACCCGATTCACGTTGTGACGTTTGGTAGCACACAAAGTGTTCCTCAGTAAACGGGAGTTGCATAATCTCATAGTTTCGTGAACTTTGTATAAGTCATGAAGAAAGCATAAGCAACATACTAAGCGATCAAGTGCTAAGCTAACGAAATGGGTCATGTCAATCACATCATTCTCCTAATGATGTGATCCCATTAATCAAATGACAACACATGTCTATGGTTAGGAAACATAACCATCTTGATTAATGAGCTAGTCTTGTAGAGGCATACTAGTGACTATCTGTTTGTCTATGTATTCACACATGTATTATGTTTCCGGTTAATACAATTCTAGCATGAATAATAAACATTTATCATGATATAAGGAAATAAATAATAACTTTATTATTGCCTCTAGGGCATATTTCCTTCAGTCTCCCACTTGCACTAGAGTCAATAATCTAGATTACACAAGAATGATTCTAACACCCATGGAGTCTTGGTGTTGATCATGTTTTGCTCATGGAAGAGGCTTAGTCAGCGGGTCTGCAACATTCAGATCCGTATGTATTTTGCAAATCTCTATGTCTCCCACTTGGACTTGGTCCCGAATGGAATTGAAGGCGTCTCTTGATATGCTTGGTCCTCTTGTGAAATCTGGATTCCTTTGCCAAGGCAATTGCACCAAGATTGTCACGTAAGATCTTCATTGGTCCCGATGCACTAGGTATGACACCTAGATCGGAAATGAACTCTTTCATCCAGACTCCTTCATTTGCTGCTTCCGAAGCAGCTATGTACTCCGCTTCACATGTAGATCCCGCCACGAAGCTTTGTTTAGAACTGCACCAACTGACAGCTCCACCGTTTAATAAAAATACGTATCCGGTTTGCGATTTAGAATCGTCCGGATCGATGTCAAAAGCTTAACGTCGACGTAACCATTTACGACTAGCTCTTTGTCACCTCCATATACGAGAAACATATCCTTAGTCCTTTTCGTGTATTTCAGGATGTTCTTGACCGCTGTCGAGTGATCCACTCTGGATTACTTTGGTACCTACCTGCCAAGCTTATAGCTAAGCATACGTCAGTCCGGGTACACAAACATTGCATACATGATAGAGCCTATGGCTGAAGCATAGGAACATTCTTCATTTTCTCTCTATCTTCTGCGTGGTCGGCGTCGACTCAATCTCACACCTTGTAATACAGGTAAAAAACCTTTCTTTGCACGATCCATTTTGAACTTCTTCAAAACTTTATCAAGGTATGTGCTTTGTGAAAGTCCAATTAAACGTCTTGATCTATCTCTATAGATCTTGATGCCCAATATGTAAGCAGCTTCACCGAGGTCTTTCATTGAAAAACTTTTATTCAAGTATCCTTTTATGCTATCCAGAAATTCTATATCATTTCCAATCAACAATATGTTGTCCACATATAATATCAGAAATGCTACTGAGCTCCCACTCACTTTCTTGTAAATACAAAGCTTCTCCAAAAGTCTCAGATAAAACCATATGCTTTGATCACACTATCAAAACGTTTATTGCAACTCCGAGAGGCTTGCACCAGACCATAAATTGATCGTTGGAGCTTGCACACTTTGTTAGCACCCTTTGGATCAACAAAACCTTCTGGTTGCATCATATACAACTCTTCTTCTAGAAATCCATTCAAGAATGCAGTTTTACATCCATTTGCCAAATTTCATAATCATAAAATGCGGCAATTGCTAACATGATTCGGACAGACTTAAGCATCGCTACGGGTGAGAAAGTCTCATCGTAGTCAACCCCTTGAACTTGTCGAAAACCTTTTGCAACAAGTCGAGCTTTCTAGACAGTTACATTACCATCGGCGTCAGTCTTCTTCTTAAAGATCCATTTATTCTCAATAGCTTGCCGATCATCGGGCAAGTCTACCAAAGTCCATACTTTGTTCTCATACATGGATCCCATCTCAGATTTCATGGCTTCAAGCCATTTTGCGGAATCTGGGCTCACCATCGCTTCTTCATAGTTCGTAGGTTCACCATGATCTAGTAGCATGACTTCCGAATAGGATTACCGTACCACTCACAGTGCGGATTTTATTCAGTTGATCTCACGAAGTTTAGTGACAACTTGATCTGAAGTTTCATGATCATTATCATTATGTTCCTCGCTAACTGGTGTAGTTGTTACGTAAACTGATTTACTGTGATGAACTACTTTCCAATAAGGGAGCTGGTACTATTACCTCATCAAGTTCCACTTTCCTCCCACTCACTTCTTTCGAGAGAAACTCCTTCTCTAGAAAGGATCCATTCTTAGCAACGAATGTCTTGCCTTCGGATCTGTGATAGAAGGTATACCCAATTGTCTCCTTTGGGTATCCTATGAAGACACATTTTTCCGATTTGGGTTCAAGCTTATCGGGTTGAAGTTTTTTCACATAAGCATCGCAACCCCAAACTTTCAGAAACGACAACTTTGGTTTCTTGCTAAACCATAGTTCATAAGGCGTCGTCTCAACGGATTTTGACGGTGTCCTATTTAACGTGAATGCGGCCGTCTCTAAAGCATAACCCCAAAACGATAGAGGTAAATCCGAAATAGACATCATAGATCGCACCATATCTAGTAAAGTACGATTACGACGTTCGGACCCACCATTACGTTGTGGTGTTCCCGGTGGCGTGAGTTGCGAAACTATTCCGCATTGCTTCAAATGTAGACCAAACTTCGTAACTCAAATATTCTCCTCCACGATCAGATCGTAGAAACTTTATTTTCTTGTTACGATGATTTTCAACTTCACTCTGAAATTCTTTGAACTTTTCAAATGTTTCAGATTTATGCTTCATCAAGTAGATATACCCATATCTGCTTAAATCATCTGTGAAGGTGAGAAAATAACGATATCCGCCACGAGCTTCAACATTCATCGGACCACATACATCTCAGATGTATGATTTCCAACAAGTCTGCTGTTTCTCTCCATACAACCGGAGAACGGTGTTTTAGTCATCTTGCCCATGAGGCACGGTTACGCAAGTACCAAGTGATTCATAATCAAGTGATTCCAAAAGTCCATCTGTATGGAGTTTCTTCATGCGTTTACACCGATATGACCTAAGCGGCGATTGCCACAAATAAGTTGCACTATCATTATCAACTCTGCATCTTTTGGCTTCGACATTATGAATATGTGTATCACTACCGTCGAGATTCAACAAGAATAGACCATTCTTCAAGGGTGCATGACCATAAAAGATATTACTCATATAAATAGAACAACCATTATTCTCTGATTTAAATGAATAACCGTCTCGCATCAAACAAGATCCAGATATAATGTTCATGCTCAACGGCGGCACCAAATAACAATTATTTAGGTCTAAAACTAATCCCGAAGGTAGATGTAGAGGTAAGCGTGCCGACCGCGATCACATTGACTTTGGAACCATTTCCCACGCGCATCGTCACCTCGTCCTTTGCGGTGCTCGTCTATTCCGTAGTCCCCTGTTCGAAGTTGCAAATATTAGCAATGTAACCGAGATCAAATACCTGTGTGCTACTACGAGCTCTAGTAAGGTACACATCAATAACATGTATATCACATATACCTTTGTTCACCTTGCCATCCTTCTTATCCGCCAAATACTTGGGGCAGTTCCGCTTCAAAGGTCGATGCGCTTGCAGAAAAAACACTCGATTTCAGGCTTAGGTCCAGACTTGGGTTTCTTCTCTTGATCGCAACTTTCTTGCTGTTCTTTTGAAGTTTCCTTCTTCTTCCCTTTGCCCCTTTTTCTTGAAACTAGTGGTCTTGTTGACCATCAACACTTGATGTTCTTTCTTGATTTCTACCTCCATGACTTTTAGCATTGCGAAGAGCTCGTGAATTGTCTTAGTCATTCCTTGCATATTATAGTTCATCACGAAGCTCTTGTAGCTTGGTGGCGATGATTGGAGAATTCTGTCAATGACACTATCATCCGGAAGATTAACTCCCAGCTGAATTAAGTGATTATTATACGGACATTTTGAGTATATGCTCACTGACAGAACTATTCTCCTCCATCTTGCAGCTATAGAACTTATTGGAGACTTCATATCTCTCAATCCGGCATTTGCTTGAAATATTAACTTCAACTCCTGGAACATCTCATATGCTCCATGATGTTCAAAACGTCGTTGAAGACCCGGTTCTAAGCCGTAAAGCATGGCACATCGAACTATAGAGTAGTCATCAGCTTTGCTCGCCAGACGCGTTCACAACTTCTCGGCGTTGCTCCTGCAGCAGGCCTGGCACCCAGCGGTGCTTCCAGGGCGTAATTCTTCTATGCAGCAATGAGGATAATCCTCAAGTTACGGACCCAGTCCGTGTAATTGCTACCATCATCTTTCAACTTTGCTTTCTCAAGGAACGCATTAATATTCAACGGAACAACAAAGACGAGCCATCTATCTACGGTAAACATAGACAAGCAAAATACTATCGTGTACTAAGTTCATGATAAATTTAAGTTTAATTAATCATATTAAAAACCTCCCAGTTAGGCAGACATCTCTCTAGTCATCTAAGTGATTACGTGATCCAAATCAACTAAACCATGTCCGATCATCACGTGAGATGGAGTAGTTTCAATGGTGAACATCACTATGTTGATCATATCTACTATATGATTCACGCCGACCTTTCGGTCTCCGTGTTCCGAGGCCATATCTGCATATGCTAGGCTCGTCAAGTTTAACCTGAGTATTCTCGTGTGCAAAACTGGCTTGCACCCGTTGTAGATGGACATAGAACTTATCACACCCGATCATCACGTGGTGTCCGGGTACTCTGAACTTTTAGCAACGGTGCATACTCAGGAGAACACTTCTTGATAATTTTAGTGAGAGATCATCTTATAATGCTACCGTCAATCAAAGCAAGATAAGATGCATAAAGGATAAACATCACATGCAATCAATATAAGTGATATGATATGGTCATCATCATCTTGTGCTTGTGATCTCCATCTCCGAAGCACCGTCATGATCACCATCGTCACCGGTGCGACACCTTGATCTCCATCGTAGCATCGTTGTCGTCTCGCCAACTAATGCTACTACGAATATAGATAACCCTTAGTGATAAAGTAAAGCAATTACATGGCTTTTGCATTTCATACAATAAAGCGACAACCATATGGCTCCTGCCAGTTGCCGATAACTCGGTTACAAAACATGATCATCTCATACAATAAAATATAGCATCACGTCTTGACCACATCACATCACAACATGCCCTGCAAAAACAAGTTAGACGTCCTCTACTTTGTTGTTGCAAGTTTTACGTGGCTGCTACGGGCTGAGCAAGAACCGTTCTTACCTACGCATCAAAACCACAACGATAGTTTGTCAAGTTGGTGCTGTTTTAACCTTCGCAAGGACCGGCGTAGCCACACTCAGTTCAACTAAAGTGAGAGAGACAGACACCCGCCGGTCACCTTTAAGCAACTAGTGCTCGCGGCGGTGAAACCAGTCTCGCGTAAGCGTCTGGCGTAATGTCGGTCGGGCCGCTTCATCTCACAATACCGCTGAACCAAAGTATGACATGCCGGTAAGCAAGATGACTTATATCGCCCACAACTCACTTGTGTTCTACTCGTGCATATGACATCAACGCATAAAACCTGGCTCGGATGCCACTGTTGGGTAACGTAGTAATTTCAAAAATTTCCCTCGCACACACAAGACCATGGTGATGGCATAGCAACGAGAGGAGAGTGTCCGCCCACGTACCCTCGTGAGACCGAAGCGGAAGCATTATAACAACGCGGTTGATGTAGTAAATGCGTCTTCACGATCCGACCGATCCAAGCACCGAACGTCACGGCACCTCCGAGTTACGCACACGTTCAGCTCGATGACGATCCCGGACTCCGATCCAGAAAGTGTCGGGATGAGTTCCACAACCTGACGGCGTGGTGACGATGATGATGCTCTACCGGCGCAGGGCTTCGCTTAAACTCTGCGACGATATGACCGAGGTGGAATATGGTGGAAGGGGGCACCGCACACGGCTAAGAGATCCAAGGGATCAATTGTTGTGTCCTTTGTGCTAGCCCTGCCCCTCTATTTATATGTTGAGCCCCGGGGTCGAAACTTGGAGCAAAAGCCTCCTCAAAGTCGGTTTTGCCCGAAGGCAAGAGTTCCACTCGGACTCCAGGACCAAACGCCACAAACCTTGGCGTCTGGCCCAGACGCCATGGGCCTCGGCGTCGGCCCAGGCCGACGCCAGGTCTCCGACGTTTGGCCCCCGGCCTCCATAAAACTCCTTTTGCACCAACCTAAAGCCTCATGGGCTTGACCCTTGGCCTAAACATATCATCCAATATATGAATCTTTACGTCTCGACCATTTCGAGACTCCTCGTCATGTCCCCGATCTCATCCGGACTCCGAACTCCTTCGGTACATCAAAACATGTAAACTCATAATATAAGCATCGCCGAAACCTTAAGCGTGCGGACCCTACGGGTTCGAGAACTATGTAGACA
This sequence comes from Aegilops bicornis, assembly GCA_021605145.1. Taxonomy (NCBI): domain Eukaryota; kingdom Viridiplantae; phylum Streptophyta; class Magnoliopsida; order Poales; family Poaceae; genus Aegilops; species Aegilops bicornis. Next base: position 852,358,855 of record CM038670.1, on the reverse strand, counting down.
TGACCTAGAACTATTCTCGGTCAATAACCAATAGCGGAACCTGGATGCCCATATTGGTTCCTACATATTCTACGAAGATCTTTATCGGTCAAACCGCATAACGACATACGTTGTTCCTTTTGTCATCGGTATGTTACTTGCCGAGATTCGATCGTCGGTATCCAATACCTAGTTCAATCTCGTTATCGTAAGTCTCTTTACTCGTTCCGTAATACATCATCTCACAACTAACTCATTAGTTGCAATGCTTGCAAGGCTTATGTGATGTGTATTACCGAGAAGGCCTAGAGATACCTCTCCGACAATCGGAGTGACAAAACCTAATCTCGATTCATGCCAACTCAACATATACTTTTGGAGACACCTGTAGAGTACCTTTATAATCACCCGATTACGTTGTGACGTTTGGTAGCACACAAAGTGTTCCTCCGTAAACGGGAGTTGCATAATCTCATAGTTTCGTGAACTTTGTATAAGTCATGAAGAAAGCATAAGCAACATACTAAACGATCAAGTGCTAAGCTAACGAAATGGGTCATGTCAATCACATCATTCTCCTAATGATGTGATCCCATTAATCAAATGACAGCACATGTCTATGGTTAGGAAACATAACCATCTTCGATTAATGAGCTAGTCTTGTAGAGGCATACTAGTGACTATCTGTTTGTCTATGTATTCACACATGTATTATGTTTCCGGTTAATACAATTCTAGCATGAATAATAAACATTTATCATGATATAAGGAAATAAATAATAACTTTATTATTGCCTCTAGGGCATATTTCCTTCAATAACGATATCCACTGCATGCCTAGCACTCATTGGACTGCACACATCAAAATGTATTACTTCCAACAAGTTGCTTTCTTGTTCCATCTTACTGAAAACGAGGCTTTTCAGTCATCTTGCCCATGTGGTATGATTTGCATGTCTCAAGTGATTCAAAATCAAGTGAGTCCAAATGATCCATCAACATGAAGCTTCTTCATGCATTTTATACCAATATGACTCAAATGGCAGTGCCACAAGTATGTAGTACTATCATTACTATCTTATATCTTTTGGTATGAACATGTGTATCACTACGATCGAGATTCAATAAACTATTCATTTTAGGTGCAAGACCATTGAAGGTATTATTCAAATAAACAGAGTAACAATCATTCTCCTTAAATGAATAACCTTATTGCGATAAACATAATCCAATCATGTCTATGCTCAACGGAAACACCAAATAACAATTATTTAGGTTTAACACCAATCCCGATGGTAGAGGGAGCGCGTGATGTTTGATCACATCAACCTTGGAAACACTTCCAACACATATCGTCATCTCACCTTTAGCTAGTCTCCGTAGCCTTTTATTTCGAGTTACTAACACTTAGCAACGGAACCGGTATTTATTACCCTGGTGCTACTAGGAGTAATATTAAAGTACACAATAATATAACGTATATTTAAAATACTTCTGTCGACCTTGCCAGCCTTCTCATCTACCAAGTATCTAGGGTAGTTCTTCAGTGACCGTTCCCCTCATTACAGAAGCACTTAGTCTCAGGTTTGGGTTCAACCTTGGGTTTCTTCACTAGAGCAACAACTGATTTGCCGTTTCATCAAGTGTCCCTTCTTTCCCTTGCCCTTCTTGAAACTAGTGGTTTTACTAACCATCAACAACTGATGCTCCTACTTGATTTCTACTTTCGCGGTGTCAAACATCACGAGTTGCTCAAGGATCATCATGTCTATCCCTGATATATTATAGTTCATCACGAAGCTCTAATAGCTTGGTGGCAGTGACTATGGAGAACCATCACTATCTCATCTGGAAGATTAACTCCCACTCGATTCAAGCGATTGTAGTACTCAGACAATCTGAGCACATGCTCAATGATTGAGCTTTTCTCCCTTAGTTTGCAGGCTTAAGAAACTTGTCAGAGGTCTCATACCTCTTGACGTGGGCACTAGTCTGAAATCCCAATTTCAGTCTTTGGAACATCTCATATGTTCTGCGATGTTTCAAAAACGTCTTTGGCGCCTCAGTTCTAAACCGTTAGCATTACGCGCTGAACTATCACGTAGTCATCAAAACGTGTATGTCAGATATTCGCAGCATCCACAGACGACACTCGAGGTTCAGCACACCGATTGGTGCATTAAGGACATAAGCCTTTTGTGCAGCAATGAGGACAATCCTCAGTATACGGACCCAGTCCGCATAATTGCTACTATCAACTTTCAACTAAATTTTCTCTAGGAACATATCTTAAAACAGTAGAACTAAAGCTTAGGCTACGACATAATTTGCAAAGACCTTTTGACTATGTTCATGATAATTAAGTTCATCTGATTATTTAATGAACTCCCACTTAGATAGACATCCCTCTAGTCATCTAAGTGATACATGATCCGAGTCAACTAGGCCATGTCCGATCATCACGTGAGACGGACTAGTCATCATCGGTGAACATCTTCATGTTGATCGTATCTACTATACGACTCATGTTCGACCTTTCGATCTCTTGTGTTCCGAGGCCATGTCTGTACATGCTAGGCTCGTCAAGTCAACCTAAGTGTTTCGCATGTGTAAATCTGGCTTACACCCGTTGTATATGCGAACGTTAGAATCTATCACACCCGATCATCACGTGGTGCTTCGAAAAAACGAACCTTCGCATAGCGGTGCACGCTTAGGGGAACACATTTCTTGAAATTTTAGTGAGGATCATCTTATTTATGCTACCGTCGTTCTAAGCAAATAAGATGTAAACATGACAAACATCACATGCAAAATCATAAAGTGACATGATATGGCCAATATCATCTTGCGCCTTTTGATCTCCATCTTCGAGGCGCGGCATGATCACCTTCGTCACCGGCATGACACCATGATCTCCATCATCATGATCTCTGTCATCGTGTCTTCATGAAGTTGTCTCGCCAACTATTACTTCTACTACTATGGCTAACGTTCAACAATAAAGTAAAGTAATTACATGGCATTTTTCATTGACACGCATGTCATACAATAAATTAAGACAACTCCTATGGCTCCTGCCGGTTGTCATACTCATCGACATGCAAGTCGTGATTCCTATTACAAGAACATGATTAATCTCATACATCACATATATATAATTCATCACATCCTTTTAGCCATATCACATCACATTGTTGGAAATATGCCCTAGAGGCAATAATAAAAGCATTATTATTATATTTCCTTGTTCATGATAATTGTCTTTTATTCATGCTATAACTGTATTAACCGGAAATCGTGATACACGTGTGAATACATAGACTACAATACGTCCCTAGTAAGCCTCTAGTTGACTAGCTCGTTGGTCAACAGATAGTCATGGTTTCCGACTATGGACATCGGATGTCATTGACAGCGGGATCACGTCATTAGGAGAATGACGTGATGGACAAGACCCAATCCTAAGCATAGCACAAAGATCGTGTAGTTCGTTTTGCTAGAGCTTTTCCAATGTCAAGTATCTCTTCCTTAGACCATGAGATCGTGCAATTCCGGATACCGTAGGAGTGCTTTGGGTGTATCAAACGTCACAACGAATCGGGTGACTATAAAGGTGCACTACAGGTATCTCCGAAAGTGACCATTTGGTTGACACGGATCAAGGCGGGATTTGTCACTCCGTGACACGGAGAGGTATCACTAGGGCCCACTCGGTAATGCATCATCATAATGAGCTCAAAGTGATCAAGTGTCCGGTCACGGGATCATGCATTACGGTACGAGTAAAGTGACTTGCGATAACGAGACTAAACGAGGTATTGGGATACCGACGATCGAGTCTCGGGCAAGTAACATACCGTCGACAAAGGGAATAGAATACGGGTTGCTTGAACCCTTGACATCGTGGGTTCATCCGATGACAACATCGAGGAGCATGTGGGAACCAACATGGGTATCCAGATCCCGCTGTTGGTTATTGACTTGAGGTAGTCTCGGTCATGTCGCATGTCTCCCGAACCCGTAGGGTCTACACACTTAAGGTTCGGTGGCGCTTAGGGTTAATAGGAAGACAAGTATGTGATTACCGAATGTTGTTCGGAGTCCTGGATGAGATCCCGGACATCACGAGGAGTTCGGAATGGTCCGGAGGTAAAGATTTATATATGGAAAGTGGTTAAACGGACTCTGGAAGTTTCGGTGGTATACCGGTAAAGTACCGGGGCCACCGGGAGGGTTCCGGAGGTCCACCGGGAGGGGCCACCTCTCCCGGGGGGCCACATGGGCTAAGTGGGAGAGGGAGCCAGCCCCTGGTGGGCTGGGCGCACCTCCCCACCTAGGCCCATGCGGCTAGGGTTTGGGGAGGAGGAAACCCTAAAGGGAAAAGGGGGCGCCCCCCCTTGGCTTGGGGGGCAAGCCACCCCTTTCCTCCTCTCCCTTGGCCGCCGCCCCCCCTAGGGTTTTCCCTAGAGGGCCGGCCCCCCTTGGCCCTCTCCTCCTATAAATAGAGGGGTTGGGGGGAGGGCTGCATAGACAATAAAAAGGCGCAGCCCCTCCCCTCCCCAACACCTCTCTTTCTCCACGCAAGCTTGGCGAAGCCCTGCCGGAGAACTGCCGTACCAACTGCACCACGCCGTCGTGCTGCCATTGGAATTGTCTTCCTCAACCTCTCCTTCACTCTTGCTGGATCAAGACGGAGGAGACGCCATCGTCCCGTACGTGTGTTGAACACGGAGGTGCTGTCCTTTCAGCACTTTGGTCATCGGTGATCGGAATCACGTTGGGAACGTCTTCATCATCACCACTCCCTCGAACGCTTCCGTAATCGATCTACAAGTGGTATGTAGATGCAAACTCTCTCTAGTAACTCGTTGCTTAGTAGAACTCATAGATGGATCTTGGTGAAACCGTAGGAAAATTTTAATTTTCTGCAACGTTCCCCAACAAAGGGCATCATGAGCTAGGTCTATGCGTAGTTCTCTTTGCACGAGTAGAACACAATTTTGTTGTGGGCGTGGATCTTGTCAACTTACTTGCCGTTACTAGTCGTATCTTGCTTCCGCGGTATTGTGGGATGAAGCGGCCCGGACCAACCTTACACGTGCGCTTACGTGAGACCGGTTCCACCGACTAACATGCACTAGTTGCATAAGGTGGCTGGCGGGTGTCTGTCTCTCCCACTTTAGTTGGAGCGGATTCGATGAACAGGGTCCTTATGAAGGGTAAATAGAAGTTGACAAGATCACGTTGTGGTTATTCGTAGGTAAGAAAACGTTCTTGCTAGAACCCAATTGCAGCCACGTAAAAGATGCAACAACAATTAGAGGACGTCTAACTTGTTTTTGCAGCAATTGTTATGTGATGTGATATGGCCAAGTTGTGATGAATGATGATATATTGTGATGTATGAGATCATGTTCTTGTAATAGGAATCACGACTTGCATGTCGATGAGTATGACAACCGGCAGGAGCCATAGGAGTTGTCTTTATTTTGTATGACCTGCGTGTCATTGAAGAACGCCATGTAACTTACTTTACTTTATTGCTAAACGCGTTAGCCATAGAAGTAGAAGTAGTCGTTGGCGTGACAACTTCATGAAGACACGATGATGGAGATCATGATGATGGAGATCATGGTGTCGTGCCGGTGTCAGGATGATCATGGAGCCCCGAAGATGAAGATCAAAGGAGCTATATGATATTGGCCATATCATGTCACTACTTTATAATTGCATGTGATGTTTATTATGTTTATGCATCTTGTTTACTTAGAACGGCGGTAGTAAATAAGATGATCCCTTAGAACAATTTCAAGAAGTGTTCTCCCTAAGCGTGCACCGTTGCTACAGTTCGTCACTTCTAAGCACCACGTGATGATCGGGTGTGATGGATTCTTACGTTCACATACAACGGGTGTAAGACAGATTTACACACGCAGTAAACACTTAGGGTTAACTTGACGAGCCTAGCATGTACAGACATGGCCTCGGAACACGGAGACCGAAAGGTCGAACACGAGTCGTATGGAAGATACGATCAACATGAGAATGTTCACCGACGATGACTAGTCCGTCTCACGTGATGATCGGACACGGCCTAGTCGACTCGGATCGTGAAACACTTAGATGACTAGAGGGATGTCTAATCTGAGTGGGAGTTCATTTTAATTTAATTAGATGAACTTAATTATCATGAACTTAGTCTAAAACTTTTACATAATATGTCTTGTAGATCAAATGGCCAACGCTCATGTCACCATGAACTTCAACGCGTTCCTAGAGAAAACCAAGCTGAAAGATGATGGCAGCAATTATACGGACTGGGTCCGGAACCTGAGGATCATCCTCATAGCTACCAGGAAACAATATGTCCTAGAAGCACCGCTAGGTGAAGAACCCATCGAGAGAACCAAGGCGTTATGAACGCTTGGCGGTCTCGTCTTGATGATTACTCCCTCGTTCAGTGCGGCATGCTTTACAGCTTAGAACCGGGGCTCCAAAAGCGCTTTTGAGCAACACGGAGCATATGAGATGTTCGAGGAGCTGAAACTAGTTTTCCAAGCTCATGCCCGGTCGAGAGATATGAAGTCTCCGACAAGTTCTACAGATTGTAAGATGGAGGAAAATAGTTACATCGGTGAGCACATACTCAAAATGTCAGGTTGCACAACCGCCTTTGTCCAATGGACATAAACCTCCAGACGAGGCGGTCATTGACAGAATCCTTGATCGCTCCCACCAAGCTACAAGAGCTTTGTGATGAACTACAATATGCGAGGATGGAGAAGACCATTCCCGAAGTATTCTCAATGCTGAAATCAGCAGAGGTTGAAATCAAGAAAGAACATCAAGTGTTGATGGTCAATAAGACCACTAAGTTCAAGAAGGGCAAGGGCAAGAAGAACTTCAAGCAGGACGGCAAAGAGGTTGCCGCCCGGTAAGCAAGTTGCCGGAAGAAGAAGTCAAAGAATGGACCCAAGCACGAGACTGAGTGCTTTTATTGCAAGGGAAGGGTCCTTTGAAGCGGAACTGCCCCAAATACTTAGCGGACAAGAAGGCCGGCAACACCAAAGGTATATTTGATATACATGTAATTGATGTGTACCTTACCAAAGACTCGTAGTAACTCACAGGTATTTGATACCGGTGCCGTTGCTCATATTTGTAACTCACACCAGGAGCTGCGGAATAAGCGGAGACTGGCGAAGGACGAGGTGACGATGCGCGTCGGGAATGGTTCCAGAGTCGATGTGATCGCCGTCGACACGCTACCTCTACATTTACCTACGGGATTAGTTATAAACCTTAATAATTGCTATTTGGTGCCAAGTTTGAGCATGAACATTGTATCTGGATCTCGTTTAATACGAGATGGCTACTCATTTAAATCCGAGAATAATGGTTGTTCTATTTATATGAGAGAAATGTTTTATGGTCATGCTCCGATAGTCAATGGTTTATTCTTGATGAATCTCGAACGTAATATTACACATGTTCATAGTGTCAATACCAAAAGATGTAAAGTTGATAACGATAGTCCCACATACTTGTGGCACTGCCGCCTTTGTTCACATTGGTGTCAAGCGCATGAAGAAGCTCCATGTCGATGGACTTACGAGTCTCTGGATTATGAATCATTTGACACATGCGAACCATGCCTCATGGGCAAGATGACCAAGACTCCGTTCTCGGAACAATGGAGCGAGCAACCAACTTATTGGAAATCATACATACCGATGTGTGCGGTCCAATGAGTGTTGAGGCTCATGGAGGATATCGTTATGTTCTCACTCTCACAGATGACTTGAGTAGATATGGGTATGTCTACTTGATGAAACACAAGTCTGAAACCTTTGAAAGGTTCAAGGAATTTCAGAATGAGGTAGAGAATCAACGTGACCGAAAGATAAAATTCTTACGATCGGATCGTGGAGGAGAATATTTGAGTCACGAATTTGGTACACACTTAAGAAAATGTGGAATCGTTTCACAACTCACGCCGCTGGAACACCTCAAGCGTAGCGGTGTGTCCGAACGTCGTGTCGCACTCTATTGGATATGGTGCGATCTATGATGTCTCTTACCGATTTACCGCTATCATTTTGGGGATACGCTCTAGAGACAGCTACATTCACTTTAAATAGGGCACCGTCTAAGTCCGTTGAGACGACACCGTATGAATTATGGTTTGGGAAGAAACCTAAGCTGTCGTTTCTAAAAGTTTGGGGATGCGATGGTTATGTCAAGAAACTTCAACCTGAAAAGCTCGAACCCAAGTCGGAAAAATGCGTCTTCATAGGATACCCTAAGGAAACCCTTGGGTATACCTTCTACCTTAGATCCGAAGGCAAGATCTTTGTTGCCAAGAACGGAACCTTTCTGGAAAAAGAGTTTCTCTCGAAAGGAGTAAGTGGGAGGAAAGTAGAACTCGATGAAGTACTACCTCTTGAACGGGATAGTGGTGCAGCTCAGGAAAATGTTCCTGTAATGCCCACACCAACTGAAGAGGAAATTAATGATGATGATCAAGGTACTTCGGATCAAGTTGCTACTGAACTTCGTAGGTCCACTAGGACACGTTCCGCACTGCAGTGGTACGACAACCCTGTCACGGAAATCATGTTGTTAGACAACGGTGAACCTTCGAACTATGAAGAAGCGATGGCGGGCCCGATTCCAACAAATGGCTCAAGCCATGAAATCCGAGATAGGATCCATGTATGAAAACAAAGTATGGACTTTGACAGACTTGCCCGATGAACGGCGGCGATAGAAAATAAATGGATCTTTAAGAGGAAGACGGACGCGGATGGTAATGTCACCATCTATAAAGCTCGACTTGTCGCTAAGGGTTATCGGCAAGTTCAAGGGATTGACTACGATGAGACTTTCTCACCGTGGCGAAGCTTAAGTCCGTCCGAATCATGTTAGCAATTGCGCATACTATGATTATGAGATATGGCAGATGGACGTCAAAACAGCGTTTCTTAACGGCTATCTTAAGGAAGAGCTGTATATGATACAGCTAAGGTTTTGTCGATCCCAAGAATGCTGACAAAGTATGCAAGCTCCAGCGATCCATTTATGGGCTGGTGCAAGCATCTCGAAGTTGGAACATTCGCTTTGATGAGATGATCAAAGCGTTTGGGTTTATGCAGACTTATGGAGAAGCCTGCGTTTACAAGAAAGTGAGTGGGAGCTCAGTAGCATTTCTCATATTATATGTAGATGACATACTTACGATGGGAAATGATATAGAATTCTTGGACAGCATTAAGGCCTACTTGAATAAGTGTTTTTCAATGAAGGACCTTGGAGAAGCTGCTTATATATTAGGCATCAAGATCTATAGAGATAGATCGAGACGCCTCATAGGTCTTTCACAAAGCACATACCTTGATAAGATTTTGAAGAAGTTCAAAATGGATCAGTCCAAGAAGGGGTTCTTGCCTGTATTGCAAGGTGTGAGATTGAGCTCAGCTCAATGCCCGACCACGGTAAAAGATAAAGAAGAGATGAGTGTCATCCCCTATGCCTCAGCCATAGGATCTATTATGTATGCCATGCTGTGTACCAGACCTGATGTAAACCTTGCCGTAAGTTTGGTAGGAAGGTACCAAAGTAATCCCGGCAAGGAACACCGGACAGCGGTCAAGAATATCCTGAAGTACTGAAAAGGACAAAGGACATGTTTCTCGTTTATGGAGGTGACGAAGAGCTCGTCAGAATAAAGTTACGTCGACGCTTAGCTTCGACACGGTCCTGAATGACTCTAAGTCACAAATCGGATACGTGTATATGTTGAATGGTGGAGCGATGGCTGGTGCAGCTGCAAGCAAAGCGTCGTGGCGGGATCTACATGTGAAGCGGAGTACATGGCAGCCTCGGAGGCAGCGCATGAAGCAATTTGGGTGAAGGAGTTCATCACCGACCTAGGAGTCATACCCAATGCGTCGGGGCCGATCAAACTCTTCTGTGACAACACCGGAGCTATTGCACTTGCCAAGGAGCCCAGGTTTCACAAGAAGACCAGGCACATCAAGCGTCGCTTCAACTCCATCCGTGAAAATGTTCAGGATGGAGACATAGAAATTTGTAAAGTACATACGGATCTGAATGTCGTAGATCCGTTGACTAAACCTCTTCCGCGGGCAAAACATGATCAACACCAGAACTCTATGGGTGTTCGATTCATCACAATGTAAACTAGATTATTGACTCTAGTGCAAGTGGGAGACTGTTGGAAATATGCCCTAGAGGCAATAATAAAAGCATTATTATTATATTTCCTTGTTCATGATAATTGTCTTTTATTCATGCTATAAGCTGTATTAACCGGAAATCGTGATACACGTGTGAATACATAGACTACAATACGTCCCTAGTAAGCCTCTAGTTGACTAGCTCGTTGGTCAATGATAGTCATGGTTTCGACTATGGACATCGGATGTCATTGACAACGGGATCACGTCATTAGGAGAATGACGTGATGGACAAGACCCAATCCTAAGCATAGCACAAAGATCGTGTTGTTCGTTTTGCTAGAGCTTTTCCAATGTCAAGTATCTCTTCCTTAGACCATGAGATCGTGCAATTCCCGGATACCGTGGGAGTGCTTTGGGTGTATCAAACGTCACAACGTGAATCGGGTGACTATAAAGGTGCACTACAGGTATCTCCGAAAGTGACCATTTGGTTGACACGGATCAAGACTGGGATTTGTCACTCCGTATTACGGAGAGGTATCACTAGGGCCCACTCGGTAATGCATCATCATAATGAGCTCAAAGTGATCAAGTGTCTGGTCACGGGATCATGCATTACGGATGCAGTAAAGTGACTTGCGATATGAGACTAAACGAGGTATTGGGATACCGACGATCGAGTCTCGGGCAAGTAACATACCGTCAGACAAAGGGAATAGAATACGGGGTTGCTTGAACCCTTGACATCGTGGTTCATCCGATGACAACATCGAGGAGCATGTGGGAACCAACATGGGTATCCAGATCCCGCTGTTGGTTATTGACTTGAGGTAGTCTCGGTCATGTCTGCATGTCTCCCGAACCCGTAGGGTCTACACATAAGGTTCGGTGGCGCTTAGGGTTAATAGGAAGACAAGTATGTGATTACCGAATGTTGTTGAGTCCGGATGAGATCCCGGACGTCACGAGGAGTTCGGAATGGTCGGAGGTAAAGATTTATATATGGAAAGTGGTTAAACGGACTCGGGAAGTTTTGGGTGGTATACCGGTAAAATGCACGGGGCCACCGGGAGGTTCCGGAGGTCCACCGGAGGGGCCACCTCTCCCGGGGGGCCACATGGGCTAAGTGGGAGGGAGCCAGCCCCTGGTGGGCTGGGCGCACCTCCCACCTAGGCCCATCTTGACTAGGGTTTGGGGAGGAGGAAACCCTAAAGGGAAAAGGGGCGCCCCCCCTTGGCTAGGGGGGCAAGCCACCCCTTTCCTCCTCTCCCTTGGCCGCCGCCCCCCCTAGGGTTTTCCCTAGAGGGCCGGCCCCCCTTTGCCCTCTCCTCCTATAAATAGAGGGGTTGTGGGGAGGGCTGCATAGACAATAAAAAGGCGCAGCCCCTCCCCTCCCAACACCTCTCTTTCTCCACGCAAGCTTGGCGAAGCCTGCGGAGAACTGCCGTACCAACTGCACCACGCCGTCGTGCTGCCATTGGAATTGTCTTCCTCAACCTCTCCTTCACTCTTGCTGGATCAAGACGGAGGAGACGCCATCGTCCCGTACGTGTGTTGAACACGGAGGTGCTGTCCTTTCAGCACTTTGGTCATCGGTGATCGGAATCACGTTGGGAACGTCTTCATCATCACCACTCCCTCGAACGCTTCCGTACTCGATCTACAAGTGGTATGTAGATGCAAACTCTCTCTAGTAACTCGTTGCTTAGTAGAACTCATAGATGGATCTTGGTGAAACCGTAGGAAAATTTTAATTTTCTGCAACGTTCCCCAACACACATAGCATACCCTGCAAAAACAAGTTAGACGTCCTCTAATTGTTGTTGCATGTTTTACGTGGCTGCTATGGGTTTCTAGCAAGAACGTTTCTTATCTACGCAAAAGCCACAACGGTGATATGTCAATTGCTATTTACCCTTCATAAGGACCCTCTTCATCGAATCCGATCCGACTAAAGTGGGAGAGACAGACACCCGCTAGCCACCTTATGCATCAAGTGCATGTCAGTCGGTGGAACCTGTCTCACGTAAGAGTACGTGTAAGGTCGGTCCGGGCCGCTTCACCCCCCAATGCCGCCGAATCAAGATAAGACTAGTAACGGCAAGCAAATTGAACAAATCATCGCCCACAACTACTTTGTGTTCTACTCGTGCATAGAATCTACGCATAGACCTAGCTCATGATGCCATCATTGGGGAACGTAGCAATAATTCAAAATTTTCCTACGTGTCACCAAGATCAATCTAGGAGATGCTAGAAACGAGAGAGAAGTGGTGCATCTTCATACCCTTGAAGATCGCTAAGCGGAAGCGTTACAAGAACGCGGTTGATGGAGTCGCATCACATGGCGATTCAAATCGCGGAAGATCCGATCTAGCGCTGAACAGACGGCGCCTCCGCGTTCAACACACGTACAGCCCGGGGACGTCTCCTCCTTCTTGATCCAGCAAGGGGAGAGGAGAAGTTGACGGAGAACTCCAGCAGCATGACGGCGTGGTGGCGATGGAGCTCGTGGTTCTCCCAAGCAGGCTTCGCCAAGCACTCACGAAGGAGGAGGAGGTGTTGGAGGAGGGAGGGCTGCGCCAGGAAGGGTGTGGCTGCCCTCCCACCCCTCAATATATATAGGGGAGGGAGAGGGGGCCGGCCCCTCTAGATGGATCTAGACGAGGGGGCGGCCAGGGGAAACCCTAGATGGGTTTGGGCGCCCCCACCCCCTAGGAAACTTGCCCCCCAAGCCGGGAGGGGAGGCTGCCCTAGGGGTGGCGCCCCTACCTCTCCAGGTTACGTGAGATGGGGTGGGAGGGGCGCTCAGCCCCTTAGTGGGCTGGTGTGCCCCCTCCCCTTGGCCCATAAGGCCCCCCAACGCTTGCCGGGGCCTCCGAAACACCTTTCGGTCACGCTGGTCGTCATCCGGTACTCCCAGAACAATTCTAGACTCCAATACCCTTCGTCCAATATACCGATCTTCACCTCCGGACAATTCCGGAGTTCCTTGTCACGTCCGGGGTCTCATCCGGGACTCCGAACAACCTTCGGTAACCACATACTATTTCCCATAACAACTCTAGCGTCATCGAACCTTAAGTGTGTAGACCCTACGGGTTCGGGAACCATGCAGACACGACCGAGACATCTCTCTGGCCAATAACCAACAGCGGGATCTGGATACCCATGTTGGCTCCCACATGTTCCACGATGATCTCATTGGATGAACCACAATGTCGAGGATTCAGTCAATCCCGTATACAATTCCCTTTGTCAATCGGTACGTTACTTGCCCGAGATTCGATTGTCGGTATCCCAATACCCCGTTCAATCTCGTTACCGGCAAGTCACTTACTCGTTCCGTAATGCATGATCCCGTGACTAACTACTTAGTCACATTGAGCTCATTATGATGATGCATTACCGAGTGGGCTCAGAGATACCTCTCCGTCATACGGAGTGACAAATCCCAATCTCGATTCGTGCCAACCCAATGTACACTTTCGGAGATACCTGTAGTGCACCTTTATAGCCACCCAGTTACGTTGTGACGTTTGGTACACCCAAAGCATTCCTACGGTATCCGGGAGTTGCACAATCTCATGGTCTAAGGAAATGATACATGACATTAGAAAAGCTCTTAGCAAATGAACTATACGATCTTGTGCTATGCTTAGGATTGGGTCTTGTCCATTACATCATTCTCCTAATGATATGATCCCGTTATCAATGACATCCTATGTCCATGGTCAGGAAACCATAACCATCTATTGATCAACGAGCTAGTCAACTAGAGGCTCACTAGGGACATGTTGTGGTCTATGTATTCACACATGTATTACGGTTTCCAGTTAATACAATTATAGCATGTACAATAGACAATTATCATGAACAAGGAAATATAATAATAACCATTTTATAATTGCCTCTAGGGCATATTTCCAACACGCTCCCCGCCGGGATTGCCCTCCTACCGCTTCGCCTCCGCTTGACATGGTCTTGGCGCGCCGGAGTCCAGGCCGGAGGAGGATACCTGCATCATCGCGGCCACCTTCGAGTCGACCGCGACCGGCGTACCCGGGAGCAGACGACCGCAATTGCCTGGGCGGTGGATGCCCCTCGTCGCTTGGCCCCGGCTGTGGTGGAACGCCGCCTGCGTGACCGTCTTCGTCTGCGGCGGGGCGATGTCGCCGTCAGCAGCCACTACCCGGAGGAGTTCCAGCTCAAGTTTTAGAGCAAAGAGCTCTGCACGGCCGCGTTGGACATGGGCCGGCTCTGTATGGGCGATGGCACGCGCGTCTTCATCAAGCCGGGGCGGCCGCTGGCGCACGCGCTCGGCGCGGCCATGCCCTTCCGTGCGCGCCTGATCGTTGATGGCGTGCCCGCCTATGTCTGGACGCACTCCATGGTCGAGCGCGTCATCGGCCGTACCTGCGTGCTGGACGTCATGGACGAGCGCTCCATCTCCATGTTGGACACATGCGGCATTGGCCTCTGGGCGTGGACGACCAATCCGAGCAGGATCCCGAAGGTGGTCTGGCTGACCTTCACGTCGTGCGCTCCTGACGGCGTCACGATCTCGGCCCGGCAGCCGGCGCGCTGCCTGCGCGGCACCACCTTCCGCTTCATCGTCCGCCTGCTGCGGGTCGAGGACTACACCTCGGCTCCCCTCGACCTGGAGACACAAGATGGCCGACAGGTGGCATACTCCCCTCCGACATCCGTGTTCCTGCCTTGCCACCGCGGAACCATCGACGACTACGCTCCTGTGTCCACTGACGACGTCGTCATCCCCGGCGAGTTCGACTCTCGTGGCACCACGACGCGGGGTTCGCCACGTGGCCGGGCCAGTGGCGGAGGCGCTGGTTCCTGTCGCGAGCCGCATCAGTAGCGGCGCGATGATGAAGGCGATGACTACGACGACCGGACGGGAGACACTGGTGACAGGCGAGCTGGGCGCGACCATGGCGAGGCCGTTATGCATCCTCGCTCTCGCTCCTCGTGTCGGCGTGACGGCCATGAGGCTGGTCGGCGTGGCAGCGGCGGGCGGCGCCACACGGGTGAGTCCTCCGCGGCTGTGGCTGCTTCAGGAGGATGGGGGTGGTGGTGCTGGCCGAGGCCAAGGTCCGGCGGGTTTTCAGCGGCAAGGAGGTTGACGAGCGTCTCGCATTGTGCGAGGTGGTGCTTCAGGAGGCTGCCGAGCTGCGTCGCCTTATCGCCCTGCCAGCTGCGCCTGCCTCGGTTTCGGCCGGTGTCGGCCTGTCACCGCCTCCGCTCCTCCTGGAGCCTTCGCCCCCGCTCCTCCTGGAGCCTGCGCCCAAGGCCGTGGGGAAGGAAGCCTGGTTCGACGGGGCTTGCAGCGCTCTGCATCGGCGACGTCCCTCCGGGTTTTGGCGCTCCTGCGACGCCTTCTCTGTCCGGCTTGGCGTATGCGAGCCGCTACACTCCCGTGCGCTCCGAGACGCCCGCGGTCGTCTCGCCGCCTGGCAGCGGACCCACGATCACTCCGGTGGCCTCTCCCCTACTGCCTGCGGCGCTCCTGGGTCCCTACCCCGTGGCCTCCCCTGCCCGTGTGGCCCTCGTGGGTGCCACGGCTGTGTCGACGACGCTGGCCTCCTCTCCGGCCTCCCCTGCCCAGGCGGGCCTCCTTGGCGCCACTGTCGCGGCACCGGAGGGCGCCTCCATGCCTGCTGCCGACGCGGTTCCGGGGGGCGCTGACACGCTTGCTGCCGGCGAGCTCGGCCGGTTCCTAGACTCCATCACCGCCCCCCTGCAGTGCCCCTGTTGCCTTCCACGGTGCCGAAGCCTGCCAGAACTTGTGTAGCCAGAGGCGTCAACCTCTCCTCGCCTCGCAGGAGCGGGAGGATCGCCCAAAAGAAGATGCGACGGTGCCTTCAGGGCAGCTCGGCGGTCCAGGAGCTGATTGCCCGTGCCTGCAACCTGCTCGGCCCGGACGCGGAGATGGACGCCGGGGATCAGTCTGCCTACGAGTCGCTGTTCAACACTTCACTTGCTGCTCCTGTCATCCAGGCAATCGAGACCCTGGCGAAGCATGTCAAGGCGGCCAAAACCAAGCCAGGAAAGAAGATAGCAGCCGCCAGTGAGGCCCCCGGTGTTGCCAATGTGTAGTTCAGCCATGTGTGTCGTAGCTCGCAGCCCTGTCTTCACTGCTTCCTCTCGTGCTATTCCGTCTCTGTGTTTGCTTCTACGAGTCAACGCATCCGCGTCCTGGCATCTACGTGTGCCAACCCAATGCATGTTACTTGTCTTCGACCCCAGTGTGAACTCCGGTTTCCCATATGGCGCAACCTAACGTCAAGCTTCTGTGCTGGAATGTGCGTGGCCTAAATTCCCATGCCTGTCGTGACGCCGTACGTGACCTCATCCGCGACTACAATGCCACCATTGTGTGCCTCCAAGAGACTAAACTAGATCACGTCGATGATACTCTGATCGCAAGCATGCTCGGTCCCGCTTTCATGGCTAACTACCATGTCTTCCCGGCTGTTGGGACAAGAGGGTCATGATCATGGCCGTCTCCGACGCTTACTTCCGCCTTGATGACTTTCACGCCACGCTTGGATCCATCTCGGCCACCGTTACCATGCTGGCTGATGGCGTCGTATGGACTCCGTCATGTGTTTACGACCCTCAGGGGGAGCAAGACAACCTGCTTTTCATCAACGAGCTTAGGGAGCTTAGGGGGCTGAAGTATTTGGTGAAGCCCCGGTGGCTCATCCTTGGCGACTTCAACCTGATCACCAAAGCGGCTGACAAGAACAACTTGAACATCAACAACCACCTCATTGGCAGCTTCCGATCCGCGCTAAATCACCTTCAGCTAAAAGAGTTGCGGCTCTCAGGCCGTAAATTCACTTGGTCCAATGCTCAAGAGAACCCCGTGCTAACCAAGATTGATCATTTCTTCCACTCCGATGATTGGGATGAGCTTTTCCCAATGCTCACCTCCAGGCCATCACGTCTGCTTGCTCGGATCATGCACCGCTATTCCTCCTTGGGGACACGGAGGTGCGGCGGCGCCCATCTTTCAAGTTTGAAGAGTTCTGGCTTCGACTTCCAGGTTTCAAGGATATGGTGGCTGCGGCTTGGAATAAACCTGTGCAGACAACCAATGCAATCCGCAAGATTCACATCAAATTGACACAGACAGCAAAGGCCCTCAAGATTTGGCAAAGAGATAAAGTCGGGGTCCTCAATACTCAGATTGGCATAACAAAGGAGGCAATATGGAGGCTTGACTTGGCCGAGGAGGGGAGGTCCCTCTCCCCTGCAGAGCTGGAGCTAAGACGCAGGCTTAAGCTTTCTTATCTCGGCCTCCTTTCCTTTCGGAAACTTAAGCTGCGCCAGCGCGCGCAGCTCATGGGTATAAGGCTGGGAGATGTCAACTCAAAGTTTTTCCATGCCAAGGTGAATGGGCGACGGCGGAAAAACTACATCCAGACGCTGCACTCGGACCACGGCGTTGCCATCACGGCAGAAGACAAGGAGCAAGTGCTCCTTTCCCACTTCCAAGACCATTTGGGCACCCCCACGCCACGGCTCTCAAGCTTAATTTGGGACAGCCTCGAGATAGCCTCGCATGATCTCTCGGAGCTAGATGCTCCTTTTGACGAGGAAGAGATAAAAGATGCGGTTTCCTCGCTGCCCTTTGTCAAAGCGCCTGGCCCAGACGGGTTTATTGGAGCCTTCTTTAAAGCATGCTGGGAGATCATCCGGATTGACGTCGTTCAAACAATTCTCCAGCTTGCTAATCTCCGTGGTGATGGTGCCTCCTTAATCAACTCAGTGAATATCATTTTGATCCCAAAGAAAGCGGACGCTTGAGTGGTCGGAGACTACAGACCTATAAGCCTCATTCATAGCCTTTCGAAGATCTTCTCCAAGCTCCTCGCCAACAGGCTGGCCCCGATCCTACCAACGCTGGTCTCCAAATGCCAGAGCGCCTTCGTGCAGAAGCGCTCCATCCACGACAACTTCTTGCACGTCCAGAATCTCATAAAGGACCTGCATCGACGGAGCATCCCGGGCCTCGTCCTCAAGCTGGACATTTCAAAAGCCTTCGACTCTGTCAATTGGGCCTTCCTGCTGGAGGTCATGCAACCTCGGTTTTGGGCAGCGGTGGCGAGACTGGATATGTCTCTCCCTGTCTTCCTCTTTTTCAAGGGTGCTGCTTAACGGAAACCCCGGAAAGATGTTCAGACATGCAAAGGGCCTCCGTCAGGGCGATCCGGTATCTCCGATGCTCTTCATCCTCGCCATTGACCCTCTCCAACAGATCCTACATCTCGCCTCCCGACGCGGCATCCTCAAACCCATTTGTGCACAAACGGCCAGATGTAGGATCTCCCTTTACGCTGACGATGCGGGCATCTTCGCAAACCCAGACAAGGATGAGCTCCACACGATTTTCTGCAATCCTGAAGACCTTCGGGGAGGCTAGCAGACTGATCACAAACTTGAGCAAAACCGAGGTCTTCCCGATCAGATGTGCCGGCATTGACCTCCAAGATGTGCTATCAGCCTTCCCTGCCAAGATTGCCTCCTTCCCGGGACGCTACTTGGGGCTACCCCTGCATTTTCGCCGCCTTAAAGGGGTTGATTTGCAGCCCTTCATCGATAGGTTCACAGGCAGACTACCAGGATGGAAAGGAAAGCTTCTCAACAAGCCTGGCAGGGTGGCACTCGCTCAGTCGGTCCTCACGGCCATGGCCACCTTTCAATCAAAACTCTCAACCTGTCGAAGGGGACGCTTAGAAAGATCGACAAAATCATTCGGGCCTTCATTTGGCAAAAAGAGGACCAAGCTCAGACTTCGGGAGGTCACTTCCTTATTAACTGGAAGACCGTCTGCCGTCCAAGGCATCTGGGCGGCCTTGGGATCATGGACCTGGAGAGATTTAGCCGCGCCCTGCGCCTCCGGTGGCCTTGGCTGCTATGGACTGACCCAGAAAGGCCATGGGTGGGATCGGAGCCGTCGTGTGATGAATCAGATATGAGCCTCTTTTGCGCATGTACCTCGATTACGCTGGGCAATGGGCAGAAGGCGCTGTTCTGGCATGACAACTGGACAGGTGACGGTCCACTCAAGCTTCTTGCTCCATAGCTCTACAAGATTGCCTCAAGAAAGAAACGGTCGGTGCTAGCAGGCTCATGAGCGAAGCTGGATCAGGGCGGTGGCTAGGCGGCAGTCCATTCAGCAGCTAGGTGAATTCGTGTCTCTCTCGAATCTCCTTAGTCAAATCACCCTCCTCCCTGACCAAGACGACACCATCCACTGGAACTTAACCACCTCGGGGACATACTCAGCCGCCTCTGCCTCTGGTAGCGGTTCCTTGGCTCCTACTCTCATTTCGACACAACCAAGGACTGGTCTGCAAACGCTGAGCCCAAGTGCAAGTTCTTTGCTTGGCTTGCTCTACACGGAAGAATCCTCACTGCGGATATGCTGGCTGTGAGGGGTTGGCCTCATGATCCCAGATGCCTGCTCTGTCTCCAACAGCCTGAAACAGCAATCCACCTCTGCAAAGATTGCCCCTTCATGGTCACGGTCTGGAACCAGGTGAGCACCTGGACTAACGAAGGCGTTCCTATCTCGGGCTTCCTCCCCGGGCCAGGAAATGTGTCTGACTGGTGGGACAAGACTCTCATTTCACAGCCCAATCAAGTGCGCAAGAGGCGCAGTGGAAGAATCATCTACACGATATGGTCCATTTGGAAGGAGTGTAATAGGCGGGTGTTCACGGGGTGAGGTTGGCCTTGATCGCGAGGTGGCGGCTCTAGCCCAGACGCAATCAATCGGTAGCGACACGGCGTTCTTTGGCACTCTGCCCACGAGGCATTGGTTAATCTAGTTCTAGGTTTTGTTCTTCTTGTGGTTTCTGCGACGTTCCCTTTAAACGCTCGCCCCTCTGTAAATTGCGTTCTTTCGCCATCTCTTCTATAAGAAAAGGCAGTGGTCCTGCCGGTTCCTAAAAAAAACATGTCCTTATCAGTCTTTATCTCTGTGGCACAGATCACAAATTGCGGCCATCATCGTCTGCTAGTCTACATCGATGACTTTCCAGTCACTACTTCTACAAGCTCCAAAGTTTCGAAAAATATGCTCCGCCGAGGCGGAGGCCCATAGACGGCATCGAGCTATGTTCAAGACGCGTCGTCAGTGGATGCAGGAAGAAGAAGACTTTAGCACCCTAAAGATTTTGAATATATTTTGATTTTTCTATAAAGGCGAGTTTGTTAAGACATATGATGCTTAATATATGGCCTTAGGCCTTTTCGTAAAAGAAATAACTACATCTAGGTCAATGAACTGTCAAAATACCATTGTCGCCATCGAAACTAGCCATAATGCCATATGAAGGCCTCGCGATCCACAAAGCCATTGGGTTCTGCATGGAGGCGCCCCAAGTCTTAAGTTTTAGGCTCCCAAACTTAAGTTTTCGCCATTCCCAGTAACAAGTTTTAAGTTTCCGTCGCTCGTTCGTATTAATTTCAGCAGTTAAAATTTAACAAAGTTTTGAAAACCTGCCAAAACATATTTAAAATGAATCTTATTTAAAACTCATGGTCACAAGAAACACGAATTTAAAAAAAGGTAATTTGAATTTTTTGTTCAAAACATATAAAAGTTTGAAAATTGAAAACCAAAGCAAAAATTAGGCTACACCCCCCCCCCCTCCCTCCTGCGTGTCACATATTTCCTCCCTGAGAAAGTGACGCCTACGCGCGCCGCTTTCATAATGAAGCCGACTCGACCTTACTGACGAAAGTGAGAAAATCTTCATGCACATGCCACTATAGATGAGCGCCTCAAAACAATATTATTTGAGGCAGGAAGGGTAGGCAATAAAGGACTGTGGAATCAATCGTATAATGTGAATCAATCAAACAAATTAATGTGAGTGATTCCAATTCTTTCTTTATTTCCTTTTGCGTGGAAGAGAATTCCAATTCGTAAAGGCTCTGATCTAAAAGCACCTACGGGAGCAGAAACGGCTTATCACCGAAGGAATCAGCCAAGGCACCTACGAACGCGCCCCTGTTGTTGTCCTCGCCGTGGAACGTGCGTTGGGGTGGCCGGCCGGCCCTTGGGCTTTGGAGGCGGCCGTGGGCGTGGGGTGGGGGTGGGGCCAACCCAACCCGATCTCATCGGGAACCGGAGCCTCCCCGCGCCAACATGGACGGACGGGCCGCGGGCAGACCCTCTCTCCCTTTGCCGGGAGCCGACTGCGGTTGCCCTTTCCGCGGGGTTTCCTAGGGCGGTTTCGCTTCCCGGCCGGCTTCGCTGTGCCTGTGCGGATGGCTCCGGCGCCGCACGCACGCGTTCCTTGCGTATCCCCCGTTCATCTCGCTGCCCTGTCCACGCAAATAGTCGGCATCTGTCTAAGTGTCTATGGTATGGTCCTGCAACAGCAACACCGACTTGCGAGCCTTTTTCTCTCCTCAAAAAAAGAAGAAGAAAAACGAGCCTTCTCGGTGCCTGTCTTCTCTTGCCGGCCATATCACCAGCTTTACGTGTAACGAGCGTCGAGCGCCCATGCGCCAGTGTCCGAAAACATACCACAGCAGAGTCCGCACATGCTCTCCTGTACTATCTTTTTTCTCTCCTTTCTTTTGTTATTAAGAATGCATGCGAGAGCGGTGTTTTGGCACATGGGAGCGCGCGCTCCTGATTTTTTAAATGTGTTTTAAACATATTTAAAATATCCAAAAAAAATTCAAACAAAAACTTAGCGCGTACATCTTGATATTGTACATGCTCACAAAGTCGTTTCGCGAAAAACCGACAACTTATGTGTCGCATGTGAAAAAGACAAAATTTGATGTTAAAAAATGCTTTTCACAAGACTTTCTTTTGTTCTTTTACACAAGTCAGAAAAAATGTCGGTTTTCTCTAAAACTTGACGTGCACACATATAATGTTAAGAGGCATGCGTTAAATTTTTGTTTGAAATTTTTCACACCTTAAAAATATATTTTTAGCATGCAGGAGCGCGCGCTCCCGGGAGATTTCCCGGTGCAAGTAACGTATGGCGGTCCACGCATAAAAGAAAAAGAATACCGTATGGCCACTGGGCGTCTGGACGGGCTGGGAGGAACATGGCCTTGGATAAAAGTGCGCCGTCGCCACAAAGTAAACAAAAAGGGAAAACACATGCTCCACTCCATGAAAGGCGACGACATTTCAACGACAGGATATGATGATCATCAAGAAAAATACACCACGATAGGATATCAAGAAATTATTTTCAGAGATATATAGTTAGATCGAGTCCTTTATTAGTTATCATATACTTTTCGAAAATATTATTTATCATTTGTTGCACGGTACAGATCATTATTTTGTTCCTGGCCCTAGCAATAAACAAAATTTATTTTTGCGGGGCAGCGATGAACAACTATTCATGCATGTGCGCCGATATACATTGCTGCACACTACTGTTCTCCTCTGAGCTATACTTCTCAGATGACTAAAATAATTATAGTTCCAGTCTTTCTGCTATCCGGTATGACACTCGTTGCTCTACGCTATTTAAAGACATTACAACCGCGCATCCTCCCAGCCCTCTCAGGCCATCAAGGCTTCTGGCCATCAGATCTATGAGTTTAGGAATTTTGGCCGTTGGATGGATTTGTTCGCTGCTAACCAAAGATCGCAATACGAGCTGGGCCGCTGCTCCCGTAACAAAATGAACGATCTGCCATTGTTTGGGCCTGCTGGGCTTTAGATGTGCAAGCGACCAACAAAAGAAAAAAAAATAGCGCAGAGTTCGCAGCCGCACGTCTCGCTTGTGGGCGAACCGTTCCACGAAACAAAAAAGAATAGCGTAGCCTCCCATCCCGTGTGTTCGGCAGCGGCTCCATCTCCCGGGCGGGCGAGCCGATCTATACGTGGCGAGCGACCTACGCCTAACCGGGCGGGAGAGGCCATGCCTGGTTCTTGCGATGCGAGCAAGAGGCTCTCCTCGCGGGGCAACGCCATGGGGCAGTGATGGGATAGCGAACCATCCCCTGGCGATTCAGTCATTGGAATAGAAGTCATTGTTGATACAGACCTTAATGGCAATTGATTTGCCCACTTGCCGGTGTCCGTTCCTACTCACTTAATGGTAATCAATCTGCATTGGTCAGTTACCATTCGATCTGTGTTCTTACAGTACTCCACTGGCATCCATATAGTTTCGACAATCGCGTTGTTCCTTGTAGTCTCCTCCTCTTCCTTACTTTGGCATGTTGATACTTCATCTTCTCTGTTCCCTGATCCCCCGATTCTTTCTCCATTAAATTTCGGAATTCATCTGATTGATGTTGTTTTTCTACTCCCAAATGAATAGAAGGCGCTCCGAGTTAACGGATTCAAGGTCGTTTCCAATGGGCTTTGTTTTTCTTTCCCCTCCAATGGCGAACTGTCAAGTTATTATCCGCGTGTCATCTTACTATGTGTGCTCAACCTGCTGCACAGAGTGTCTACAGTTGGACGGTATTGTTTTGATCCATCACTACGATTGGGTTCTTAATCTTTATCCCGTTTGGGAATTTTTGTATCATGATGGATTATTCTGTCGAGAAGACTAGGAATCCAAGGGAGCTATAGCTTCGTATAACGACGGTATATGGAGCAATTCTTCTGTTTATCTTTTTGACAATGAATTTATATGCTTTTACGAAGACTCTAACTGAAGGTATCCCTTCCATTGTATGACATGTACGGTGAATTCCAGCATTACTTATTGATTTGAAGAAGTAATGAAGCAATTACATACATACAGGCATATATGAGGTATCCACGACAAAATAAAGTCAAATATGTCATGGATTGGATCCATACCCAGCTTGGCCATGAACCAACATTCTCTCAAAAGCTTGGTAAATAATCTTTGTTGAATGAAGAGTACTTGAAAAAGGAACACTGATTTGGTCCGAGATTTTGGTCTGATCATTTATTGTTGTGGCAACAAGCGCTCCCTTCACTGTAAACTTCTGCTTTTTGTCATCAAGACGATGTTAAAATGCACTCTACGTGCGCGCGCGTGTGCACACACATATAGCAGCTAGCTTTTCCAAAAGGGTGTGAAGCTCAATACTTTCCATAAGCACTTTGTGCTCTTCATATGGTGATGCACGTTCTTAATATGATGCATGATGTTTCATCTCTGACCACTTATTGTGACATGAGTAGTGTCTTGTGGCGTATTGTTTTTAGGTAATTGAAGGAGATAAGATAAATTTTCTTGACAAAGCCAAGCATGTTCTTAAAATCATGTAAGGTGGTAGCAAGTAAGCATCTTTAGTCACTATTTTCTTACCATGTTCTAGATGTAAATCAGATGCCTGATGCCATGTATAATATGCAGAGGTTTCAGCCAATTTGTTTTCATGCAAAATAGTAGGAATTTCTCCCTACTGCGTGTATTTATAATATTATTCAATGAGTGTATACAGACGTGGGTTGCATCATAAAACAATTGTTGAACCGAACAGTTACATATATAGGTGGCCTTGTGTGATGTTAGTTTTAGTTAATTCCTGAGCTGAATAGTGATGACCATCTAAAATTTCACAAGGCTCTGTACATATACGGCAAAACTGAAAAGGATTGGGTGGACCGGTGGAGCAAGCCAGCACCTGGGTTTGTTTAGCTCAATATAGATGCCTCTTTTGATGAAATCATTTATGCAATTATGCTAGAGCAATCATGCGAGATGGTAAAGGTTTCTTGTATAGCCGTTTCAAATATGAAACTGGATTATGTCCAGGATGCTCAGATTGTGGAAGCTCATGACCTAAGACATGGCTTACTGCTGCTTTTAAATCCAACGACATGGAGGTAGACATGACTATGAAGGATGGTTGTCACTTGTCAGTCACACTGCCCGACGACGACGGTAGTGTATGACGACTGCTACCACTTAATACACAGATTTTGTCAAGATTATCTTCAACCACTGTCCCTATGAACATACAACAGTTATCCATGAGTTTGTTGTGTTGGGAGACGAGGATCCCCCACCTTGCATGCTACCTCTTTTTTTTAGGGGACTATTGTACCTCTTTTAGCTGAAAGTATAATTGGTATTGCTATTTGAGAAAGATGTTTTGTTGTAAAAGGAAAAGAATTCATTCCTATTCAGTTCATACTTATTATTTGTGCTATTAATTTGTGTTAGAATAAGCATTTTTAAAGGATTTTGCGTGTTACATTCATCATTTAAACATGTGATTATTGACTATGTGTGATCCAAAAAGGGGGCAATTAGCTCTCTTGAGTTAAGCCCTAGGAGGGGTGAGAGATAGAAATCAGGAAAACCATACACTGAAAGGTCTGTTCCTTTTGCTAATTGCGCAGATCAATGTACATGAGCATTTGTTGGTGTAAGGGCTTTCTCATGGAAAATTCAATCTGTGGCTTTGGATCTTATTTTAAATTTTAGGATAGATTTAACCTTGAAAATGATCATCGAACCAAGAGAAATATTATTCAACGATCTGACCATTACATATCATGTAGCGCCCTTAAATCATGAGTTTGCTAAACTTATTTGTGTTCATTGTGTTCCTGGGCAATTAGCTGACATGACTTGAGTATTATTCTTTTAAGACCAAGTACCAGTGCAATGCTTTGTTAATCCAAAAAGTTTAGTTCGTTATTATGTTTCAAACAAAAAAGATGATCTCGGTTTATATCTCGTTTTCATATTATATTTTGATTATATATTTACAGAAAACAAAATTATTTTGATTCATCATGAATTTGTACTCTTTCACCCTTATTATATTGGTAATAGACGGGCGCGGCAACGCGCGCCATCATGGTCTAGTCCAATAATCAAAGCCTCGTGAGGTCCGAAAGCGTCTTTCTCCTCCCGAACTCAAATTAGCTCGGCGAACAGTCAAATCAAAATAAAGAAAACAATTCTTTTAGGGGAAACAGTGAAAAAAGTTCTAAGTTCTTTCAAAAATTCGTCATGGAAACACATTCCGGTGAGGTGTGGCAAAAAAACAAATTAAGTGCTCCAGAATGCTTTTGAAAGTAGCACTTTCAGAGTACCTATTTTGCTTATTTTGCCACGCATTATAGGAATGTGATTTCATGAGAATTTTTGCAAGCACTTAAACTTTTGTCAATGTTGCCCGCCCCAAAGGAATTTTTTGAATTATTTTCGATTTTACTGTTCACCCAAGCTCATTTTAGCTCAGGAGCAGAAACTCTGTGTACCGTGAGGTCGATTAAAATTCAATCTTCTTTCGTCTTTGCGGCCGTCTCATTGCTTTCGGAAGATGCATTTGACTTCGAGTTAGGGCATCTCAACGTTGACCGCTAAACCGAACACCGGCTCTGTCTGTGAACCAGTGAGAGTCAGTTCACGGACAGTGATGCGGGGGCTGGCCATCCAAAGCTAGTCATAAATATCCGCCACATTTTGAACGTAATTTAGCGAATGTTAAGGTTGATACAAATTTCCAATGCATGCAGTCAAGAAATTAAAGCAAACCTGGTGACCCTCTTGCTTCCGAGATTGCCAAGATCCTCTCAGTGCCTGCAACATTTGGTTCTCTCAGGTATTGAGGTCCAAACACTGAGAGCACGACAGTTGCAAACCCGACCATGGCATCTCCGCATGTGCTCATAACATCCGTAGGTACTCGTCCCACGAATCAGCGGTCGTGCCATATGCAAGCATCCGCAATGCGGTTGTGCACTTCTGGTAACCAGATAATCCAATCCTTCACACGACGTCCTTCTTCAAGATGAAGTAGTCATCAAAGGACCGGACCCCATGATAGGGATGATCAAAGACATTTTTGTGATCCGAAACCCAGAATTGTCAGTGAAGAGGGCATGGGGGCAAAATAGTCGGAGATCACCGTCAAATGGCCGGGTGACCTGTTGCGGTTGAGCACGCGATGACCCTTGACCGATCCCTTGAAATTGAGAACATGCTCTTCCGCACGCTCCGCGTCTGCAAGGACCACTTGCATCATCACCGTCTTATCCGTGTAGTCCTCGTCCAACGACTCAACATAGTGTTCGTATATATACTCCATATCTGAATCCATTTCTTCAAAGAAGAAGAGCCAAAAAAAATTAGCACGGGTTTCACCGAACAGTTGCCAGGCATAGTGAGTACTGTAGGAGCTGATGGTATCTGCGAGGCGGTCGGAGGAAAGGTGTGGAATGGCGGTGGAGAAGAAACGACTATGATCCTGGGTGTACCGCTTTAGTTGACGGACTCATCGAGCACCGGCAGGGGTGTGCCGGGGTGGTGTAGCGGCGGGGAAATCAAGAGAGAAAAAGAGAAGGAGAGAAAATGGGAGGACAGAGGTACGGGGCCAGGGAGGGTTTTTTATATGGTTCTGGGTGGGCCGGGGGTGTCAAAGTCCTACGTGTTTGCCGTCGGGACTCCCGCAAAGTCTTCATCAGTTTGTCTCGCGTTTGCCGAGAAAATATGTCCGAACTATTCGGCGGATTGGTACAAACTCGCGTTGAATGACATAACACGTTTGAATGTATGCGGACAGTTTGAGGTCCGCTTTGGAGATGGCCTAATACGGATTGAGCACGTAGGTCACAGCAAAGATTCGTGCATGAAGGTTCAGCGTATGTGAGCGTGGGCACATACATATAGGCGCGTGGTGTGTTGAAACATAGATGCGCGCACCGGAATCTGAGACCGCCGTATCGTACGTACGTGGCGCGCCATGCCGTTGGTTCCTGGTTCGTTAGAGATGAGCTCGAGCCCCCTCTGACCTCGGTCGTCGGTGCTAAGGGGTCGCTGGATCCGCGCGTGTGGATCGTTTTTTACTTTGGGGTCTAGGTTTTTAGGCTGTTCATTGTCTTAGCTTCGGCGGCGACGATGACGTTGCTGAATAAAGATTTTTCAAATTCATCCCTGACGAGGCCATCGGTCCTACGGTTGGGAATGAATTTGGAAACCAGCTGTTCAAGCAAGGATGGCGTGGCAGCGACGCATCCTCGTGGTGGACATGTGTCCTCGGGCTCCGCCATTGCGACGATGTTTGCTCCAGCATCGGCGCGGAGTTTGGGAGGTAGTCCAGGAGCGGATGCAGATTATGGTCTCCATCGACGACATTGGAAGACGGAACATGTACTGGTTTCGTGGTTCGTGGATGGCAGGTATAGTTTCCTCCTTCGGCGTCTTAGTCGTGGTGGGGTGCCAGATCTGGAGCTCGGTGGCGTGTCTGGGATGTTGACCCTGTCTGATTCGTTCAACGACAATGACTTCACTTTTGGTGAGCCACCTTGAAGGTCCGCAGAGCTGTATATCAGCGATGGAGCCATGTCGAGTACGGGTGAGGAGGTGATCCGTCATTTTTTTCTTCGATGGCTGCTGTGGTGGTGCCGGAGGCAGGTGACGGGCGTTGGTGTCAAGCTCAAAGATATTCTTCTATCTTGTTAATTTTGTCATGTCGGTCCTCACATGACTTGTATTTTGTTCTTTATGATATGAACGAGACACGTATTAGCACGAAAAAAAAGAGAGCGACACGCCTGCCTACCTACTATCGGCGTAGTACGCCGTCGAATCTTTTTTTCTTTCTTTGGCAGGGAATCAGGGATACGCCGTGGAATCTTGGCCACCGTTACGCACGCAATGGATGCTAGTGGCCGCGGCTAACGTGGACCATTGGTCACGGCCGTCCGTCCGTACGTGTCCGCCGTGCATGGCCGCCACACGGGGCCGTCTCCTTTTCAGGAACGGCCGGTTTGTTTGCTGTTTCGGTTGGACGCGGACCGAACCGGCTTCAAAGGTCGATCTTTGCTTAGCCGGATGGAAACTTGGAATCTCCTCGCGATGACGTACTACGACACGAGCACGAGTGCGCCCCTGTGAATCTTTTCGCCGTTGAACGTGCGTGCGCGCGTGCGGTGGCCGCTCGACCGACCGACCGGCCGACCCTTTGAGGCGCACCCAAATCCAACCCCAACCCGTTCCCATCGGGAACTGGAGCCAACATGGACGGACCGACGGACCCTTGCCGGCGGAAAGCGAGCCGGGTGCGGTGCGGTTGCCCTTTCGACGAGGTTTCCTAGGCCGATTTCGCGTCCCGCCTCGAACGGAACGGACGTTGCTTTGCTTCGCCCGGGGGTTCATGCAGATGCGCTGTGCGTATGGCCGCACGCACCCGTTCCTTGGGTTGTTTCCCCGCACATCTCGCACCCCCCCCCCCCCCCCCCCCAATCAAGGCGTCTATCGCATCTGTATGGTCGTGCAGCACCAACGGCAACTTGCGAGCCTTCTCGCGTCCAAGTACCGAAACAAAAAGAATATATTTCTCTTGTTATTATAAGAATGCAATGCAATGCATTATGACCGTCCATGCGAAGAAAAAAAAAGCAATAAGAAAAAGGACAGTACCGTATGGCCACTGGGCGTCTGGACAGGGAGGAACATGCATGCGAGAGCATTTTTGAGGGTGATGAAGGGTACCTATGGTCCTACTTTTCAAATGCCCTGGGATAAGGTAAAACAAAGGAGGCGAAAAATTATTTTTCAAAAAATATAAAGGGCGCCTTGGAAGTACTACCTCCTACGTTTCTTGACAAAAGTCTTTCGAGAGCAACTACTTATTTAATTATCATATATTCCTTCTGTAAGAAAATATAAGAGCGTTTAGATCACTATAGCAACTTTAGTGATCTATAAACGCTCCTATACTTCTTTACAGAGGGAGTACTTTTTGAAAACAAAATAGTTATCGACTTTTGCACCGTACAGATCATTATTTTGTTCTCAGAATAAACCACTATTCATGCATGTGCGCTGATACACATTGCTTCACACCATTGTTCTCCCTTGAGCTACTTCTAAAGTAGTTAAATTAAAATAATATACATTGCTTGACACTATTGTTCTCCTCTGGTATGACTCGCCGCTCTTCTATTCAATAATCAAAGCCTCGTCAGGTCGATCAAATTTCGATCTTCTTTTCGTCTGTGCGGTGGTGGGCCGTACGTGTCATTGCTTTCAAAAGTAGGAGTAAGTTTAGCAGGTAAGGCTCAAAAGAGGAAAGACGCATTTGATTTTGAGTTGGTAATGGAGATCATGTCAATCGTGTCCAAACGCCTTTCCACTTTCATTTCATCATGAGAGTAATTTTTTTCTACGAATAATCGTCGGAGCAATTTAGCTATTAACATAGGGAAACACTCCCCTACATACGTCTGATGCATAGCATTCCTCGGACTGGTCGATGACCGTCGATTCAGGCCAACTCCATCGCACGACCCCAAATCGTTCGGCACTGTCTGTTTGGGGTAAAACAGACAGACGAAACGTCCCAACGGGCGACCCCATTCTAAAAAATGTCCGTTTCTGGTCCGCCTCGCCCCATCCTGGGCGCAAACTTGATCTGGTTTTGGGGCCAAAACGGACAAAAAACAGACGTTTTCCTCGCCCATGCGTCCGGCTGTGTCCGAGCATGTAGATGATGGCCCCATCTGTCAACGAAACAAAAAGGGACCCACCGCTCACCCATCTCTCCTCCTTTTCACCCACCGCACCACCAACCGCTCAAGGCCAGCGCGGGGCGGCGGGCGGCGGGGAGCGGCAAGTGCAGCAGAGCGGGCAGGACGCGGTGGCGTAGGCGAGGGCGGGCATCACGCGGTGGCGCAGGGTGGCGGTAGCAGCAGCAGACGGAGCGGCGTCGGCGGACGCAGTCGGGGCAAGGCGCGGGAGCTAAGCGCTGCCGCGCGGCGTCTGTAAGTCGCGGCGGCGGCAGGAGCC
Source organism: Aegilops bicornis (assembly GCA_021605145.1). Taxonomy (NCBI): domain Eukaryota; kingdom Viridiplantae; phylum Streptophyta; class Magnoliopsida; order Poales; family Poaceae; genus Aegilops; species Aegilops bicornis. The sequence goes on along the minus strand of CM038670.1, from coordinate 852,327,918 downwards.
TCCGGCGGGACAGAGCGGCACGGCAGGTGTGGCGCGGGCGGGCAGCGAAGCGCGACGCGGTGTGGCGTGGGCGGGCACGAGTGGGCGCGTTTCGGCGCTGGCGTTACATGGGCGGGCGCGATGACGAAAGCGGCGCGCGGGCGGAGCGAAGCGAAGCGGCGGCGCGCGACGAGTGAGGGCGGCGTGGGCGGGGCGCGCGGGCGGCGGCAACAATGAGCGGGGCGCGCGGCGCGCGTGGGCGGCGAAAGCGGCAGCGGGGCACGCGGAGCGAGGCGCGTGACGAAAGCGGGCGGGCGTGGCGCGCTGGAGCAAGCGTCTTGTGCGGGCGGGCTCGGCGAGCGAGCATGAGCGGCCATGGCGGGCGCGGCGCGGTGACGAGATTCCGGGGGAAGGGGGGCGGACGTTTTGGGTCACTCTGCCGCGGTGGGCGCCTCGAACACAAGCCGGACACGCATGTCCGTTTTCATCTCCATTGCTATCCTAAATGGACAAAATCCAGATAAAACGGACGTCCGTTTGAGATCGTGCGGTGGAGTGGCCTCATCTTTCATCTCACGGCCAACAGAAGCAATAAAAATCCTGCTTAAACTGCCCGACTTTCACGCCCACACCCCCGATAATCTTTCCTAATGCCAGTTAATTGCGTCCAACAACATTTACCCCAGCCCCCATCTATCCCGCCTTGTTCTGGTCAGAGCCGTGCTCGCCATTCCTCTCGCCGCCCTGTCTCTCTCGCCAGCTAGCATCATGCCCCGCCTCTCTACGGCCTCCGCTACACCTACTAGCCGGTATCATGTACCGTTCGGCAGCCGCGCGGCTACATGCACTCCCCCGTTCCTATCCTATCTAACATGCCCCAGACAAAGCTACATCGCCTAGCAAGCCCACCACTCCGGTGTGGTGTGTCGTATCGTCCGGTAGTTGTGCTCGCCATTGTTCAAGACGGCGCACGAGCGAGCGAGCAACCCCCTCATCCACCCGGTAATCGCCACCATGGGCTAGATGGGCGACCACTGTGCGTGGGGTTTGTTATTGTGTTGTTGGGGTTTGAAGTGTTGAACATGTATATCCGTATGTTGGTCTGGGTTTTGTATGCCACACCGGTAGTGTCTCTCTTCCTCTGTATTTACGTGTATCATGGGAGACAAGACACCGGTCGTACCCCTTGTACCTATATATGTGCCTAGTGCATGATCAATGAGAATATCGATGCACACAATCTCTCTCTCACAAACTTACATGGTATAAGAGCCAAGAGGTCTCGAGTTCAAGACCCGGCTGGCGCAATTAAATTGTAGCCCACTTTCGGTTCAGGTTTAGGCCTGAGAGAGCCACACGTAAGGGGAGTGTTGACGTATAATGTGCTGAAAGTGCGTTATATCGACTAAAGGGGGTGAATAGGCGATTATTATGAATTCTTCAATGAGGAATTTGCCGGTGAGGAAATTCCTAAGTGAAGAACTACTTGCAGCGGAATAAGTACTCAGAAGTAAGCATAAGAGAATGCGGGCATGGTCATCATGATGAAATGAAGACAATCAAAGAGTACAGAAAGCGTAAACACAGGATAACACAAGATGAAGACAAATAGACTGAAGAAATTGAACTGAGGAAATTGAGAAAGTCTTCAGTCAAAGTCTTCAAACACAGATATGAACGAACACTCAACACAGTAATGAGGAAATGAAAGAGTTGAGGAAATAGAACCAGTTAGGTTGGTGAAGACAATGATTTGGTAGACCAGTTCCAACTGCTGTCTCAGTTGTACGTCTGGTTGGAGCGGCTGAGTATTTAAACTCGAGGACACACAGTCCCGGACACCCAATCGCTGAGCACGCAGCTCAGGACACCAAGTCCTCACCGTATTCTCCTTGAACTAAGGTCACACAGACCTCGTCCAATCACTCGTGGTAAGTCTTGAGCGACTTTCAAACCTTCATGCACTTGGTCACTCGGCGATCCATAATTCATCTTGGATGCTCTAGACCATGACGCCTAACCATATGGAAGAAGCACAGTCTTCAAAGGTAACAAGTGTCGGATCCACGCAGGATCAATCTCTTCAGTGATGCTCAATCACTTTTGGTTTGTAGGGGTTTGGTTTTTGGGTTTTTCCTTACTCGATGATTTTCGCTCAAAGTCCTCGGAGGATGGGTTGCTCTCAAATGACAAATCTCAAGTTCTCTCGGAGTAGCCAACCAGCTAGTGGTTGTAGGGGGCGGCTATTTATAGCCTAGGGAGCAGCCCGACATGATAAGATATAAATGCCCTTCAATGATATGAACGTTAGGTGGATAAAATATTTTGGGACAGTCATGCGCAAGAAGACAAAGAACGGTCGGAAATTTGACTCTCAAATTCCTCGGGGCTATCATGTTCCTCACTGTGTAGGCAATCCGCCTGGCGAATTCCTAACTCCTCGGTCGAGAACAAATTCTCAATGACTGGAAGAACTTCATCTCTCACATCAAGAAATTGGATCGAGCTGTATGAGATTTCCAAAGGCTTCACTCGAAGGATTGGTAGGTGTAGGATTTTGAGTTGAGCATCACATGGAAATTTTTCCTTAGTATTTCCTCGACCCCTTTAACAGGTATGGTGTTTCCTATGACTCAAGAAAGAGAAAGCGAAACTACGAAAACAAAAGTCTTCACGCTTCATGTTCCTCAAATGAATACCAAGTCTTCAAGGTCACACCAATTTCTTCACTTTCAAAGTCTTGAAAGTCTTCGAATATCAAAGTCTTCAGTCGAAGAACTTCATTTTTAGGGTCGACTTTCTCTGTAAATATCAAACTCCTCATAGACTTATAGACCTGTGTACACTCATAAACACATTAGTCCCTTAACCTATAAGTCTTCAATACACCAAAATCACTAAGGGGCACTAGATGCACTTACAATCTCCCCTTTTGGTGATTGATGACAATATAGGTTAAGTTTTCAACGGGATAAACATATGAAGTGTAAATACTGATATTGAGGAATTTGATTGCAAGATATAGAAGAACTCCCCCCGAAGATGTGCATAGTGAGGAATTTTGCTTTTGAGGCATTGCACATTTGAAGAGTTGAATCATGGAGATCTCCCCCTATATCTTGTAATTTATACACGCATTTGACATATAATCTGAAGAATTTGAAATGCATGATGAAATATGGTGACTGATGTAGTTCAGCACGCGTGTATTAATATATAATGAGGAATAAGCATGCAGAGGAACACATCAGAAGTATCAGAGCACCATCGGGTTTAAGATTACAACTCGATCCAATAAAGTTTCAGAAGAACGAGAGTTGTAAATTAGCAAAAAAACGAGTTGTATATGGGCGATAAAATAGACCCGCTTGAAGACTAACTCAAATTTCTCCCCCTTTGTCATCAAATGACCAAAAGGATTGAAACTGAGGACTAACGCCCCTGAAGAATTTCAAGTTGATGAAGGAGCGCCGGCGTTGTCGGTCGGTTGTCGTAGTAGGGCCCTGCCGCAGTGTCGTCCAAGTCTTCATTTTCATCGATGTCGTAGCGATGAAGAATAGGAGCTGGCTACCAAGGAAGGAACCTTGACCTTCTTGAATTTCTTGGTGGAGGTACAGACCAGTCAAATTCTTCCTTGAGACCCATTGACTACAGTTCTTCTGCGCTGTAGACATTAGAAAGAACAGCCCAGGTGCGGTTGAAGGTTTCATGGAGGTAGTATTGGTTTTTCTTCACTGCATTGTGTGTTGAGGTCATGTTGTGAAGAATTGAACCAAAGCGGCGCTTGGCCCATTTATGATTGCGATCAACCTTCCGATGAAGACCGAGGAGTAACTCACGATCAGTCATCACCACAGGTGCTTTGTGGCTTGAGGATTTTGCTTGGCGAGGTATTGGCGGCAGAGTCATGTGTGGCAGTAGTCATCATTGGTGGAGTAGGATGCAGCTTTGTGAAATTGACCATCCAATGGACGAATGCCTTCATCTATCACAGCAGTTGCCTTGCCCTTGTCATCAGCTGAGGAAAATGTCCGTTTGAGGACTTCAATTGGAGGCAAATAGCTGCAGTGGTTTAGAGTATCAGCCTTGTAATTGAGTGAAGACCTTGTCCTGATGAACCTCATAATCCAAGGAGCATAAGGCTTCAGCTCAAAAGGTGACATAGCAATGTTTGCCAGAGTCCTCATGAAGAAATCATGGAAGTTGACGGAACGCCATGAATGATATTGAAAAGCATATTCTTCATGATGCCAACGACTTCTTCATCATTTGAGTCGTGGCCTTTGATATGACTCATTGTCTTCGTCGAGAATGCGATAGACAGTCGAGGCACATACAATAATTCCTTGACGAGGAATTTGGTTCGAGGTGCCCTGTCACGGCTTCAAAGGCTTCATCAGCATTTGCATGTAATGATTTGAAAGCTCATGTTCGTTGTAGATGCAATGAGCACCATCAAGGGGAGGACTGAGTGGGAGGGCACGAAGAAATTCAGTTGCTGGTGCCTTGTAGTGAGTATTTTCTGTCATCCAGTCCAATACCCATGAGTTCACATCTTCAGAATCTCCGGTGATGTGCAGCGTCACATAGAATTGAAGAATGAGTTCTTCATTCCAATCACAGATGTCAGTGCAGAAATTCAGCAATCCTGCATCATGAAGAACACTGAGGACTGGTTCGAAGCCTGGCAGAGATTCCATGTCCACATGAGGAATATGTGCATGATCGAAGACTTTGTCTTTGTTGAATAGCATAGAGGAATAGAAGTTGGCTTGACTAGCAGTCTAGAAACGCCTCTTCCTTATGGGAGCAGAGTCATATGGGTTGTAGTCAGTGAAGAATACATGCTCGCCGAAGAAATCTTCAGCCTTGAACTTTTGCTTTGTTGAGAATGGATTCTTTGGCTTTGGCAGTGGAGTGTCGATGAGTTGCATCACGACCTCGTGAATCGCAATCTCAGGTTCTTGGTGAGGATTTTCTGGTTCCTCTTCATGTGCGTACCGAGGATCAGCGGCGGAGTTCTTCAAAGACTAGTGGCTGGAATTTCTTCATGCACAGATGAAGTGGGATGAGTTTCTTCAGAGCCCAGTTGAACTGTTGGAGCAGGGGACTGAGGAATCTGTTGGATTGGGGTGAAGAGTGGAGTATTGGGATGCTGACTTTCCTAAAAGTCATCGTTCATCACAGGCGTGGTGCATCCAATATCCACGTCTTCGTCTTCAATTTCCTCAACACCAGCCTCTTCAGCTGTGAACTGAGGCATAGGCGAGGAAATGATTGGTGTTGAAGGGATTGCGTCCACTTCAATTTCTTCATCAATCTGCTCTGACGAAGTAGCAGAATGATTTTCTTCATCAGATCCGCTTGGGATCTCATACTCTTCACCAAAAGGAACAAGGTCCTTTGATGGAATGGAGGAAATTGGAACAACATCAATTGGATTTTCAAATGAGCTGGTCATTGGCTTCATTTTCTTCGCAGCCGAAGAATTTGGCCTTGGTGATGCTTTCCTTTTCTTCACTGTAGCTCGCTCTGCAGCCTTGGTCTTCTTCACATCGAGATCTGAGATGGAAGGATTGGAGTTGGTGTAGGCGCGGGAGGAGCCGAGGAATCTAGTTGAATTTCCTCAGCGCAACTGATGCAGTTGCCTCGACTTCTTCGATTTCTTCAGCGCACCACTAGTGGATGCCACAGCAATTTCTTCGGTGGAATGGAGTCATCAGCCCGAACTAGCATTGTCTTCAAGAAGTTGAAATTCATCGCCGGTGTCTTGGCATGTTCTTCAAATAGGCTGAGCAGAGGCTCCAGCCTGAGGAATTTCTTGTTGCGTTGGGGCTGCAACATTTGTGAACTTCTTTGTCAGATTAACAAATCTGACTTTGGCTCCTTGCCAATCAGCATAATAGGCATCAAAGTTATCACTGAGGGCTTTGATTTCAGACTGGATGTTGAGGAGTTCCTCAGTTGTCATTCTGACAACATTGTTCCTCAGGAACTTCTCTTTCCTGAATTGAGCCTTCTTGATCTGCCTCGCCTTCTCAAATTTCCATTTCTATTCAGAGATGAAATGGGTCAGCATGTGACTTTGTCCAGGTGTCAGATGAAAATCAGGCATAGGAGTGTTTGGGTCCTTGTGCCAGAGATCAATGTAATCGAGGATCAACTTAGGATCCAAAAGCAGTGGCACAGGTGTGCCTTTGGCTCTAGCGGCCCTTTCTTGCCAGTCTCTGATGATTTCTGCAAGTTCATATCATCAGCTTCATCATCAGATGGCACTTGGAAGGCGACCTGTTTCTTCTTCGGACTTGGCCGAGGACCTCGTCCAGCAGTTGCCTTTTTCTTCAGCAGAGTGGGGCCTGATGAAGAATTTGGTGCAGCTGAGGAACTTGCTGAGACACCAGAGGCAATAGAGATGCCTGCAGTCCTTTGGCACGTGGCCAGATGCACAGGTGCTGAGGACTTTGGAGGAGCTGCTGAGGACTTTGTAGGAGCTGAGGATTTGGGAGGAGCAGGAGCAGCATGAGGAATTGGCCGTGAGGGCATTGAAGATTCTGGCCGTGAGGGCATTGCTGAGGATTTTGGCCGTGAGGGCACTGTTGGTGAAGCACTTGGCTTGTGCGCTGGCTTCTTTGCCATTGATCTTCTGGGCTGAACAGGGGCCTCAGTGGCAGCAGCAGTAGCAGAGTCTTCATTGAATTTCCTCACTGCTTCTTTGGCTTGTCTCGCCAACTTGGCTTGGCGCTTGGCCCATTCTTCAGGAAAGTCCTCACCACGCTTGATGCTGGTGGGGTCAGCTTCTTGGCCAGGTGCCAATGGAGCTCTTGGGCATGGAGGATTCAGTGTGAATTTCTTCATGTACTTTGGAGTAACATATCTGTACTCCCTCCATTCCCTTGCCCATCTCCTTTCAATCCTCTGAATGCGCACCTTGCGCTGATTTTTGTTTTCCTTGCCAAACTTGTCTTCATCAGGTGTGCAATAGTCAGTGTATATGTCCTCAGGTATCTCGAAAGCAGTCATGACCTCAGGCCTCTTTCCTCCTTTCTGTGGCTTCTTTCCTTCTGCCATATTCTTCCTCTGAGGAATTTGAACAATCGAATTCTCTGAAGAAGTATGCAACTTTTCTTCGAGGAACGCTGCAAATGAGTTAAGTTGATGAGAACCTAGTGATTCAGCAGTGGACATGAGTACCTGTGAACAGAGTATAGTTGCGAGGAATTTGGAGAGGTCATATGCATTCTCAGAAGGTTTTTCAAAAAGAACTAGTTTGAGGAATTTGACCAGATGAGCCTTGAAGAATTTCACTAAGCGATCTTTGTCTTAGGTTCCAGAGTTGTATAGATCGAGGATCCACACAATTGAGGAATCTTGAAGAAAAATAAACACCTTTGAAGATTTTCAGGAAGGTTTGAGAATCAAAGCGAGTAATAAAAGTAACTTTTAATTACCCGAACTGAAGAACACGACGAACTGAGAAGTGTAGATTAGAAGTTCGTCAGTTCAGATCTCCCACGCCCTAACTCGGCGGAGGAAGACAGCTACGGCGGCGGCGGAGTGAAGATTTCATGGTCGGCGCTGAAAATTTACGCCGACGAGGTCGAGGCAAAGGAAGCTCTTCCTCACCGCGACGATGGAGTAAGCGGCGGCATTAGGGTGTGAGAAGCTCGAGCGAGAGAGAGAGAGAAGCGGTCGAGCGGAGTAAAGGAAGTGAGGAAGGGAGAGGGGTATATATAGCCACGGTGAAAAACCGTTCGCTCAAGATTTTGGACGAGCGTGCCTAACCCTTCTCATTAAACTGACATGTGTCACCCACGTACTGAAAAGTGGAGATTGTGTTAGATCGTGGGTGAATAGATAAGTTTATCGTGGGATGCGGAACGGTTTGAGCGGCAAAGCCGAAAATTTGGATAAGATACGGTTAAAGTTCCGTTCGCAATTTCTTCAGCTAACAAGGACACAGTGAAGATTTTTGAACGAGTTTCAAATAGAACGCACATGAAGAATTTGTGAATAGCTTGGGTTGAGTATAGCATAGAGGGGGAAGGGTCCGATCACATTCACTTAGCAGAAAAAGCAACTTGAAGAAATAGCCATAAGTGAATGATGTAGAGGACATAAACCCATATATATATATATATATATATATATATATATATATATATATATATATAGTCAATGAAGAAAGACAACGGAAACAGTGAAGATTTTGCAAAGTTGAAGAATTTGAAAAACTGAAGAATTTCAAAACTGAGGAAAAACTCAAATTGAAGATTTTCAAATGTTGGTGGTGGCGTGACCCACCGTATAAGAATGATGATTTCAGACACCGCGTACAATTGTCGTAGGGTTCTGAGAATCAAATTCTTCATTAATTTCTTCACACTTATAGTGTTATTCTTCATTGATTGAAGAACAACGTTTCTTCATGTGTTACATATCTAAGTCATCAATTTTGCATAAGTGTCAGGATGTGTGTCCTTTTTAAAGAACATTCGAAGATTCTAAGATATTTAGCTCACACCGCAACTTGCTAAATCTCTTCTCATCCAAGGGCTTTGTGAAGATATCGGCTAGCTGTTCTTCAGTCTTCACATGCTCGATGGAGATGTCGCCCTTCAACACATGATCACGAAGAAAATGATGATGAATCTGAATGTGCTTTGTCTTCGAATGCTGAACTGGGTTGTGAGCAATCTTGATGGCACTCTCATTGTCACGAGAGAGGCACATTCTTCACGTTGATGCCGTAGTCCTTGAGAGTTTGCTTCATCCACAACAATTGAGCACAAGAAGAGCCAGCAGCAATGTACTCAGCTTCCGCATGATGAAGCGGTGATACAGTTACTGCTTTCTTCGAGGACCAACGGACCAAAGATCGTCGAGGAAATGACAAGTACCAGATGTTGACTTGCGGTCCACACGATCACCAACATAGTCAGAGTCAGAATATCCAATGAGATCAAACGTAGAGCCCTTGGGGTACCATAATCCTAGTGTTGGTGTGTGAGCTAGATATCGAAGAATATGCTTCATAGCCTTATGGTGTGATTCCTTGATTGTAGCTTGAAATCGGGCACACATGCAAACACTAAGCATTATATCTGGCCTAGATGCACATAAGTACAATAGAGAACCAATCATGGAGCGGTATACCTTGTGATCGAAGTCAATACCATTTTCATTAGTGCATAGATGGCCATTTGTGGGCATAGGAATTTTGACGCCTTTGCAATCTTGCATGCCGAATTTCTTCAGAACATCTTTGAGGTATTTCTCCTGAGATATGAATATGCCATTGTGTTGTTGACGAATTTGAAGACCTAAGAAGAATTTCAATTCTCCCATCATAGACATTTGATATTCTTCACTCATCATATAGGCAAATTCATCACTACAACGTTGGTCAGTACAACCAAAGATAATATCATCAACATATATTTGGCACACAAACAGTTCACCATCATATGATTTAGTAGAGAGAGTAGGGTCGAGTGAACCGGGTGTGAAGCCACTCTTCACGAAGAATTCCTTCAATGTATCATACCACGCCTGGTAGAACTGTTTGAGACCATAGAGGGCCTTGTTGAGTCTGAAGACTTTGGCGGGATTCTTTGGATCTTCAAAACCTGGGGGTTGAGCAACATATACTTCTTCCTCAAGCTTACCATTGAGGAACGCACTTTTCACATCCATTTGATATATAGTGATATTATGATGGTTAGCATAAGCAAGTAATATGCGAATAGCCTCAGTCTAGCAAGAGGTGCAAAAGTTTCATCGAAATCAATTCCTTCAACCTGTGTGTAGCCTTGAGCTACAAGTCGTGCCTTATTCCTCACCACAAGGCCATTTTCATCTTGCTTGTTGCGGTAGATCCACTTTGTGCCAATGATATTATGCTTGCGAGGATCTGGACATTTGACCAGTTCCCAGACATTGTTGAGCTCGAACTGATGTAATTCTTCTTGCATTGCCTGAATCCACTCAGGCTCTAGAAATGCTTCATCTACCTTAGTGGGCTCTGTGATAGAGACAAAAGCATAGTGCCCACAAAAGTTAGATAAATGTGAAGCTTTTGAGCGTGTGAGAGGACCTGGTGCTTCAATGTCATCGATGATCTTGTCAATTTGCACTTCTTTTGCAACGTGAGGATGAGCTGGTTGGCGTCGAGGAATTTGATCAGCATTTTCTTGACATTATCTTCGTGCATCAGCTCGACGCGTTCTTCGCGTTACGGAATGAATTCTTCAAAGAGATTTTTCAAGAGGAATGACATCCTCAGTCACCTTGAACTTGATAGAATCCTCAGGTGCTGGTTCATCTATCACAGAAGGTAGGTGCTCTCTTTGCGAGCCATTAGTTTCATCAAACCGCACATCTATAGTTTCAACAATCTTGTGAAGAGCGATGTTGAAGACTCAGAGGTGTCTTGAGTCCTTTCCGTAACCAAGCATAAAACCTTCATGTGCTTTCGGTGCAAATTTAGCATTGTGATGAGGATCTCTAATCCAGCATTTAGCAATCAAGACTTTGAAATAACTCACATTGGGTTTCTTGTCAGTGAGGAGTTCATAGGCAGTCTTCTTGAAGAATTTGTGAAGATATACTCTGTTGATGATGTGGCACGCGGTATCAATTGCATCAATCCAAAAACAACGAGGCATTTTGTATTCATCAAGCATAGTGCGAGCCATCTCAACAAGAGCTCTGTTCTTGCGCTCCACGACACCATTTTGCTGAGGAGTATAGGGAGCAGATAACTCATGAGTAATACCAAGTTCATCAAGATAGTGATCAAGACCGGAATTCTTGAACTCAGTTCCATTGTCACTCCTGATGTGCCTGATCTTCACACCAAAGTTGGTTGAAGCCCTCGAGGAAAATCGTTTGAAGACTTCCTGCACTTCATGTTTGTAAGTAACAATGTGTACCCATGTGTAACGAGAGTAATCATCAACAATAACAAAGCCATATAGAGATGCATCATTAGTGACTGCTGAGTAATGATTAGGACCAAAGAGGTCCATGTGAAGCAATTCGAATGGATGAGTAGTGGTCATGATAGTCTTATTTGGATGCTTGGCCTGGGTCATTTTTCCAGCTTCACGGGCTCCACACAAGTGATCCTTGAGGCATTTGACATTCTCAATGCCAATGACATGCTTCTTCTTCGCATGGCGTGTGCAAATTCCTCATGCCTGCGTGACCAAGTCGTCGATGGCATAGCCAGCCTTCCAAGCTTTTGCAAGTAGACACCACGGCTGGTTGTGGTCCTGTAGAGAAATCAACAATATACAAGTCTCCTCTCCTAAAGCCTTCAAGACTTTGGAATTGTCGACTTCCATGATCACAACACAACGATACTTGCCAAAGACAACAACCATATCAAGATCACAAAGCATTGAGATCGACATGAGGTTGTATCCTAAGGACTCAACAAGCATGACTTTGTCCATGTGTATGTCCTTAGAGATCGCAACCTTACCAAGACCCAATACTGACTTTTGCCTTTGTCAAGAAAGATGATATGCTTCAGATGTGACGGTGATAAAGGAGCATCCATCAATAGATTCTTGTCACCAGTCATGTGATTTGTACATCCACTATCGAGGACCCACTCATTGGCTTTGGGTTGATCATCCTGCAGATGAATTAGTGCAACTTACGATCTCATATACTTCATCAGTGAAGAATATGATATCAATTTCATCAGATGAATTTCATCAGGCGGTATAACAGATAAGCAGTATGAGGACGTGTGAAATGAAAGTTCATTTCATCAGGATTAGCCTCAAGGCCCTTTCAGCATTTTTGTCGTGCCCCAAAGAAATTCTTCTTCGACGTTAAAGCACGTCTGGAGGCCTGAACCTGCAGAAGAGATTAGTTCCTTTTCTTCACCACCCACATCTGAAGGGGTGGCAAAGAGTTCATCACTCTACGAGCTCCATATGAGAATGGTGGCATAGAGGCCAATCCATTTCGTTTCACATAAGAGAGGTTAGGGTAAGCATATGAATAAGCAGAGAAATTCTTCGAGGACTTATGAACATATTGGTTTGAAGAATAATGCACATATTCATAGCCCTTAGCTCTACCCTGCGAAACAGAGTTGTTAGCACGATGAGAATCATATGAGGACTTTGATTCTTTTGAGGAATTTGATCCACGTGAGGAATTTTGTCCGTATGAGGACTTGGATGCATATGAAGAATTTAGTCCATATGAAGAGTTTGATCTGGGGTTCCTATTCTTCACAGGTGGTGTCATGAGGACATTCACCTGAAGACTTTCAAGGCACTTCTTGGGAACCCAGATTTTCTTCATAGGGGAACCGTTTCTGCAGTTAGTGCCAACATATCTAGCAAATACTTCACCATTCTGATTTTTGAACAGTTTATAGTTGGAGTCAAATGAGTCATCAGAAGAATGAGGAGATTCACATGTAAAGGCAGATAAGTTAGATGGATCAACTGGAGGTCCCTTTGCAGCAACCCATGAGGTTTTGGGGTACTGCTCAGGCTTCCAATATGTTCCATCAAGACCGAAGTTTCCTCTCAAAGGCAATACCCTCTTTCTTAGGATTCCTGTTGAGGATCTCGCTTTTTAAGCACATCACAAAGAGTCTCGATGCCCTTTGAGGCTTTTGTACATGCTGTCATGTACAATTCCTTCAACCCTGCATCGTCAGTGATACTAGCAATGTCCTCAGATGAGGAATTAGTGATAGCAGGAGCAGGTGAAGAATTTGTAACAGTTGAAGCATTTGAACATTCAGGTGAAGAATTACCAGATTCACGTTCAATGCACTTTAAGCATGGAGGAAATAATTCTTCCTGAGAAGCGCTGATTTGTTGAGCAAGTAATGAATCGCGCTCCTTCTGAAGATCTTCATAACTCACTCTTATCTTCTCAAGATCTTGCTTTCTTTGAAAAAAATCATAAGAAAGTTTCTCATGATCAGATAAGAGAGTGTTATGATGACCTTGAAGCTCTGTCAAACCTAGATCAAGTCTCTGAAGATTTTCGATCGGGGCTTTAGTGCGATCCATTTCTTCACCCAACATATCATCACTTTTGTCTAGCATGTTTTGAACCTTTTCAAAAGCCCTTTGTTGTTTTACAGCAATCTTAGCAAGTTTTGAGTAGCTGGGCTTGAGATCTTCATCAGATTCATTTTCACTAGATTCAGAGGAGGTATATTTGAGTACCTTGGCACCCTTTGCCATGAAGCAATAGGTGGGAGCGTAGCCATCACTATGTTCATCAGCTTTGTTGGTGAGGTCATTTTCTTCAGAGTAGAAGATGGACTTGCTGACGAAAGCAGTAGCGAGAGCCAGACTCGCCACACCAGACTCGGATTCTTCTGATGCCTCCTCTTCCTCATGTTCCTCAGATTCAGCTTCAGAGTCCATTTCCTTGCCAATGAATGCCCGAGCCTTCTTGGAGCTGCTCTTCTTGTGAGAAGAAGACTTTGAGGATTTTGACGATGAAGATTTCGACGATTTCTTCTTCTTCTTAGCGTCATCAGAACTGTAATCCTTGTATTTCTTCTTCTTTAATTCCTTTTCCCACTGAGGACAATCTTGAATGTAGTGACCAGGTTTCTTGCATTTGTGGCATAGTCTTCTCTTATAGTCACTGGATGAGGAATCACTGCTCCTTGAGGATTTTCCAAAGCGACCACGTCTTGAGAACTTCTGGAATTTCTTCACGAGCAAAGGCTAGCTCCCTGCTCAATTCTTCAGATCTCCAAGGCTACTACCGTAGTCTTCACAAATTTCGCAGACACAGCCTTGGCCTTCGTGGCACGTGATTTTCCATAGCTAGAACCATAGAGATCTCTCTTTCCGGCAAGTCGAACTCATGAGTATTTAGCCTCTCGAGGATATCAATTTGGATCAAGTGACTTGTAGTCGACGCTCTTGTATCATCGGTGCGGAGTATCAAATGAGGAATCAAGCGATCTCAACAATTTCTTCACCACCTCATAGTCGGTGATGTCAGTGGCACCAAGCGCTTGAAGCTCATTTGAGATGTCAGTGAGGTGATCGAAGGTTTGTTGAACATTTTCATTGTCGAGTCTTTTAAAGCGGTTGAAGAGATTTCAAAGAACATCAACTCGAGAGTCACGCTGAGTTGAGACTCCTTCATTTACTTTGGACAACATGTCCCAGATGAGCTTAGCAGTTTCCAAAGCACTCACTCTTCCATATTGTCCTTTGCTCAGATGGCCACATATGATATTCTTCGCTTGAGAATCGAGTTGCTTGATTCTCTTCACATCGGCAGCGTTCAGTGAGGGTGAGACAGAGGGAACACCATTTTCCACAACATACCAGAGATCGTTGTCAATTGCCTCAAGATGCATTCGCATCTTGTTTTTCCAGTAGGGGTAGTCCGTCCCATCAAAGGTAGGACACCCAGCTGAGACCTTGATCATACCTGCGGCCGACATAACTAAAACTCCAGGTGGTTAAACCAAAATCACACAAAACAATGGAGTACCTTGCTCTGATACCAATTGAAAGTGCGTTATATCGACTAGACGGGGGGTAAATAGGCGATTTTTATGAATTCTTCAATGAGGAATTTGCCGGTGAGGAAATTCCTAAGTGAAGAACTACTTGCAGCGGAATAAGTACTCAGAGGTAAGCATAAGAGAATGCGGGCATGGTCATCATGATGAAATGAAGACAATCAAAGAGTACAGAAAACGTAAACACAGGATAACACAAGATGAAGACAAATAGACTGAAGAACTTGAACTGAGGAAATTGAGAAAGTCTTGATCAAAGTCTTCAAACACAGATATGAACGAACACTCAACACAATAATGAGGAAATGGAAGAGTTGAGGAAATAGAACCAGTTAGGTTGGTGAAGACAATGATTTGGTAGACCAGTTCCAACTGCTGTCTCAGTTGTACGTCTGGTTGGAGCGGCTGAGTATTTAAACTCGAGGACACACAGTCCCGGACACCTAGTCGCTGAGCATGCAGCTCAGGACACCAAGTCCTCACCGTATTCTCCTTGAACTAAGGTCACACAGACCTCGTCCAATCACTCGTTGTAAGTCTTCAGGCGACTTCCAAACCTTCACAGACTTGGTCACTCGGCGATCCACAATTCCTCTTGGATGCTCTAGACCATGACGCCTAACCGTCTGGAAGAAGCACAGTCTTCAAAGGTAACAAGCGTCGGATCCACGCAGGATCAATCTCTTGATGATGCTCAATCACTTTGGGTTTGTAGGGGTTTGGTTTTTGGGTTTTCCTCACTTTCGATGATTTTCGCTCAAAGTCCTCGGAGGATGGGTTGCTCTCAAATGACAAATCTCAAGTTCTCTCGGAGCAGCCAACCGGCTAGTGGTTGTAGGGGGCGGCTATTTATAGCCTAGGGAGCAGCCCGACATGATAAGACATAAATGCCCTTCAATGATATGACCGTTAGGTGGATAAGATATTTTGGGACAGCTGGCGCCCAGCACAGCAACGGTCGGAAATTTGACTCTCAAATTCCTCAGGGCTATCATGTTCCTCACTGTGTAGGCAATCCGCACTGGCGAATTCCTAACTCCTCAGTCAGAACAAATTCCTCAGCGACTAGAAGAACTTCGTCTCTGTCACTGAAGAAATTGACTGAGCTGTATGAGATTTCCAAAGGCTTCACTCGAAGGGATTGGTAGGTGTAGGATTTTGAGTTGAGCATCACATGGAAAATTTTCCTTAGTATTTCCTCGACCCCCTTTAACAGTACGGTGTTTCCTATGACTCAAGAAAGAGAAAAACGAAACTACGAAAACAAAAGTCTTCACGCTTCATGTTCCTCAAATGAATACCAAGTCTTCAAGGTCACACCAATTTCTTCACTTTCAAAGTCTTCAGAAAGTCTTCAGAATATCAAAGTCTTCAACATCGAGAAATTCATTTTTAGGGTCGACTTTCTTTGTAAATATCAAACTCCTCATAGACTTATAGACCTGTGTACACTCATAAACACATTAGTCCCTTAACCTATAAGTCTTCAATACACCAAAATCACTAAGGGGCACTAGATGCACTTACATGTGCTGCCTAGTCTCTTCCATCAGTTCGATCTTTCGGTTGCATCCGCTAGAGCATGCACTTCTACATGGTATCAGAGCGTCCGGCCAGAATCGAGGAGGCGCGTTGGAGTGGAAGAGCAACGTGCGTACGCAGCCACTAAGAGTGTGAACGACGCGTTCGGCGCAGCCATTTTGCTTTGACGTGTAAGGACAAGTGAGGCGAAAGATGGTGCCGTGAGAAGCGAGGAGGTTACGGACGGTAACGTTGTCAAACTCTTTTCTGTTGTCAGTTTGTAGGGCAAGGATATGACGACCAAACTGTGCGGTGACGTAGGAGTAAAAGGTGGTGAGTGTGACAAGAGCGTCAGACTTGCGACGGAGAGGAAATGTCCACATATAATGAGAAAAATCATCCAATATCACCAAATGGTATAGATAATCCGCGTTGCTTGCAACCGGGGACGTTCAAACATCACTATGCAATAACTGAAACGGAAATTTAGGTCCGGATTTTGTATGCCGCACCTGTAGTGTCTCTCTCCCTCTGTACTTACGTGTATCTTGGGAGACAAGACACCGGTCGCACCCCTTGTACCTATATATGTGCCTAGTGCACGATCAATGAGAATATTAATGCACACAATCCTTCTCTCCCAAACTTACACGAAGCAACTTCTGTGGAAGCAGATTTGAAAATATTTTGAAGCACATTGTATTTCTTCAGAAGCAAGTTCTATTTTTTATGCATTGTTTGATGCAAAAAAAATGTTTTTTGGGAGTTACGATCGTCTATATATATACTACCCCTATAAAAGCATGGAAGGGCAGAGAACCAATTCATCCTATCCATAAAATGTTGCGATATGATGGTTTACATCATTCCAACATACTAAACATGTTTTATGCTTTAGTTACCCACCATGCCATTAGCTGCTAACCTCTCTCCTTGACAAGGAAAAAAACGCCACATCGGGCTATCCTCTCCCCACGCACCTCGCACGATGACTCGGCAGTTTGCCGCCCACCAGAGCCCCACGCCTCGACGACTTGACGGGCTGGCGGACCTCCGCCTCCACGCGTTGGATGACCTCCGCTCGACCACCTCTTTCCCGACGCGTCGGCTGACTTGCGACCACCTTCTCTACGCGCTGGCGGACCTCTGCTTCGAGGCACCGACGGACCTCCACCCCAACATGTTTCCCGCCCTCACCTGTTTCCCGACGCGTCGGCGGACCTCCGCCTCGACCTCTGCCTCCCCAACCAGCTGAACGAGCATCGATTTTGTTCTTTCTGGTATGGATCCCTTCCCCTCTTCGCATGTGTCTTCCGCTATGTGCGTCCGTGGTGTTCAGTTTGTGCCGTTCTATGCCTGGATCGCTGGCATGTGTGTACTCCATTAGTGAATGACAAATTTCTGAATTTTTGTGATGAACAATGTTTACGTTCGTTTAGGCAGCTCATTGACATCCAACATGGTCTGCCATTTTGGAATTAATCAAGATTACCTTTCAGGCCTCTTCCGTTGCCTAGCAAGTGAGCTGATGATTAGGAAATCATGTTTAACTATCGATAAGTGATCTCATTTCTTGGTTTAGTGAAGTGATTATGTGGATCTTGTGAGGAAAAAAGATAGGCCAAGAAGCCTGGGAGGTTGTCTACAGTCACTGGCCTGGTATCTGACCTGCTTGCATATTTTCCTAATTACCTTACAACTGCAATTGTCTATGTTTTATATTAACCATCATTTTATCATATTAATTCATGAGTTTGTTTTCTCGAATTTACATGTATGCGTTGATGACATGAAATCTGAACATATATTTGTTTGACAGTGAGTGTTGCAGAACATGTAAGTATAGCCGGGAGAGTCATGTATTAGCTCGATGCCATAGCTCACCAACCCCGAGTCGTTGCCGCTGTCGAAGGCATCTTAATATTAAACAGTAAGTATTATATTCATCAAGAGAGTTTCCTCACTACGTGGTGTTAATTTTGATCCATATGATTTCTCGCACAAAGAATGCATCTATATGACATGAGGTTAGTCTTCTTTAACTCCTTTCCGATCTATTAATTATTAAGCATCCTATCTCTTGGTCTCAAAGTTTTAGAGAAAATGATTTATTTTTAAGTGCCATTGAAGAGATGTTGATAAAGATATCAAGTCGTAGTTTCATTGAGCATCATGCTTTTTGTGGGGGTTTCACTGCTTTTCTTTTTTGCATGATTTCTCAAGATGGTAGCATGGTCTACCTGTTGGGGAACACAGTAATTTCAAAAAAAAAAATCCTATGATCATGCAAGATCTATCTAGGAGATGCATAGCAACGAGAGGGGAGAGTGTGTCCACGCACTCGTGAGACCCAGCGAAGCGCGTTTAACGCGTTGGTGTAGTCGAACGTCTTCGCGATCCAACCGATTCAAGCACCGAAAGTACGACACCTCCGCGTT
The DNA here is from genome assembly GCA_021605145.1 of Aegilops bicornis. Classification (NCBI taxonomy): domain Eukaryota; kingdom Viridiplantae; phylum Streptophyta; class Magnoliopsida; order Poales; family Poaceae; genus Aegilops; species Aegilops bicornis. The sequence continues at coordinate 852,309,444 of CM038670.1, read as the reverse complement.
CAGTACACGTTCAGCTCGATGACGCCCCTCATACTCTCGATCCAGTTGAGGCCAAGGGAGAGTTTCGTCAGCACGACGGCATGGTGACGGTGATGATGAAGTTACCGGCGCAGGGCTTCACCTAAGCACTACGACGATATGATCGAGGTGTGTAACTGTGGAGGGGGCACCGCACATGGCTAAAAGATCAACTTGTGTGTTCTAGGGTGCCCCCCTGCCCCCGTATATAAAGGAGGGAGGGGGAGGCCGGCCGGCCCTCCTAGGGCGCGTCAGGAGAAGGGAGTCCTACTAGGACTCCAAGTCCTAGTAGGATTCCACCTGGTGGAAGGGGGGAAGAAGGAAGGAGAGGGAGAAGGGAAGGAAAGGGGGGCGCCGCCCCCTCTCCCCTAGTCCAATTCGGACCTAAGGGGGGCGGCCAGCCCCTTGTGGCCCTTCTCTCTCCCCACTAAGGCCCATGGTGGCCCATTAGTTCCCCCAGGGGTCCCGGTAACCCCTCCGGCACTCCTTTTTTACCCGAAACTATCCGGAACACTTTCGGTGTCCGAATAAGATGGTCCAATATATCAATCTCTATGTCTTGACCATTTCCAGACTCCTCGTCACGTCCGTGAAGTCATCCGGGACTCCGAACAAACTTCGGTCATCAAAACACATAACTCATAATACAAATCATCATCGAACGTTAAGCTTGCGGACCCTACGGGTTCGAGAACTATGTAGACATGACCGAGACACATCTCTGGTCAATAACCAATAGCGGAACATGGATGCTCATATTGGATCCTACATATTCTACAAAGATTGAGGGAGTCCCGGACTAGGGGGGTGTCCGGATAGCCGGACTATCGTCACGGCCGGACTCCAAGACTATGAAGATACAAGATTGAAGACTTCGTCCCGTGTCCGGATGGGACTTTCCTTGGCGTGGAAGGCAAGCTTGGCGATACGGATATGTAGATCTCCTACCATTGTAACCGACTGTGTAACCCTAACCTATCCGGTGTCTATATAAACCGGAGGGTTTTAGTCCATAGGACGAACAACAATCATACCATAGGCTAGCTTCTAGGGTTTAGCCTCCTTGATCTCGTGGTAGATCTACTCTTGTACTACCCATATCATCAATATTAATCAAGCAGGAGTAGGGTATTACCTCCATCGAGAGGGCCCGAACCTGGGTAAAAACATCGTGTCCCTTGTCTCCTGTTACCATCCGCCTAGACGCACAGTTCGGGACCCCCTACCCGAGATCCCCGGGTTTTGACACCGACATTGGTGCTTTCATTGAGAGTTCCTCTGTGCCGTCGCCATCAGGTAGGATGCCCCATCTCGTCTTTAAAGACGATACGATCGCCAAAGGAGCCTTGGCCGCTGGTCGCACTCTTCGCCAGGCGGTTTTCTCATGACCGCTAGTTCGGCCGTCGCGCCGACGATGACCTCTCGAGTCATCGAAACCAATCTCCATGTCAGTTCAGAACTTGTCGAACAGTTAGATCCGATCGAGCTATCCTCCGTAAACAAGCTCTTGGATCGCATCGCCTCCCTGGGAGTCGCCACAGATTACGACCGGATCGGGCCTAAAACCGATCTGAGAGAGATCAACTCTCCCCAGGCTACCCATCATGTGGCTGTGATAGAGGAGCAATGCGGCGACTCTTCTCATATCTTAAGGACTAGCTACGTCCGGATTCCCGATCCCTCCATGCCGGATTCTTGCGGAGGGACGGATGTCGATCAAGCCCTGAACTTAAAGTCAGGCGGCGGGTCGGACTCATTGGATAGCACTCAAAAATCCAAGCTTCCGAGTTCGGAAACTTCCCGGCCCTTGAGTCCTAAATTGGATAGGGTTCCGGATTTAGTGCCACCCGCCCACCCAAACATTAGCGATCTCTCTCGAATTCGGCAAGAGCCCGCCGAAACAGTACATCATTACTGGGCCAGATTCCTCCTGGTTATGAACAGGATAAAGGACTGCCGAGAGGAGGACGCAATACCAATCTTCTGCAATAATTGCACGGACAAGGGAATCCTAAACGCCATAAGTCGTCGCGAAATCACACGCTTTTCTGACTTGGTGACCATCGTACAAAAGTACTGTGCGATGGAGAGCGCCTGGAAAACCGAAAGTAAATTTTGGGATAATCCGGCCCCGAATACATCCCTAGTCCGGAACAAAAGGGTGCATCACTATCAAGCACCTGGGTTGAATACCAAAAAACCAAAACCCCCTAAAGGGTACGGAACCGTACTGGAGGGTTGGCTAAACGGACCTGCAAAATTCATAGCACAGAGGGCGCCACTCCAACTCATAGCCTTCGAGCATGTTGGATACTACGGCAGGTGGCCAAAAGTGGCGAAGAGCTTCTAGCTTCAGAATCCCAGCCCAGCAACACCAGTACGGTGTTAACAGTCTTCTAGACTTTCGCATCAAATAACATGCGAAAACGACAACTCCGCAACCTTGCCGAAGCCTACCAAGTAGCAACAATAAATCCATGGAGTGACACAGCTATTACCTGCAATGCCGGATTTAACCTAAATTCCGAACTGCCCGGGCACCAGTCGCATTGGTCCTCAGCCCGATAGTAGACGACTTTCGCCTTACTAAGGTACTCATGGATGGCGGCAGCGGACTAAACCTCATCTACGAGGAAACCCTACGAAAAATGGAAACAGACTGGAACCGCATTGAGCGAAGCAGCACAACCTTTAGAGGATAATCCCCAGCCGGGAAGCATGCTGCACAGGAAAAATCACGATGGACGTAGTGTTCGGCTCACCGGACAATTACAGGTCCGAGGGGGTCACATTTCAAGTGGCCCCGTTCAACAGCGGATACCATGCTTTATTAGGACGAGAGGCATTCACAATTTTCCAAGCTATACCCCATTATGGGTACATGAAGCTTAAAATGCCCGGTCCCAACGGAATCATCACTCTCGCTAGTGATCCGAACATAGCACTCACCGAAAAATAAGACGGCCGCACTAGCCCTCGAGGCACTATCCGAAGCCCTAGCAGCCGAGGAACTCACCGCGATGTGCTCCACAGTGAACAGGGACGATGTGATACTTGATAAAAGATCCAAGTCCACCTCTTTTAAACCAGCGGACGAAATAGTCAAATTCCAAGTCCACCCAACGGACCCTGCAAAGACGACCTCCATCGGGGCACAATTAAACCCTGATGTAGACGCCACACTACGAGAATTTCTACAAGAAAACTGGGACATCTTCGCCTGGCACCCTTCAGACATGCCAGGAATCCCACGTCAGCTGGCTGAGCACAGCCTAAACATCCTAAAAGGATTCAAGCCGGTCAAACAGGCTCTTCGGAGCTTTTCCGAACCCAAGAGACAGGCCATGGGAGAGGAGCTAGCCAAACTTTTGGGGGCCGGATTCATCAGAGATATAAAACATCCGGACTGGCTAGCAAACCTGGTGATGGTACCAAAGAAGGATAAATCCTGGCGCCTATGTGTTGATTTCAAAGACCTTAATAAGGCTTGCCCAAAGGATCCCTTCCCTCTCCCTCGAATTGATCAAATCATTGACGCTACAGAAGGACACGACTCATTGTGCTTCCTCGACGCGTACTCCGGCTACCACCAAATCAAGATGGCGGAGCTGGACCAAGCTGCAACAGCAATCATCACTCCATACGGCCCGTGCTGCTTCAACACAATGCCCTTTGGTCTCAAAAACACCGGCGCAACATATCAGCGCATGATTCAGACATGTCTGGCAAACCAGATCGGCAAAACAGTGGAAGCATATGTAGATGACGTGGTCGTCAAAAGCAAGCACGTCGAAACTCTAGTAGACGACTTGAGGCTCACATTCGGCAATCTTCGAAAATATGACATCAAGCTCAATCCGGAAAAATGCATCTTTGGCGTTCCAGCCGGAAAGCTCCTGGGCTTCATTGTGTCCGGTAGAGGAATTGAAGCAACCCAGCCAAGATTCGAGCTCTGTCACAATTGGATATTCCAAAAGACCTCAAACAAATACAAAAATTGACGGGATGCGTAGCGGCTCTAAGCCGCTTTATCTCCCGTTTAGGAGAAAAGGCATTACCTCTTTATCGCCTCCTCCGCCGCACCGAACACTTCGAGTGGATGGATGCCGCCACGGCCGGACTCGAAGAAATAAAGTCCATTTTGGCAACAAATCCGGTCCTGGCCGCGCCCAACGTTGGCGAACCAATGCTATTATACATCGCCGCAACACATCAAGTTGTCAGCGCGGTGCTCGTTGTCGAACGAGAAACGGACGGACACCGGTTCCCTATTCAAAAACCGGTTTATTATGTGTCCACTGTCCTAACTCCATGCAAGTCCGGTACCCACACTATCAAAAGATAGCATACGCGGTGTTCATGGCATCCCGGAAGCTGCGACACTACTTTCAAGAGTGTTCGATAACGGTAGCCTCCGAAGTACCTCTTAATGACATTATAAACAACCGCGACGCGACGGGCCGGATTGGTAAATGGGCCATAGAGCTCCTCCCATTCGACATAACTTATAAGCCACGACGAGCTATCAAGTCGCAAGGTTTTGGCCGACTTCATGGCTGAATGGACTGAAGTCGAACTCCCTAAAGAGTACGACGCATACTCCAATTGGATCATGCACTTTGACTGCTCCAAAATGTTGGCTGGCCTGGGGGCTGGCGTCGTCCTGACGTCCCCAACCGGGGACACAGTCCAATACGTCCTTCAGATAATGTATACGGACTCCAACAACGCAGCCGAATACGAGACCCTCCTGCACGGCCTCCGGATGGCAGTCTCCATGGGCATTAAACGCCTAGAGGTGCGCGGGGATTCAAACTTCGCAATATCCCAAATAAACGGAGACTTTGACGCCAAAGATCCGAAGATGGCAGTATACCGCAACGCGGTCCTAAAAATGTCAGCACGGTTCGAAGGGCTCGAATTTCATCATATAGCCCGGGATAACAACCAGGCGGCGGATATATTGGCGCGCATCGGTGCAAAACGCGATGCCGTCCCACCCAATATCTTTTTGGAACGATTGTTCAAGCCATCCGTACTATGGGAAGGGATTCCGCAATAACAATCTGGACCCAACCGCACCGCCCGACGCCGAACACTCGACACAACCGGAGGCTCCGCCCGAGATAACACCCTCGCTCACGAAATAATGGCGGTTATCGCCCATGGACGGAACCATTCCTATCCTACCTAACTAGGCAGGAACTCCCGAAGACCAAAATGAGGCTCGCTGCATAGTACGGCGCTCTAAAGCCTATAAAGTCCATGAGGGAGAGATTTATAAGAAAAGCACTACCGGAGTCCTTCAAAGGTGCATCTCCGAAGAGGAAGGGCTAAACCTCCTGGCTGAAATCCATGCCGGACTGGGTGGGCACCACGCCGCAGCCCGGGCCCTTGTAGGCAAGGCCTTCCGTACAGGATTTTATTGGCCGACGGCCAGGCAGATCTGTGAGGACTTAGTCCAACGATGCGTCGGTTGCCAGACTTTTGCTAACCAAAGCCACATGCCACCCACCGCCCTTAAAACTATACCCATCACCCGGCCGTCATGTCCTGGGGCTTGACATGGTTGGACCCCTCAAGGGAGGAGCCCACAAGCAAAGATACCTATTGGTCATGGTGGATAAATTCACCAAATGGATCGAGGCCAAACCTGTTAAAACGGCGAATCCGGACCAGTGATAGACTTCATATCAGGGGTAGTGCACCGTTACGGTGTCCCCCACAGTATCATTACTGATAATGGCACCAACTTCACGGCCGAGGAGGTCAAATCATGGTGCAAAAACATGGGCATCAAGCTCGATTACGCCTCAGTCTATCACCCTCAAACCAACGGCCAAGTCGAACGGGCAAATGGTCTAATAATGAGCGACATTAAACCCAGACTAGTGCGGTCCCTCAAGGAATCTAACACGCACTGGGTTGAGGAGCTCGACTCCGTACTCTAGGGGTTGCGGACCATGCCGAATCGTACCACCGGATTCACTCCATTCTTCATGGTGTACGGTGCAGAGGCAGTCTTGCCCTGCGACATAATACATGACTCACCTCGAGTGCGCATGTACGAAGAAAGAGAAGCCGAGCTCGATCGGCAGGACAGTTTGGACGCATTGGAGGAGGAGCGTGACGTGGCAAAAGCTCGTTCCGCATTCTATCAACAGCAGGCTCGAAGATATCAAAGCAGGGAAGTACGGGCCAAAGCTTATAACGTTGGCGAACTAGTTCTACGCCTGCCGGACAAGAAAAAGGACAAACTCAAGCCCAAGTGGGAAGGTCCCTTCATCATCGACCAGGTCCTGACCGGCGGAGCATACCGTCTGCGAAACGCATCGGATAACCGACTCGAGCCAAACCCATGGAACGCAGCCCGTCTACGAAGATTCTACGCCTAAGTGCCGGACTCCAAGTTCGTCTCCTTCCTCCGTCCGTATTCTTTATTTTTTTGCTTTTTGCTGTCTTCTATTTCTCTCCTCCCCCTTCTTCCTCTTGTGGAGCACCGGAAGGGGAATGTCCTGTCTACGGACATGATCCCTCCAGAAGGCAGATCCTCAAGTTGAAATGCTTGGGGTGCAGAGCCGATCGAAACCAGGTCCGGGGTGATGTTTTTTATACCAAATATTTATACTTATTTTAAACTAAGTGTACTATATAACAATTTTAATTAATATAATATTCTATTACTTAGTCACGTAACAATGTTTACAAATAATAGTTCCATTATTCGTTATTATACAGTTGTTATGTACATCATTGAAAAATTTGATTTTGCAAAATTTAAATTGTAAGATGTAGCAAAAATTATCTCATGTTAAAAAAATTAGTCGAATTAATTTTTTAACATCGCATAAATTGTATAGTGTGTGTATATATATGCGTGTGTCCATATATATTTCCATATTATTGATTTTCATGCTAGAGATTTCTAAATCGTAAATATTTTAATAAGTGGTTTCTACTGTATATTAGGCAACTATATCCCTAGAAACTTCTAGGGCATATCAAATTTCACATGCAAGTTGGATTCAGTAATAAAGTCATTGAAAAACCAAATATGTTCTTGATTGTACGTATGATTCAATTATCTGACATGCTGATCTAGATTCACTTAGTTTGATTTTCTACATACACTAAAAAACACTTTCGTGAGAATACGCGTTTGTCACAGTAAGTCATGTTTTCTGTCATGCATGTACATCCATGACGATTTTATAACAGAATGAAGATAGTCATACTTGTGTTGTCGTAGAAGTGTTCCATGACAATACTCAAATTATCATCATGGAAGTGTCCACTTTCATGACGATAAATGTCGCGTAATGGAAGTATTTTGTTCAAGAGTAACTGACATGTGACATCCACCGTAACGGGTCGCCATTAAGATATCGGGGCCGGTTTTTGATCCGATAAGCCGCTAACAGCCATGACCAATGGCGATTTTCCACGTGTAAAATTCTTATTGGCCGGAAGAACCACGTGCCAGCTCCGCATTGGGACAGATATCATCCATCCAATGGATGAGACGTGCCTAGCTATGATGACTCTACCTGTGTCATGGTCCAACAAAGGCCCATATAGGTTAAAAAGGCCGGCCCAGTCAAAGGCCCATATGATTTACTCACGTATTAGTGGGCCGGCCCACTAACGTCCCACTTAAATATGGCTCATCTACGGCCCACCACCAGATCGAGCCCGTTAATTGTTCGCTCAGTCTTTGGGCCCATTACGGTCCACTGAGTTTTTGGCCTGTTAGAGGCTCGATGTAGACATGGGCCCATTTCAACCCGGTGTGTCTTTCGGCCTGTCAATGGCCCGTGCTGCGCATGGGCCATATATGGTCCAACACGACATTCAGCCCATTAACAGGCCGTGATCTCGGTGGCAACAGTTCAAGCCAACCTGACATTGGGCCTGTTAAAGGCTTGTCGTACAATTCGACATTGGGCCTGTTAAAGGCCTGATACACATTGCTTCACACCATTGTTCTCCCTCTGAGCTACTTCCAAAGCTTTGAAAGTGCGTTATATCGGCTAGAGGAGGGGTGAATAGGCGATTTTTATGAATTCTTCACTGAGGAATTTGCAGGTGAGGAAATTCCTTAGTGAAAAACTACTTGCAGCGAAATAAGTACTCAAAAGTAAACATAACAGAACACAAGCATGGTCATCATGATGAAATTAAGACAAACACAGAGTACAGAAAGCGTAAACACAGGATAACACAGGATGAAGACAAACAGACTGAAGAAATTGAACTGAGGAAATCGAGATAACACAGGATAACACAGGATCAAAGTCTTCAAACACAGATATGAACAAGCATGGTCATCATGATGAAATGAAGACAAACACAGAGTACAGAAAGCGTAAACACAGGATAACACAGGATGAAGACAAACAGACTGAAGAAATTGAACTGAGGAAATTGAGATAACACAGGATAACACAGGATCAAAGTCTTCAAACACAGATATGAACAAGTGCACAACACAGTTATGAGGAAATGAAAGAGTTGAGGAAATAGAACCAATTGTCTTGGTGAAGACAATGATTTGGTAGACATTTTGGGATAGCTGGCGCGTAGCACAACAACGGTCGGAATTTTGAGTGTCTAATTCGTCAGGGCTATAATGTTCCTCACTGTGTAGGCAATCCGCACTGGCGAATTCCTAACTCCTCAGTCAGAACAAATTCCTCAGAGACCAGAAGAACTTCGTCTCTGTCACTGAAGAATATGACTGAACTGTATGAGATTTCCAATGGCTTCACTCGAAGGGATTGGTAGGTGTAGGATTTTGAGTTGAGCATCACTTGGAAATTTTTCCTTAGTATTTCCTCGACCCCTGTCGGTGTCAAAACCGGCGGATCTCGGGTAGGGGGTCCCGAACTATGCGTCTCGGCGGATGGTAACAGGAGACAAGGGACACGATGTATTTACCCAGGTTCGGGCCCTCTCGATGGAGGTAATACCCTACTCCTGCTTGATTAATATTGATGATATGGGTAGTACAAGAGTAGATCTACCACGAGATCAAGGAGGCTAAACCCTAGAAGCTAGCCTATGGTATGATTGTTGTTCGTCCCCACGGACTAAAACCCTCCGGTTTATATAGACACCGGATAGGTTAGGGTTACATAGAGTCGGTTACAATGGTAGGAGATCTACATATTCGTATAGCCAAGCTTGCCTTCCACGCCAAGGAAAGTCCCATCCGGACACGGGACGAAGTCTTCAATCTTGTATATTCATAGTCTTGGAGTCCTGCCGTGATGATAGTCTGGCTATCCGGACACCCCCTAGTCCGGGACTCCCTCAGTAGCCCCTGAACCAGGCTTCAATGACGATGAGTCCGGCACGTTGATTGTCTTCGGCATTGTGAGGCGGGTTCCTCCTCCGTATACTTCATAGAAGGTCTTGAACACAAGGATAGTGTCCGCTCGCAAAACAAGTTCCACATAACACCGTAGAGAGAATAATTTTTGCACAGATCTGCTGACGTATTCCACGGCGTGACATCACACCACGGCCAGGCCTTTATATGAATCGTTTTTTACCATTTCACCTTAGCGCGTTTAGCGAGGCGGTTTCCTTGGCACGTCTTATCAAAGCATAGATCGTGCCCCCTTATTCCGGGATTCTCATCAATACGGACGTGGGTAACCCATCCGCGCCATTAATTATGGCGCTTGGGAGATAAGCGAGTTTTACCAGGCTGGTGGGGGACGCATAGCTCCATCCGTCCATATAAGGGGATAAGGATCCACCTTTTCACCTACGCCTTCTTCCTCCTTTGCTTATCCATTTCCGCGCACTCGAGCTCCAGCGCCCAAGTCCGCATATCCCACCTCAACCTTCTCCCACCATGTCAGGAGCGGGAGGCAGATGGATGGCCTCCTCCGTCACTGAGGGGCACATCACAAGACTGCGGGAGGCCGGATACTTGTCCAGCGATATCGCTCACGGGCTGCCTGATGCGGGGCAGCTTATTCCAACCCCCGGGCCCAATGAGAGGGTAGTGTTTCTCCCCCACTTCCTCCGCGGACTAGGTTTTCCACTTCACCCATTTGTCCGGGGGCTCTTGTTCTACTACGGCCTGGACTTCCACGACCTGGCCCCGAATTTCATCCTCAACATCTCGGCGTTTATCGTCTTGTGCGAGACCTTCCTCTGCATCTAGCCCCACTTCGGCTTATGGCTGAAGATCTTCAACGTCCGGCCGAAGGTAGTGGGCGGCTCAAGCCGTCGGAGGCTCCATGGTTGGCAAGATGGCCAAAGTCCCATGGCTCGAGGGCGCCTTCGTGGAGACAATAAAGGGGTGGCAATCGGGGTGGTTCTACATCACCGAGCCACGCGACCCCGAATGGGCGGCGGCCCCCGAATTTAGATCTGGCTTCCCCACACGGCTCTCGTCATGGAAAGAGACGGGCCTGTCGTGGGGGAATTCGGAAGAGCTATCCAGACTCCAAACATGCGTCCGAAACCTGATGGACAAGAATCTCAGGCTTGTCGATGTAATCCAGGTGATGCTCATCCACCGGATTCTCCCCTGCCAACAACGGGCCTTCAACTTATGGGAGTTTAATCCGGCACATCACCGAACCTTGAGCCGGCTCTTCGACACTACGTACGAAGACGCCTGGAAGGTGTTGTTCAAGGGCGCCGAAGCCCCAGCATCCTCTAACAAAGATCGCAGATATAGCTCGCGGCGTCAAGCCGACGAGGTAAGTTATTTTACCCTTTACGGGACTCTTTTTTCATAGATTGACTCTATGTGGGATCTAAAAACTCCCTATTCTTCGACAGACTGGTTGAAGACGTCGGACAGATTAACTGTCCGGCTCCTTTGCCGAAGACCCGGAGGACGCCCGATTGACGGAGCTGGCTCCGGCGCCCATGTGATGCCGGAGAAGAAGGCTAAGAAGGAGGCCACGGAACTCGAAGGAGCTCCCGACGCCAGTGTCCGCCAGATTCTGAAGCGAATCTTCTCCCGAGGACGAGGAGGAAGAAGAAGAAGCTCCTCCCCGGAGAAGAGAAGAAAAGGAAGGCCGCCCCAATCGGGAGGCCGGAGGGTCCAAGAAGGGAGAACCCTTCTTCCGGACTTCTCCACCAACGCATTTACTTACGACAAGGAGGATTGGCCTCACGAGGGCCAAGCCTGGCGAGATCGTAAGTGTCCGGATACCCATGGCTTTTTATTATTGCATTGTGTTCTCTAATGTCGAACAACCGTGCAGCCCGCCCAAGGGCGAGTTCGTCGATTCATCGAGCGGGTCCCTGGGCTCGTCGGAAATGGAGAGTACTTCGCTTCCGACCGCCTCCTCGCCTCACGCCGCGGATGATGACGCGGTGGGGCCCCAAGGGGGGCTTGGTCAAGAGGAGGTGGTGCAGGAGGTGCCACAAGGCAACCTCCCGGACTCCAGGTGCGCGGGGGGCACGACCCCCAGGGGCTCTAAGCCCGACCCTCGTCCGGACTCCATGCCGGAACCATCAGCGGTTCCGAAGTCCGGCCAGCGGATCCTTCGCAAGAAGGGTAAGACGCCGGTGTCCTCCGTCCAACCGGAGGCACCGGATAGCTTACTGGAGGCGCTTAACAGCGCTTCCATCGAGGAGGAGCACCGCACTGTGATGAGTGCGGTGATCCGGACAGTTCAGTCCGCCAAGAGCGGACTGACCGAAGCCTGTACCAGCCTTCTAACAGGCTTTGAGGTTAGAATATGTAAAAAATATTACCGCATAGACAGTAGCCCCTGATGCTTAGTTCGGTGTTCGGAAAGAAAAGTCGGACTAAGGATCTGAAAAGATATACGCAGGAGTTTAACAGAAGTATGTCAATATGGGAATGCAGGCTACGCTGCTCTCCAGGAGCATTCGCAGATTTGCCCCGTAGTGTGTCTGATGCTGCCGCATTCTACCGTGCCAAGGAGGGGAGCTCGACAGAAAAGGTGTTCTGGTCTCAATATGCTGAGGCCGACCATCCGGTGCCCCTGAGCGACCAGCTGAAGCAGCTGGTCGAGCTCCATAAGGTCGCCGAACAGGTCATGAAGGGCCTTATAAGCGCGATCAGGCCATTGGAGGCCATGCCCGGAGCTACTTGGCTTGGTGCAGCGGCTGGTGGATGCCTGTCCATGACTTGAAGTCATCAAGCGCTCCGTCTGCATTGAAGGTGTCCGTCGGGCCCTTGCCCGTGCTAAAGTGCACCGGGCAAGCTGGATGTGGAGAGGCTTGTGACGGACGGGCCACCGTAGGGCCATGAGCATCGGCCCGAAATGTACTATGAGGGCCTCCTGAAGGGTGCCCGCCAATAGCGGATGAGTGCTCCAAAGATGTAATTTTTGAATAAACTCGCATTTGTTATCCTGCAGACGCTGAAAACTTGTTCATATGCACTAAGCAACGCTTATTAATTTAAAATATTACCTTCTGTGCGGCCGTTTATCAAATTTGAGAGATGGCAAGTCGTTGGCTTCAGCCCCCATGCCACGAGTGCTGGGGTGTTCGGGATAAACTTGAGCACTCTTGTTCCCATTCTTGGGTCCATCTAGGGAGGCGCTCAACGCAACGAACAAGGCAACCAGACTTATAATGCTTGAACACTCTCACTTAGCCATAGAATTCTATAATTTTAAATTTCGGCGAAGCCCCTAGTATTCTAAGACCGAGTTCGGGCGCTATCCACGCCTGGCCGGACAATTACGGTTCCTCGCTCTAAGCGGCATAAGTCTTTAGGGACCCGAAAAACCTCTCGAACAGCGACCGGCTCTCGCCCTATCATGACGGTCAGTTTTAGCTTTCTCCACTAAGGTGCTCGACCCAGCTCAACTGGGCACAATCGCAGATGGTTCTCCCGGTGCTACCTTAGCCGATACAACGGAACGTAAGGTACCAAAACACGGAGCCGGGCAAACCCAACTATTGACCCAAGACATGATTCGAGCCGATTCATATAATGCTATAAGTTCGGGTGCCGCACTTGTGAAAGTGTTCGGACTTATCACACCATAATTTTGGGATACTTAAGCCCTCGATGTATTGGCCGTACCAAAGTGTACGGTTGCAACATGTCGTGAAATGGACATATGTATAGATAAGGGAAGTAGAGCAATAATAAGCAAAAAGCTATGTATTGTTTATTCAAAAAGGTACTGCAATGAGAGCAGAACGATACAAATAGTGCGATAAGCAAGGGATAGGACTATCTAACATGTCCCCCTCCAGGGGTAAGCTGTGGGATGGTATGTAAAACAGGTATAATGCTCGTAATAGAGACCACCTGAACACTTCGACGTGGCTTACTGCTTCCCTGGCTGTTGCATCGTGAGTTCGGCGATTCTAGTGCCGGACAGGACTTCTCAAAGACGGAGTCCTGAAAGAAAAAAGGAAGAAAAAAGGAAAAAAGAAAAAGAATGACACAATCGGGAGCCCCTGGTGCGGTCGAGCCTCATTCTTGGCGTGCCGTGGTCTTGCCCCTCCCCATATGCCCATGGTATCTCCAGAGCGTAATTATGTACGCATAATACTAGCTTCGCGATTTCGCGAGGGCGGGGGTTGGGGATGGATTGCTACGCGTGCTTGAATCGTGCCAGGCGGTCTTGTTGTAGGTTACTCCGGGCGCGCTTGACAGTGTTCGGATGCTTAGTGGCCGGACTCGAGAATTGTTGTGAGAGGCTGCTTTGTACCTCCGCCGAGGGCCGCCGTGTGCTCCTCCGTTCGGAGAGAGCGTTCGGTGTTTCCATTGACCGTGATTACTCCTCGAGGGCCTGGCATCTTGAGTTTGAGGTATGCGTAGTGCGGCACCGCATTGAACTTTGCAAATGCGGTTCGTCCGAGTAGTGCATGATAGACGCTGCGGAATGGGACGATGTCGAAGATTAACTCTTCGCTTCGGAAGTTATCCGGGGATCCAAGACCACTTCAAGTGTAATCGAGCCCGCATAACTGGCCTCTACACCGGTATGACGCCTTTAAAGGTCGTCTTTGTAGGTTTAATCCTTGAGGGTCTATGCCCATTTTGCGCGATGTATCACGATAAAGCAGGTTCAGTTGCTACCGCCGTCCATCGTGACTCGTGAGGTGAAATCCGTCGATAATTGTGTCAAAACTAATGCGGCAAAGCCGCCGTGACGGATGCTAGTGGGGTGGTCCTTCGATCGAAGGTGATCGGGCAGGAAGACCATGGGTTGAACTTGGGCGTGGCTCCATCGCATATACGTCCCTTTAGTGCACGCTTCCGCTCCCTTTTGGGTATGTGGGTTGTGTATATCATGTTCACCGTCCACACTTGTGTAGGAAAACCCTTCATCCTCTATTGTTCGGGCGGGGCTCTTCCTCGTCATCGCTATGCAGCCCCTTGTCATTGAGTTCGGCACTTAACTTGCTCGCTGCTTGAACACCCAACAATCCCTGTTGGTGTGATTGGCTGGTTTTCGGGGGTGCCATGTATCTGGCACAAGCGATCGAGTATTCGGTCCAAGTTGGACGGGCCCTGGGTATTTCTTTTGAATGGCTTCTTCCGCTGACCGGGTTTAGAGCCTCTGAATCCGGCATTGACGGCCATATCTTTAGTATTATCGCCTTTAATGCGGCGTTTGTTCTTGTTGCAACGCGACCTGCCATTGTTGTCCTTGGTATCCGAACGGTCAGGATGTTTGGCCAAGTTGTTGCTTCGAGCTAGCCAGTTGTCCTCTCCCGCACAAAAGCGGGTCATGAGTGTTGTGAGGGCTGCCATGGATTTTGGCTTTTCCTGTCCTAGGTGCCGAGCAAGCCACTCGTCGCGGATGTTATGTTTGAAGGCTGCAAGGGACTCTGCATCCGGACAGTCAACGATTTGATTTTTCTTTGTTAGGAACCGTGTCCAGAATTGTCTGGCTGATTCTTCTGGCTGCTGAATTATGCGGATAAGGTCATCTGCGTCTGGTGGTCGCACATATGTGCCCTGGAAGTTATCAAGGAATGCGGCTTCCAGGTCCTTCCAACAACCAATTGATTCTGCTGGCAAGCTGTTGAGCCAATGCCGAGCTGGTCCTTTAAGCTTGAGTGGGAGGTATTTGATGGCATGTAGATCATCACCGCGGGCCATATGGATATGGAGGAGATAGTCCTCGATCCGGACTGCAGGATCTGTAGTACCATCGTATGATTCGATGTTTACGGGTTTAAAGCCCTCGGGGATTTGATGATCCATTACTTCATCTGTGAAGCATAGTGGGTGTGCGGCGCCTCTATATCGGGCTATATCACGACGTAGCTCATATGAGCTTTGTCTACTGTGTTCGGTCCGGCCGGGTTTGCTGTATCCGGCGCGACGGTAATCATGCCGTGTAATTGGGCGCCCACGCGATCCGTAGATCGATCTTTTATGTTTTGCCTTATCCTCCAATATATCTCGCAAGTCCGGCGCGTTTTCCCGTGCCTTGCTACTTTTTGAGCGGCGTCGGGGTGTGGCTTGAGCGGAGGGCCGAGAGGCTTCTCCGTCATGACCCACGGGTGGCCGGTCTGCCATGTCGTGCGCTGGTGACTTGGGTGCTTCCTCCTCTGGTCGAGGCAACGGCCTGCGTTTGGGGTAGCTTTTGGAGGGGCGTTCGAGTTCATACTCTTTGGCTGCAAGGACTTCGGTCCATCTGTCAGCTAGCAGATCCTGGTCAGCTCTAAGTTGTTGCTTCTTTTTCTTGAGGCTGCTTGCCGTGGCCATAAGCCTGCATTTGAAACGCTCCTGTTCGGCGGGATCCTCAGGCACGACAAATTCTTCGTCGTCGAGGCTTGCCTCATCTTCGGAGGGAGGCGCATAATTATCGCCCTCGACCTCTCTTTTTCTGCGCGACCGTCGTATGGACTTATGCTTCTCCCTCCTCCCGCGCTGAGTCCTGTGGAGGGGTTCTCTCGCACTGTCCGGGTGTTATTATCTCCCGTGCGGAATCACCGTTTATTGTGGCGGGATTGAGTGCAGCACCGCCGATATCGCTCGGCCGCTGTTTCTTGGAGGGGTCATCCTCCGTTGTTCCATCGCCGTTCCCATCTTTTGGGATGTCCACCATGTATATGTCATATGACGAGGTGGCCTTCCAGTGCCCTGTAGGCGCTGGGTCTTGGTCGTCTCCGGCGTCGTCGTCCATACCGTCGACGTCTTGGTCGGTCGAGCATGTCGGTTAAATCATCGACAGTGGCTACAAAGTGGGTGGTGGGTGGGCATTGAATTTCGTCGTCCGTATCCCAACCTTCCTGTCCGCAGTCCGGCCAGGGCTCTCTGGATAAAGAGAGAGACTTTAGCGAATTCAGAATATCGCCAAAGGGCGAGCGCTGAAAGATGTCCGCGGCCGTGAACTCCATAACGGGTGCCCAATCGGATTCGATTGGCAAGGGCGCGGAGGGTTCGGAGTCCGGAGAGGAGTCCGGCACCCTGGAGTCGAGGTCTTCGCAGCGACAGGGGACGGAGTTCGCTCAATCGCCGTAGAGATAGTAGACCCCGAGGCAATGTCCAACCACTCGTCCTCGATCGGGGAATCCGGCTCCGGATTAAGGGTCGGAGCGGATGCTGGTGCGGCCTCCAGGGCACTGTTCGACTGCAGAGCTAGATCATGCCCATCGAGACAGTGCGGCGCGCTTGGCTGCGGCTCGAATCCGTCGAAGATCAAGTCTCCGCGGATATCGGCCGTATAGTTTAAACTTCCAAATCTGACCTGATGGCCAGGGGCGTAGCTTTCGATCTACTCCAGATGGCCAAGCGAATTGGCCCGCAGTGCAAAGCCGCCAAATGCGAAGATCTGTCCAGGGAGAAAAGTCTCACCCTGGACCGCGTCGTTGTTGATGATCGAAGGAGCCATCGGGCCTATCGGTGATGACACAGAGAAACTCTCAATGAAAGCACCAATGTCGGTGCCAAAACCGGCGGATCTCGGTAGGGGTCCCGAATCTGCGTCTAGGCGGATGGTAACAGGAGACAAGGGACACGATGTTTTTACCCAGGTTCGGGCCCTCTCGATGGAGGTAATAACCTACTCCTGCTTGATTGATATTGATGATATGGGTAGTACAAGAGTAGATCTACCACGAGATCAAGGAGGCTAAACCCTAGAAGCTAGCCGAAGGTATGATTGATCTACCTCCTACGGACTAAAACCCTCCGGTTTATAGAGACACCGGATAGGTTAGGGTTACACAGAGTCGGTTACAATGGTAGGATATCTACATATCCATATCGCCAAGCTTGCCTTCCACGCCAATTAAAGTCCCATCCGGACACGGGATGAAGTCTTCAATCTTGTATCTTCATAGTCTTGGAGTCCGGCCGTGACGATAGTCCGGCTATCCGGGCACCCCCTAGTCCGGGACTCCCTCAACCCCCTTTAACAGTACGGTGTTTCAAAGGAAACTCAAGAAAGAGAAAATGAAACTACGAAAACAAAAGTCTTCATGCTTCATGTTCCTCGAATGAATACCAAGTCTTCAAGGTCACACCTATTTCTTCACTTTCAAAGTCTTCAGAAAGTCTTCAGAAATCCAAAGTCTTCAGTTGAAGAACTTCATTTTTAGGGGTCGACTTTCTCTGTAAATATCAAACTCCTCATAGACTTATAGACCTGCGTACACTCACAAACGCATTAGTCCCTTAACCTATAAGTCTTCAATACACCAAAATCACTAAGGGGCACTAGATGCACTTACAATCTCCCCCTTTTAGGTGATTGATGACAATATAGGTTATGTTTTCAACGGGGATAAACATATGAAGTGTAAATACTGATATTGAGGAATTTGATTGCAAGATATAGAAGAACTCCCCTTGAAGATGTGCATAGTGAGGAATTTGCTTTTGAAGCAATGCACACTTGAAGAGTAGAATCATGGACATCTCCCCCTATATCTTGTAATTCATACACGCATTTGACATATAATATGAAGAATTTGAAATGCATGATGAAATATGGTGACTGATGTAACTCAGCATGCATGCATTAACATTAACGAGGAATAAGCATGCAGAAGAACACAACAAAAGTATCAGGCCACAATAGAGTTTAAGTTTACAACTCGATCCAGCAAAGTCATCAAAAGAACGAGAGTTGTAACTTAGCAAAAAAAAAAACGCCCATATAAGATAGACCCGCTTTAAGACTAACTCAAATTTCTCCCCCTTTGTCATCAAATGACCAAAAAGGTTGAAAATGAGGACTAACGCCCCTGAAGAATATCATGTTGATGGAGGAGCGCCAACGTTGTTGGGGTCGTTTGTCGTAGTAGGGCCTGCAGCAGTGTCGTCCAAGTCTTCATGCTCGTCGGTTTCGCGCGATGAGGAATATGAGCTGGCCACCAAGGAAGGAACCTTGACTTCTTGTATTTCTTCGGTGGAGGTGTAGACCAGTCAAAATCTTCCTTGAGACCCATCTGCTTCAGATCTTCTTCACTATATACATGTGACAGAATAGCTCAGGTGCGACCGAAGACTTCATGGAGGTAGTAATGGTTTTTCTTCACTGCATTATGTGTAGCAGTCATGTTGTGAAGAATAGAACCAAACTGACGCTTAACCCATTTATGGTTTCGATCCACCTTCTGCTGAAGACTAAGAAGCAGCTCACGGTCAGTCATCACTCTTGGAGCTGTGGCTTGAGGAGTAGACTTGGGAGCATTGGCAGCAGAATCATGAGTGGCAGAGTCATCATTGGTGGAATAAGATGCAGCTTTGCGGAACTGACCATCTAATGGACGAATGCCTTCATCAATGACAGCAGGTGCCTTGACCTTTTCATGAGCTGAGGAATAGGTCCACTTGAGGACTTCAATCGGGGGCAAGTAGCTAAGGTGATTCTGAAAATCAGCCTTGTAGTTGAGTGAAGACCTTGTTCTGAGGAATCTCATAATCCAAGGAGCATAAGGCTTCAGCTCAAATGAAGAGAGTGCAACATTTGCCAGAGTCCTCATGAAGAAATCATGATAGTTGATAGGAATGCCATGCATGATATTGAAAAGCAGATTCTTCATGATGCCAACGACTTCTTCATCATTGGAGTCGTGGCCTTTGATTGGACTCAAAATCTTCGTCAGAATGCGATAGACTATTCTTGGAACATAGAGCAATTCCCTCACGAGGAATTTGGTCCTTGGGGCTTGACCAGGTTTCAGAGGCTTCATAAGAACTTGCATATAATGAGCAGTCAGCTCAGACTCTTGGTACAGGCAACGAGCTCCTTCAGGTGGAGGACTGATGGGCAGGGCGTGAAGTAATTCAGAGGCCGGTGCCTTATAGTGAGTGTTTTCGGTCATCCAGTCCAAAACCCAGGAGTTCACATCGTCAGCATCTCCTGTGATGTGCAACGTTGCGTAGAATTGAAGAATAAGTTCTTCATTCCAATCAACAATATCTGAGCAAAAGTTTAGGAGGCATGCATCATGAAGCACACTAAGGACTGGTGAGATGCATGGCAGTGATTCCATATCCACATGAGGAATATGCTCGTGGTCGAAGACTTTGTCCTTGTTGAAGAGCAGTGAAGAATAGAAGTTGGCCTGGCCGGGCAGTCGAGCGCTTCCTTCTAAGACGAGCAGAATCATAGGGATTATAGTCAGTGAAGAACACATGCTCGCCGAAGAAGTCATCAACCTTGAATTTCTGCTTCTTCAAGAAAAGATCCTTTGGCTTGGGGTGAGGAGTGTCTGTCAATTGCATCACCACCTCAGGAATCGTAATCTCAGGTTCCACAGGCTGAGGAATTTCAGCTTCTTCTTCAGTGATAGCCTGGGTCTTCAATTCTTCATTTACATTTTCATCAGCACTAGTGGCTGGAATTTCTTCATGGACAGATGGGGTTGCACGAGGTTCTTCAGATCCAATTTGTACTTCAGTAGCAACAGGGGACTGAGGAATTGTTCTAGTGGTGTGAATAGTGGAGAGTTGGGGTGCTAACTTCCCCAAAAGTCATCATTCATCACAGGAGTAGTGCTTCCAATGTCCACATCTTCCTCTTCTTCGCTCATTTCTTCAACGCCGACCTCTTCAGTAGTGAACTGAGGCATGGGCGATGAGACTAGTGGGGTTGAAGGGATTGCATCCACTTCAATTTCTTCATCCAACTGCTCTGACGAAGTAGCAGAAGGAATCTCTTCATGGGCTTCACTTGGAATCACATAATCTTCATCAAAAGGAACAAGGTCCTTTGATGGCATGGATGAGACAGGAATAACATCAATTGGGTTGTCAAATGAATTAGTCAGTGGCTTCATCTTCTTTGGAGCTGAAGAATCTGATGAAATTGATGCCTTCCTTTTCTTCACCGCTGCACACTCTGCAGCCTTGGTCTTCTTCGCATCGGATGCAGATGGAAGAATTGGAGTTGGGGTAGATGCAGGAGGAGCAGAGGAATCTGGTTGAGTTTCTTCAGGCGCAACTGATGCAGTTGCCCTGACTTCTATATTTTCTTCAGGCACAACCATTGAAGCTTCAGCTGTCCTAACATTTTCTTCAGGCGCAACACTAGTGGAAGCCCTGGCAATATCTTCAGCGGCTGGAATGCAGCCATCAACCCTGGTACTCTCATTTTCTTTAGTAGCCTGATGTTCATCAGCGGTGCTGGTGTCGGTGTCAAAGCCGGCGGATCTCGGGTAGGGGGTCCCGATCTGTGCGTCAAGGCTGATGATAACAGGAAGCAAGGGACACAGATGTTTACCCAGGTTCGGGCCCTCTCGATGGAGGTAAAACCCTACTTCCTGCTTGATTAATATTGATGATATGGGTAGTACAAGAGTAGATCTACCACGAGATCGTAGAGGCTAAACCCTAAGAGCTAGCCTATGATGGTATGATTGTAATTGTGACCGCCTTCTAAGGACCAACCTCTCCGGTTTATATAGACACCGAAGAGGGCTAGGGTTTACATGGAGTCGCTTACAAGGAAGGAAATATAAAATTCTGATCGCCCAGCATGCCATCCACGCCAATGAAAGTCACATCCGGACACGGGCCGAAGTCTTGAGTCTTGTATCTTCACGCTTCAATAGTCCGGACGTTGTACACAGTCCGGCTGTCCGGATACCCCCTAATCCAGGACTCCCTCAGCTGGCATGTTCTTCAGTAGGCTGAGTAGATGCTTTAGCCTGAGGAATTTCTTGTTGCATTGGGGCTGCAACATTGGAAGTGAACTTATCAGCAAGATTCACAAAACGGACTTTGGCTCCAAGCCAATCAGCGCGATACGCGTCAAATTCATCACTGAGTTGTCTGATCTCAGCTTGAATAGCTACAAGTTCATTTGTTGACATGGAGACAACATTCTACTTCAGGTAGCGCTCCTTCTTGTATTGCGCTTTCTTGATCTGCCTGGCCTTTTCAAATTTCCATTTCTCTTCTTGAATGAAGGCAGTCAGCATATGACTTTGGCCAGGAGTTAGCTTGAAGTCAGGCATAGGAGCATTGGGGTCCTTGTGCCAGATATCAATGTAGTCAAGGATCAACTTTGGATCCAAAAGCAGAGGCACATCTGTGCCTTTGGCTCTAGCGGCCCTGAGTTGCCTTTCTCTGATGATTTCGGCAAGTTCCTCATCATCAGCTTCGTCTTCAGCTTCAGACGACACATGGAAGGCGACCTGCTTCTTGTGAGGACTTGGGCGAGAACCTCGTCCAGCAGTGGCCTTTGTCTTCAGCAGAGAGGGGCCAGTTGAAGAATTTGGTGCAGCTGAGGAACTAATGTAAGCTCTGAGGCAATAAAGATGCCTGTCATCCTTTGGCATGTGGCAAGATGCACAGGTGCAGAGGACTTGGTCGGAGCAGCAGAAGACTTTGGCGGAGGAGCTGAGGACTTTGGAGGAGCTGGAGCAGCATGAGGAATTGGCCGTGAGGGCTTTGAAGAGTCTGCCTGTGAGGGCATTGAAGATGAAGGACTTGGCTTATGAGTAGGCTTCTTTGATATGGCTTTCTTCAGCTTGCTTGCAGAGGCCTCAGCAGTGGTAGCAGCAGCAGCAGAGTCTTCATTAAATTTCTTCACTACTTCCTTATCCATTTTGGCTAGCTTGGCTTGGCGCTTGGCCCATTCATCAGGATAATCCTCACCACGCTTGAGGCTGGTAGGATCAGCTGTTTGGCCAGGTGCCAATGGAGGTCTTGGGCATGGAGGATTTAGAGCGAATTTCTTCATATACTTGGGCGTGACATATCTGTACTCCCTCCATTCCCGTGCCCATCTCCTCTCTATTCTTTGCATGCGCACCTTGCGCTGATTTTGTCCTCCTTTCCAAACTTGGCCTCATCAGGAGTGCAATAATCCTTGTATATGTCATCAGGGATCTCGAAAGCAGTATTGACCTCAGGCCTCTTTCCTCCCTTCTGTGGCTTCTTACCTTCAGCCATTTTCTTGGTGAGGAATCGAACAATGGAATTCTCTGAAGATGTATGCAACTTTTCTTCGAGGAACACTGCAAATGAGTTAAGTTGATGAGAACCTAGTGATTCAGCAGCGGACATGAGTACCTGTGAACAGAGTATAGTTGCGAGGAATTTGGAGAGGTCATATGCGTTCTCAGAAGTTTTTCAAAAAGAACAAGTTTGAGGAATTTGACCAGATGAGTCTTGAAGAATTTCACTAAGCTTTTTTTGTCTTAGGTTCCAGAGTTGTATAGATCAAGGATCCACACAATTGAGGAATCTTGAAGAAATTTTTTTCTTAGAGAAATGAGTCAAGAGCAGATGACATGTGAGGTGTTTAGTGTGTGAGGATTTGAAGAATAAACACCTTTTGAAGATTTTGTAGAAATCATTCGAATCAAAGAGGGCAGTAAAAGTAACTTTTAATTACCCTGGACGAATAACACGACAAACTGGGAAGTGTATATGTGAAGTTCGTCAGTTCAGATATTCCACGCCCTAACTCGGCAGAGGAAGACAGCTACGGCGGCGGAGGAGTGAAGAAATCCGCAGCCATCGCGAGTATGACGGCGACGAGGTCGAGGCAGTGAAGCTCTTCCTCACCGGCGACGATGAAGTAGCGGCGGCGCTAGGGTTTAAGAAGCTCGAGCTGGAGTGAGGTTGAGTGGAGTAAATGTGAGATGAGGAAGGGGAGGGGTATATATAGCCGCGGTGAAAAACTGTTCACCCGAAGAAATTGGACGAACGTGCCCCTGACCCTTCTCATTCGCTTGACATGTGTCACCCACGTACTGAGAGGTGGCGATCGTGGGTGAATAGATAAGTATTATCATGGGATGTCGAACGGTTTGAGCGGCAAAGTCGAAAATTTAGATAAGATAAGTTAAAGTTCACTTCGCCAAATTATTCAGGTGACAAGGACACAGTGAAGATTTTGAACGAGTTTCAAATAGAACGCACATGAAGAATTATTGAATAGATTGGGTTGAGTATAGCATAGAGGGGGAAGGGTCCGATCACATTCACTTAGCAGAAATAGCAACTTGAAGAAATAGCAATAAGTGAATGCTGTAGAGGACATAAACTCACACACACACACACACACACACACACACACACACACACACACACACACACACACACACACACACACATATATATATATATATATATATATATATATATATATATATATATATATATATATATATATATATATATATATATATATATGTATATATATATATATAGCCAAAGAAGAAAAACGACGGAAACAGTGAAGACAATGCAAAGTTGAAGAATATGAACAACTGAGGAATTTCAAATATTGAGGAAACACTCAAAATGAAGATTTTCAACTTTTGGTGGTGGCGTGACCCACCGTATAAGAATGATGATTTCAGACACCGCGTACAGTTGTCGTAGGGCTCTGAGAATCAAATTATTCGTTAATTTCTTCACAATTAGAGGGTTAGTCTTCATTGATTGAAGAAAAACGTTACTTCGTGTGTTGCACATCTAAGTCATCAATTTTTCATAAGTGTTAGGATGAGTGTCCTTTTCAAAGAACATTCAAAGATTCTAAAATATTTAGCTCACACCGCAACTTGCTAAATCTCTTCTCATCCAAGGGCTTTGTGAAGATATCGTCTAGCTGTTCTTTAGTCTTCATGTGCTCGATGGAGATGTCACCCTTCAACACATGATCACAAAGAAAATGATGACGAATCTGAATGTGCTTTGTCTTCGAGTGTTGAACTGGGTTATGAGCAATCTTGATGGCACTCTCATTGTCACAGTAGAGAGGCACATTCTTCACGTTGACGCCGTAGTCCTTGAGAGTTTTCTTCATCCATAGCAATTGAGCACAGCAAGAACCAGCAGCAATGTACTCAGCTTCAACAATACACAGTGATACGCAGTTCTGTTTCTTCGAGGACCAGCAGACCACAGATCGTCCGAGGAAACGGCAAGTGCCAGATGTTGACTTGCGGTCCACACGATCACCAGCATAGTTAGAGTTTGAATATCCAATGAGATCAAAAGCCGAGCCCTTGGGGTACCATAATCCAAGTGTTGGTGTGTGAGCTAGATATCAAAGAATATGCTTCACAGCCTTATCATGTGATTCCTTCGGTGTAGCTTGAAATCGGGCACACATGCAAACACTAAGCATAATATCTGGCCTAGATGCACATAAGTACAATAAAGAACCAATCATGGAGCGGTATACCTTTTGATCGAAGTCAATACCATTTTCATCAGTGCATAGATGGCCATTTGTGGGCATATGGATTTTGACGCCTTTGCAGTCTTGCATGCCAAATTTCTTCAGTACATCCTGGAGGTATTTCTCTTGAGATATGAATATGCCATTGCGCTGTTGTTAATTTGAAGACCTAAGAAGAATTTCAATTCTCCCATCATAGACATTTGATATTCTTCACTCAACATATAGGCAAATTCATCACTACAACGTTGGTCAGTACAGCCAAACATAATATCATCAACATATATTTGGCACACAAACAGTTCACCATCATAAGATTTAGTGAAAAGAGTAGGGTCGAGTGAAGCGGGTTTGAAGCCTTTCTTCATGAGGAATTCCTTCAAATTATCATACCACGCCCCAGGGGCCTGCTTGAGGCCATAGAGGGCCTTATTTAGTCTGAAGACTTTGTCAGGATGCTTTGGATCTTCAAAACCTGGGGGTTGAGCAACTTATACCTCTTCCTCAAGCTTACCATTGAGGAATGCACTTTTCACATCCATTTGATATAAGATGATGTCATGATGGTTAGCATAAGCAAGTAATATGCGAATAGCATCAAGTCTAGCAACATGTGCAAAATTTTCATCGAAATCGATTCCTTCAACCTGTGTGTAGCCTTGAGCTACAAGCCGTGCCTTATTTCTCACCACAAGGCCATTTTCATCTTGCTTGTTGCGGTAGATCCACTTCGTGGCAATGATATTGTGCTTGCGAGGATCTGGAAGGTTAACCAATTCCTAGACGTTGTTGAGCTCGAATTGATGCAATTCGTCTTGCATAGCCTGAATCCACTCAGGCTCCAGAAATGCTTCATCTACCTTAGTGGGCTCTGTGATAGAGACAAAAGCAAAGTGCCCACAGAAGTTAGACAAATGAGAAGCTCTTGAGCGTGTGAGAGGACCTGGAATGTTGATGTCACTGATGATTTTCTCAATCTGCACTTCATTTGCAACACGAGGATGAGCGGGTTGTCATTGAGGAATTTGATCAGCATTTTCTTCAGTATCATTTTCCTCAAGTGCATCAGCATGACGTTCTTCACGTTCTGAAATAACTTCTTCAGCAGGTCTTCAGTAGGAATGACATCCTTAGTAGCCTTGAACTTGATGGTTTCCTCAGGAGACCTGTTGATGATGTGGCAAGCAGTGTAAATTGCCTCAATCCAGAAGTGACGAGGCGTCTTGTACTCATCGAGCATAGTGCGAGCCATCTCAACAAGAGTTCTGTTCTTGCGCTCTACTACGCCATTCTGCTGAGGAGTATAAGGAGCAGATAACTCATGAGTAATACCAAGTTCATCAAGATAGTCATCAAGACCAGAGTTCTTGAACTCAGTTCCATTGTCACTTCTGATGTGCTTGATCTTCACACCAGAGTTGGTTGAAGCCCTCGAGGAAAATCGTTTGAAGACTTCCTGCACTTCATGTTTGTTAGTGACAATATGTACCCAAGTGTAACAAGAGTAATCATCAACAATAACAAAGCCATAGAGAGATGCATCATTTGTGACTGCTGAGTAATGATTAGGACCAAAGAGATCCATGTGAAGCAATTCAAATGGTCGAGTAGTGGTCATGATAGTCTTCGCTGGATGCTTGGCCTTGGTCATCTTTCCAGCTTCACAAGCTCCACACAAGTGATCCTTGAGGAATTTGACATTCTCAATGCTAATGACATGCTTCTTCTTCGCAAGTGTGTGCAGGTTCCTCATGCCAGCATAACCAAGTCGTCGATGCCATAGC
Source organism: Aegilops bicornis (assembly GCA_021605145.1). Taxonomy (NCBI): domain Eukaryota; kingdom Viridiplantae; phylum Streptophyta; class Magnoliopsida; order Poales; family Poaceae; genus Aegilops; species Aegilops bicornis. The sequence continues at coordinate 852,283,064 of CM038670.1, read as the reverse complement.
CAGCCTTCTGAAGCTTTTGCAAGTAGGCATACGGCTGGTTGTGGTCCTGTAGAGAAATCAACAATATACAAATCTCCTATCGTAAAGCCTTTGAAGACTTTGGAACGTTCAGCTTCCATGATCACAAAACAACGATACTTGCCAAAGACAACAACCATATCAAGATCACAAAGCATTGAGACAGACATGAGGTCGTATCCTAAGGACTCGACAAGCATGACTTTGTCCATGTGTCGATCCTTTGTGATCGCAACCTTACCTAGACCCAATACCTTGCTTTTGCCTTTGTCAGCGAAGATGATATGCTTCAGATGCGATGGAGATAAGGGAATATCCATCAATAGACTCTTATCACCAGTCATGTGATCTGTACATCCACTATCGAGGACCCACTCATTGGCTTTGGGTTGATCATCTTGCAGATGAATTAGTGCAGCTTACGAACTCATATACTCATATGACATCAAATTCATCAGATCAATTTCATCAAGCACTAAAACAGATATAGCAGTATGAGGACGTCAGAAATGAGGATTCATTTCTTCATGATTAGACTGCGTCCATTCAGGCAAATTTTCAGGTCTCCAGCAAATTCCTCAGACGTTCAAGCACGTCTGGAGACCTGACCCTGCATAAGATATTAGTTCTTTTTCTTCACCACCCACATCTGAAGGGGTGGCAAAGAGTTCATCACTCTGCGAGCTCCATAAGATAAAGGTGGCATAGAAGCCAGTCCACTTTGTTTTATATGAGAGGGGCTAGGGTAAGCATATGAATAAGCAAGGAAATTCTTCGAGGACTTATGAACATATTGGTTTGAAGAATAATGCACATATTCATAGCCCATAGTTCTTCCCTGCGAAACAGAAGTGCTAGCACGATGATGTTCATATGAGGACTTTGATCCATTTGAGGAATTTGATCCACGTGAGGAATTTCGTCCATATGAGGACTTCGATCCATATGAAGAATTTGGTCCATATGAAGAATTTTATCTGGGGTTCCTATTCTTCATAGATGGTGTCATGATGACATTCACCTGAAGACTTTCAAGGCACCTTTTGGGAACCCAGATTTTCTTCATAGGGGAACCGTTCCTGCAGTTAGTGCCAACATATCTAGCAAATACTTCACCATTCTGATTTTTGAACAGTTTATAGTTGGAGTCAAATGACTCATCAGAAGAATGAGGAGATTCACATGTAAAGCCAGATAGATTGGATGGATCAACTGGAGGTCCCTTTGTAGCAACCCATGAGATTTTGGGGTACTGCTCAGGCTTCCAATATGTACCATCAGCATTGAGTTTCCTCTCAAAGGCAATACCCTCTTTCCTAGGGTTCCTGTTGAGGATCTTCTTTTTAAGCACATCACAAAGAGTCTGATGCCCTTTGAGGCTTTTGTACATGCCTGTCACATACAATTCCTTCAGCCCTGCATTGTTAGTGATACTAGCAATATCCTCAGATGAGGAATTAGTGATAGCAGAGATAGTTGAAGAATTCGTAGCATTTGAAGCATTTGAACATTCAGGTGAAGAATTAGTAGATTCACGTTCAATGCATTTTAAACATGGAGGAGCAAATTCTTCCTGTGAAGCGCTGATTTTTTGAGCAAGTAATGAATCGCGCTCCTTCTAAAGATCTTCATAACTCACTCTTAGCTTTTCATGATCTTGCTTTCTTTGAATAAATTCATAAGAAAGCTTCTCACGATCATTTAAGAGAGTGTTATGATGACTTTGAAGGGTGTCAAACTTAGACTGAAGTCTCTGAAGACTTTCAGCCAAAGCTTTCGACTGATCCATTTCTTCACCCAACATATCGTCACTCTTATCTAGCATGTATTGAACTTTTTCCAAAGCTCTTTGTTGTTTAGTGGCAAGTGAAGCAACTTTGGTATAGCTGGGCCCAAATTCGTCACCAGATTCATCATCACTGGATTCAGATAAGTAGCATTCAGTTACCTTGGCACCTTTTGCCATAAGGCATGGTGTAGAGGATGATGATTCAGGATCGAAATTCATAGTTTTGAGCGATTCCTTGAACTCCTCAAACCAAGGTTCATGACAAGTTCGATGACCTTCATAGACATCATAGAGATGGTCCCAGATAAGCTTCGCTTGACATAGATGCTTGATGTTCCTGAACTGGTTTAGGGATAAGCATGAGCAAATGACATCCTTTGCTAAGATGTCAAGACGAGTGAGTACTTGTGAATATGATCAGCTTCCGCCATCTTGCAGAGATCAGTAACACCAATCTCAGTAACAGTCCATAGTTCACTGTCCATGGCCATGAGTCGCTTGTTCATCATGGCCTTCCACTTGGGATAATCATGACCATCAAAGATGGGACAAGCTACTTTCTTCATTCCTGCAGTCGACATAACTAGAACTCCAGGTGGTTGAACCAAAATCACACAGAACAAGGGAGTACCTTGCTCTGATACCAATTGAAAGTGCGTTATATCGACTAGAGGGGGGGAGGGTGAATAGGCGATTTTTATGAATTCTACACAGAGGAATTTGCAGGTGAGGAAATTCCTTAGCGAAGAAGTACTTGCAGCGGAATAAGTACTCAAAAGTAAACATGACGGAACACAAGCATGGTCATCATGATGAAATGAAGACAAGCACAGAGTACAGAAAGCGTAAACACATGATAACATAGGATGAGGACAAACAGACTGAACAAATTGAACTGAGGAAATTGAGAAAGTCTTCAGTTAAAGTCTTCAAACACAGATATGAACAAGTGCACAACACAGTTATGAGGAAATGAAAGAGTTGAGAAAATAGAACCAGTTGGCTTGGTGAAGACAATGATTTGGTAGACATTTTGGGACAGCTGGCGCGTAGCACAACAACGGTCAGAATTTTGAGTGTCTAATTCGTCAGGGCTATCATGTTCCTCACTGTGTAGGCAATCCTCACTAGCGAATTCCTAACTCCTCAGTCAGAACGAATTCCTCAGAGACCAAAAGAACTTCGTCTCTGTCATTCAAGAATATGACTGAACTGTATGAGATCTCCAATGGCTTCACTCGAAGGGATTGGTAGGTGTAGGATTTTGAGTTGAGCATCACTTGGAAATTTTTCCTTAGTATTTCCTTGACCCCCTTTAACAGTACGGTGTCTCCTATGACTCAAGAAAGAGAAAATGAAACTATGAAAAAAAAGTCTTCACGCTTCATGTTCCTCGAATGAATACCAAGTCTTCAAGGTCACACCTATTTCTTCTCTTTCAAAGTCTTCAGAAAGTCTTCAGAAATCCGAAGTCTTCAGTTGAAGAACTTCATTTTTAGGGGTCAACTTTCTCTGTAAATATCAAACTCCTCATAGACTTATAGACATGTGTACACTCACAAATGCATTAGTCCCTTAACCTATAAGACTTCAATACACCAAAATCACTAAGGGGCACTAGATGCACTTACAAGCTTTTGGCATATTAAAGGCCCATGATATCTGTGGGCCAACCAAGGCCCAAGATATGTTTTGTCCTGATAACGACCCATCATATAACTAGGGTAAAGTGACGAAGAACCTAGATCTGAGATTACCGTCAGCAGAACAGGGGATCACATCTTACAATCCGGCAACAAAATCGCCCTAGTAAGAGGAGATGACGAGGAGGAGTTTCTCACCGCATTGCCCCTGGTTCTTGGACGGCGGCAGCGCCTTTGTCCCTCCAGTCCACGGGCTCGGGCAGCTTCTCCGACCCATCGTGGCGGTACCACTCCCCCACGACGCAGCCGGGCCTCGCCATATGGCCCTTGACCCCGAGGTATGTGGCGCGAAACTCGTTGATACGTCTCCAACGTATCTACTTTTCCTAACGCTTTCCTCTTGTTTTGGACTCTAGTTTGCATGATTTGAATGAAACTAACCCGGACTGACGCTGTTTTCAGCAGAACTACCATGGTGTTGTTTTTGTGCATAAATAAAAGTTCTCGGATTGGAACGAAACTTTGTGAGGATTTTTATATAATAAAAGAAAATTTCTAGAGCCAAGAACCACCGGAGGGGGCACCTGGGTGGGAACAACCCACCAGGGCGCGGCCCCCTCCAGACACACCCAGGTGGGTTATCCCCACCTGGTGGCCCCGCAGACCTCAACCCTAATACTATAAATTCATTTTCAGAGAAAAAAATAAGGGAGAAAGAATTGTCGCGTTTCGCGAGACGGAGCTGCCGCCACCTCCTGTTCTCCATCGGGAGGCCAGATCTGGAGTCCGTTTAGGGCTCCGGAGAGGGGGATCTTTGATCTTCGTCATCATCAACCCTTCTCCATCGTCAATTCCATGATGCTCCCCACCGAGTGAGTAATTCCTTCAGAGGCTCGCTAGTCGGTGCGGGGTTGGATGAGATTCATCATGTAATCGAGTTAGTTTTGTTAGGGCTTGATCCCTGATATCCATTATGTTCTGAGATTGATGTTGCTATATATGACTTTGCCATTCTTAATGCTTATCACTTTGGGCCCGGGGGCCATGATTTCAGATCTGAACCGTTTATGTTATCACCATTATATCTATGTTCTAGATCCGATCTTGCAAGTTATAGTCACCTACTACGTGTTATGATCCGGCAAACCTGGAGTGACAGAAGTCGGGACACTTCCCGGTGATGACCGTAGTTTGAGGAGTTCAAAGAGAGTTGCTTGATGAAATGAATAATAATATCAATGATCATGTTGTTAGAGGAGGTAGAATGACTCAGGAACCACTTTATATATCCCGAGGGACACCCAAAAGAATTGAACAAGACTCTCAAAGAGTTAACACCGATGCACCTAGTCCCTCCAATAAGAAAAAGAAGAAGAAAAATGATAGGACTTTGCTTGCCTCTAGTGAAGTCAAGTAGAAAAACCTCCTGATAATGATAATGAAGTCTCTATTTCTGATGCTGAAACTCAATCTGGTAATGAACACTCATCTTCTGATAATGAAAAAGATAACGATGAGGTTCGTGAAGATACTTAAACAAATAATAAAGAACCAGACAATGATGTGGAAATAGAACCACCAGTTGATCTTGATAACCCACAACCCAAGAATAAGAGATATGATAAAAGAGACTTTGTTGATAGAAATCATGGTAAGGAAAGAGAACCATGGGTTCAAAAACCTATGCCCTTTTCACCTAAGTCAATGAAAAAGAAAGATGATGAAGAATTTGAACGCTTTGCTGAAATGTCGAGGCCGCCTTTTTTATGCATCGCTTGATCGATATCTTGAAAATGCCTCCTTATGCAAACTACATGAAAGACATCATCACCAAAAAAAGAAAAATACAGTAAGCTGAAATATCCACCAATCTTGCTAATTATACTTTTAAGGGTGCGATTACCTAAAAACTTGGAGATCCAGGAATACGAACTATACCTTGCTCCATCAATAGAAATTATGTGAAAACTGCTTTATGTGATTTAGGAGTCAGTGTGAGTGTTATGCCTTCCTCTTTATATAAAAGACTTGATTTGAATAAACTCACACCTACTGAAATATCTTTGTAAATGGCTGAGAAATCAACTGCCATACCTATCGGTACTTGTGAGGATGTGCCCGTTGTTGTTGCTAATGTTACTATCTTAACTGACTTTGTTATACTTGAGATGCCCGAGGACAACAACATGTCAATTATCCTTGGTAGACCCTTCTTGCATATCGCAGGGCTGTTATTGATTGCAATAACACTACTAGGGAAAAGCCTATACACAGAATCTTACCAGCAGCGCTCCACAAAATACCACGCTGTTGCTACTTAGCAGCAGCGTGTTAGAGAAACGCTGGCGACAGAAAATAGCAGAGCGCCCCACCACAAACAACGCTACTCCTATAATTGCCATGACCTCGCCCGCTAGTTATAGCAAGAACGCACTATACTAAACCGTGCTACTACTATAGAAGTTAGCAAGAGCGCTTATAGAAAAAAACCGCCATCGCTAAGATCAGCCCACAAGTTTAGTCCCACCTCGCCCGTGAACAGGGTGTTTACCACCTTAAATATGTTATTTCCAAACAACCACAACCAGTTGCTCTTCACCGAACTCTATGTGTAAAATTTAGGTCAATAATATGAGTCCTCTCCGGTTCCTACCGGATAGGACTCATATTGACAATTCAGATTGTACACAAAAAGATCATTGATGGCCAATGTATGTTTTGCATTGACGTATTTTTTGTATAGTTACACTTAGCAGTAGCGATTTATGTGCAAGGCGCTACTGTTATTCAGATTAGCTGTAGCGCTTTTTGGCAAACGCGGTGCAACTATCCCTACCTTATCCCCACGCGCACGACCGGCCCTCACTCACACTCTCACTCTACGCCCCCGTCTTGATAACTGTAAATGCGTGCGTCGCCGCCCGCCGCCTTAAATCCGTCGGCAGGTACTCCCCTCCTTCCGTCCCTCCTTCCTAGGCCTCGCACATCCTCCCTCCGCCTGCGGCCGCCCCTTCCTCCTCCGCCGCCGCCCTCCTCCCTCACTTCTGCGCCGCCTCCTCCCTCCTCCGCCGGCAGCCTCCTCCCACCGCCCTCGACCTCGCCGCCCCTAGCTACCTCTTCGTCGCCCCCCACCCCTGCCACTAGTTAGTACTAGATTTAGTAGTTGTAGATGTTTCTTACTTAGTACTAGATTTTTAGTAGTAGTAGATGTTAATTACTAGTAGTGATGGTACTAGCTAACTAGATGTTGCTTAGTTAGAACTAGATATTTAGTTGTAGTTGAACTAGTTTAATAAGTAAATTAATATAACTAGTTGAACTACTTTATTTTTAGAAAGAACTAGTTTTTTCTATTTATAGTAAGTTTATATTTAGAAAGAACTAGTTGAATTAATAAAACTAGTTGAACATGTCATATTTGTTGTTATTTTTAGTTTAAGCAATTATTCGGGATGTATTAGTGATAACTTATATGGTTTCTCAGTGACCACCGTCGTCCCCTGGCCACCGACCCTCCGACATCCCCGCCATCGTCCCCATCACCGACCCCCTCCGACATCCCCGCCGTTGTCCCAGTCACCGACCCCCTCCGACATCGAGGTGAGACCAACCAAATATCCTTGTATATCTTGTGTTGTTGCTCAAATAGGATATGTGGTTGCCCAAGTGGCCGTTTATGTTCAGTTTACATCTCCGAGTGGCCTATGTTTTGCCGGAGTGTTGATTAATTTCCGTTCCGCAAATTTCAGGCGCTCGATATGTCCTTTTTTAGCAAAGGTCATGCCGGATTTTTTCGTCAATTCTGGCATGACTTGTGCTAGAATATGTACAAGTTTAATCTTTGAATTATGAACGTAGGAAATGTCGTACTCGGACGATGACAGTCTCCCGGGGGAGTGTAGCTGGTGCCACGACGATCGAGGTATGTGCGATGTGTTCGTTCACCGACGAAGATCGGCGCTCAAAGATTAAGCTCGAGGAGACCTTCGACAGAAACGGCACGCAACAACGACAAGTGTTTTTTCGTAATTAAGCATGACTTCAACTATTTCAACGTCTAATTTTCATCTTTTACAATTCGACTAGCTTATCCCATGCCATGCAAGACGCTATGTCTTGGAGAGGATGGGTTTTGAAGACCATGAAAATTTTGAAACAAAGAAAATACACCTAAGGACCCATCATGATATGGATTTTGAAGTAAATCTGTGCAATGCTCAGAGCATAACCCATTTTGGTTGCCAAAATTGGGAAGCACTTTGCAAAATGTATGGTTTTTATGAGGGTATGATTGTCACCATGGATCTTGGTGATCCTGACATCGAGCAAGACAATATGGACATTTGGGTCCTTGTTGATACGCTTCGATTCTACCGCAATGTGAGTTTCTCAAACATAGTTATTAACTAATTTATATTGTTTATTTCAAAATTGTTGATAGCTTATTTCCATTGACAGCTTATTTTGAATCTTCAAAGAATGTGCGAAGATGGTAGACAAAACCCACTACACCGATGGCACCGAATTAACGTATAAGGAGAAAAATCATCTGATTGCTTATTGTACTTTCTTTAAGAATTACAATACCTATTATCGAACTCCTCCAAATTATGGTGAATACGTGCCACTAAGAGAATATAGTAGCTCCTAAGAGAATGTAGTAGGTCCTATGAGGTACAATATGTTTATTATGTGATACAATGTGTTAGAGTTGATGATGAGGAGTACTTGTGATTACGACTAGTGACCAATTTGTTATGTGATGTCTCATTGATGAAAACGATGATCTTGAGGTGTTATATGACAATGATGTATTATGACGATAAGTTGTTAATGATATGATATGATATTTATTATATCATTGGGTGAAAGAACCGCAGATTAGTTTCAAGTGGATGTCCATCCACTTGAAACTAGTCCATGATTGTTTCACCTACTCATTATGATGTAAAACAGTCTCTAAATTCCTGTTGTATGAAAAATTGTGTAAAGGTGTATGAAATACAACATGAAATAAAAAAGAAATAAAATACTAAATAATAGTAGTAGCTGGCAAGGAGGAGCGCTACTACTAATCACCAGCAGTCATTGATCAGAGAAGCGCTACTACTAGATCATTTTAGCGATGGCGGGTCCAGCGCCGCCATCGCTAAGCTTTAGTCAGAAGCGCCTTATCAGTAGCGCTCCTGCCCGCGCTACTAATAGGCCTAAAACCCGCGCTGCTGCTAGGCTTTTCCCTAGTAGTGTAAAATCAAGGACACTTTTCATATCAATGGTACTAAACATATGGTGCACTTTCCAAAGAAATAGTTCCAAGTGAATGATGACCCACAAGTGTAGGGGATCTATCATAGTCCTTTCGATAAGTAAGAGTGTCGAACCAATGATAAGCAGAAGGAAATGACAAGCGGTTTTCAGTAAGGTATTCTCTGCAAGCACTGAAATTATCGGTGACAGATAGTTTTGTGATAAGGTAATTTGTAACGGGTAACAAGCAATGAAATTAAATAAGGTGCAGCAAGGTGGCCCAATCCTTTTTGTCGCAAAGGACAAGCCTATAAAATTTCTCATATGAAGGAAACGCTCCTGAGGACACATGGGAATTATCGTCAAGCTAGTTTTCATCACGCTCACATGATTCACGTTCGGTACTTTGATAATTTGATATGTGGGTGGACCGGTGCTTGGGCGCTGTCCTTACTTGGACAAGCATCCCACTTGTGATTAACTCCTATTGCAAGCATCCGCAACTACAAAAGAAGTATTAAGGTAAACCTAACCATAGCATGAAACATATAGATCCAAATCAGCCCCTTACGAAGCAACACATAAACCGGGATTTAAGCTTCTGTCACTCTAGCAACCCATCATCTACTTGTTACTTCCTAATGCCTTCCTCTAGGCCCAAATAATGATGAAGTGTCATGTAGTCGATGTTCACATGACACCACTAGAGGAAAGACAACATACATCTCATCAAAATATCGAACGAATACCAAATTCACATGACTACTAATATCAAGACACTAGTAGAAAAGCAGGCAATGTCCAGCCCGGCCAGCCCATTAATCCTGGTTCAATCCAGGCCGGGACCAATGGGGGCATTGGACACGGATTCATGAGCCCCGGGGCCGGCCGCCCACGTGGGCCATTGGTCCCGGTTCGTCTGGACCTTTTGGTCCCGGGTGGGACGAACTGACCAATGGGCCTCGCTCCTGGCCCACCACCATTGGTCCCGGTTGGTGGGACGAACCGGGACCAAAAGCCGCCCTTTAGTCCCGGTTCAAGTCACCAACTGGGACCAATTATTTGCCTATATATACCCCTCGCCCGCGAGCAGAGCACTCGGAGTGCTCTGTTTTTCGTGGCAGGCGAGGGTAGAGATTCGTGGTGCTCTAGCACACCTCCTATGCACACGAGGTGTTCGATGGAATGCCTCAGCCACACTACTTAAGCTTTCTCCTCTCCAAGCTCGACCTCCAATCTCCATTTTCCTTAATATTTGTCTAGGTTTAGCGGTCCGTCACGTCCCGTCCCCGTCTTCACCGCTGTCGATCGCCCGCGCCGATCTTGTCGCCGGCACCACCATGGTGAGCCTCTTGTTCTTATCTTATGTTAATTTAGATGCTCTGCAGAGCTTTATGTTGTTAGATGAGAACTATGTATGTACTTTGGTTTTAATGTGATGATGAACTTCTATTAATTTGGTCACTTAATTATCTATTCATGATGTTCTGTAATGATTTTTGACACACTTAATTATATATAATGCACGCAGATGAACCGGGAATGGATGTACGGTTCAAGACACACCTCCGAGTACATTAAGGGCGTGCATGATTTTCTCAAAGTGGCTGAGGCAAACAAGCGGTAATGGTTTTATGTGTTGTCCATGCCCTATATGTGGGAATACAAAGTCTTACTCGACCGGAAAATCCTCCACACCCACCGCTTTACAAGGGTTTCATGCCACACTATAATGTTTGGACGAGGCACGGAGAAATATGGGTTTTGATGGAAGACGGCGAAGAAGAAGAGTACGATGACAACTATGTGCCCCTGAATACGGTGATGCTACTGAACATCAAGAGGAACCAGACGATGTGCACGATGATGCTGCAACGGGCGAAGCTGCTGAAGATCAAGAGGAACCAGACGATGTGCCCGATGATGATGATCTCCGCAGGGTCATTGTCGATGCAAGGATGCAATGCAAAAGTTAAAAGGAGAAGCTGAAGTTCGATCGCATGTTAGAGGACCACAAAAAAGGGTTGTACCCCAATTGCGAAGATGGCAACACAAAGCTC